>SJXQ01004395.1:0-153577 GCA_006408695.1 Aepyceros melampus | reverse complement strand
CCAAGGGTCTCTCAAGAGTCTTCTCCAACACCACAGTTCAAAAGCATCAATTCTTCAGTGCTCAGGTTTCTTCACAGTCCAACTCTCACATCCATACATGACCACAGGAAAAACCATAGCCTTGACTAGATGGACCTTTGTTGGCAAAGTAATGTCTCTGCTTTTGAATATGCTATGTAGGTTGCTCATAACTTTTCTTCCAAGGAGTAAACGTCTTTTAATTTCATGGCTGCAGTCACTGTCCACAGTGATTTTGGAGCCCCTCAAATTAAAGTCTGACACTGTTTCCACTGTTTCCCTCTCTATTTCCCATGAAGTGATGGGACCGGATGCCATGATCTTTGTTTTCTGAATGTTGAGCTTTAAGCCGACTTTTTCACTCTCCACTTTCATTTTCTTCAAGAGGCTTTTAGTTCCTCTTCACTTTCTGCCATAAGGGTGGTGTCATCTACTAGAGTTAGGTTATTTATCTGACTTTTTTCTTGTTTCTTGAAGTAAGCCTGTATTGCTATGAACCTTCCCTTTAGCATTGCTTTTACAGTGTCCCATAGGTTTTGAGTTGTTGTGTTTTCATTTTCATTTGTTTCTAGGCATATTTTAATTTCTTTTTTTATTTCTTCTGTGATTTGTTGGTTATTCAGAAGCGTGTTGTTCAGCCTCCATATGTTGGCATTTTTAATAGTTTTTTTGTGTATTTGACATCTAATCTTACTGCATTGTGCTCAGAAAAGATGCTTGCAATGATTTCAATTTTTTTTTTTTTTTTATTTTACCAAGGCTATATTTATGGACGAGGATGTGATCTATCCTGGGAAGTTTCCATGTGCGCTTGAGAAAAAGATGAAATTAATTGTTTGGGGGTTAAATGTCCTATAGATATCAATTAGGTCTAACTGGTCTATTGTATCATTTAAAGTTTGTGTTTCCTTGTTAATGTTCTATTTAGTTGATCTATCCATGGGTGTGAGTGGGGTATTAAAGTCTCCCAATATTATTGTGTTATTGTTAATTTCCCCTTTCATACTTGTTAGCATTTGTCTTACACATGGTGGTGCTTCTACGTTGGGTGCATATATATTTATAATTGTTATATCTTCTTTTTAGATTGACCCTTTGATCATTATGTAGTGTCCATCTTTGTCTCTTATCACAGCCTTTGTTTTAAAGTCTATTTTATCGGATATGAGTATTGCTACTCCTGCTTTCCTTTGTTCTCTATTTGCATGGAATATCTTTTTCCAGCCCTTCACTTTCAGTCTGTATATGTCCCTTGTTTCAAGGTGAGTCTCCTGTAGATAACATATATAGGGGTCTTGTTTTGTATCCATCAGCCAGTCTTTGTCTTTTGGTTGGGGCATTCAACCCATTTACATTTAAGGTAATTATCGATAAGTATGATCCCGTTGCCATTTACTTTATTGTTTTGGGCTTTAGTTTATACACTCTTTCTGTGTTTCTTGTCTAAAGAAGATCCTTTAGCATTTGTTGCAGAACTGGTTGGGTGGTGCTGAATTCTCTCAGCTTTTGCTTGTCAGTAAAACTTTCGATTTCTCCTTCATATTTGAATGAGATCCTTGCTAGGTACAGTAATCTGGGCTGTAGGTTATTTTCTTTCATCACTTTAAGTATGTCCTGCCATTCCCTCCTGGCCTGAAGAGTTTCTATTGAAAGATCTGCAGTTATCCTTATGGGATTCCCCTTGTGTGTTATTTGTTGTTTTTCTCTTGCTGCTTTTAATATTTGTTCTTTGTGTTTGATCTTTGCTAATTTGATTAATATGTGTCTTGGGGTGTTTCACCTTGGGTTTATCCTGTTTGGGACTCTCTGGGTTTCTTGGACTTGGGTGATAATTTCCTTCCCCATTTTAGGGAAGTTTTCAACTATTATCTCCTCAAGTATTTTTTCATGGTCTTTCTTTTTGTCTTCTTCTTCTGGGACTCCTATGATTCGAATGTTGGTGCATTTAACATTGTTCCAGAGGTCTCTGAGGTTGTCCTCATTTCTTTTAATATTTTTTCTTTTTTCTCTCTGTTTGATTTATTTCTACCATTCTATATTCTACCTCACTTATCCTATCTTCTGCCTCCATTACTCTACTGTTTGTTCCCTCCAGAGTGTTTTTTATTTCATTTACTGCATGATTCATTATATATTGACTCTTTTTTATTTCTTCTAGGTGCCTGTTAAATCTTTCTTGCATCTTCTCGATCCTTGTCTCCAGGCTATTTATCTGTAACTCCAATTTGTTTTCAAGGTTTTGGATCATTTTCACTATCATTATTCAGAAATCTTTATCAGGTAGATTCCCTATCCCTTCCTCTTTTGTTTGGTTTGGTGGGCATTTATCTTGTCCTTTGCCTGCTTGGTATTTCTCTGCCTTTTCATCTTGTTTATATTGCTGTGTTTAGGGTGGCCTTTCTGTATCCTGGCAGTTTGTGGTTCCTCTTTATTGTGGAGGTTCCTTGCTGTGGGTGGGGTTGGACATGTGGCTTGTCAAGGTTTCCTGGTTAGGGAAGCTTGTATCAGTGTTCTGGTGGGTGGAGCTGGATTTCTTCTCTCTGGAGTGAAATGAAGTGTCCAGTAATGAGTTTTGAGATATCAGTGGGTTTGGTGTGACTTTGGGCAGCCTGTATATTGAAGCTCAGGGCTATGTTCCTGCATTGCTGGAGAATTTGTGTGGTATGTCTTGCTCTAGAACTGGTTGTCCCTTGGGTGGTGCTTGGTTTCAGTGTAGGTATGGAGGCGTTTGATGAGCTCCTATTGATTAATGTTCCCTGGAATCAGGAGCTCTCATGTGTTCTCAGGATTTGGACTTAAGTCTCTTGCCTCTGGTTTTTCAGTCTTACTTTTACAGTAGCCTCAAGACTTCTTCATCTATACAGCACTGATGATAAAACATCTAGGTTAATGATGAAAAGTTTCTCCACGGTGAGGGACACCTGGAGGGGTACACAGAGTTACATGGAGAAGAGAAGAGGGAGGAAGGAGACAGAGGTGGCCAGGAGGATAAAAGTGGAAATCAAATGGAGAGAGACAGATCCAGCCAGTAATCAGTTCCCTAAGTGTTCTCCACAGCCCAGAACACACAAAGAGATTCACAGAGTGGGTAGAGAAGAAAAGGGGGAGGGGGGAGATAGAGGGAACCTAGTGGAGAGAAAGGAGAGCCAAAAGGGGGAGAGAGAAACCAGGCCAGTGCTCTCACTCCCAAGTAAAAATGGGTACTGAAGATTGGGTTATTAAAGGTACAAAGTTGATAACAAATATCAAAAAGCAAAGATTAAAAATCTAGAGTAGAGGTTAGATTCTCAAAAATACAATATTAAAAAAAGTCACAAAAATTATAAAAAATATATATATGAAGTTTGCTTTAAAATATGGTCATTTTTTGCAAGGTAATAGTTATAAAAATGAAAATTAAAGGAGTAATAGGAGACTTAAAAATTTTTTTTAAATTCCTAATTAAAAAAATGATAATAGTAAAAATATATCTAGGGCTTTCTCTGGAGCTTTTGCTGACAGTGTGGGGTCAGTTCATTTTCAGATAGTTCCTTGGTCCAGCTTGTATTTCTCAAGGTCTATAGGCCCCTTCCTATGTAGTTAGTGCTAACTACAGGGTTTTAATCTATTGCACCTGTCACTTGCAAATCGGTTTCCTCTGTTTATTTTAGCTTCTTCTGTTTACTGGTCTCTTCAGTGTCTAATTTTCACCCTGATACAAGGGGGGCTGTTATGGTCACTTTTTTAGGCTCACTTGTTCAGTCGTGCTGTGGGGAGGGAGGAACACTGCAAGCAAACATCGCTGGCATGTGCTCACAGTGATTCAGCCACACTGGGTTTGCCCCCGCTCACAGTGTGTGTGCTTTCCCAGACTACACTGCTCAGGCTCTAGGTTTCTCTACCAGGAACTGTGTGATGCTGGCCCTGGGTTGTATGCACTCCCCAGGTCTAAGCCGCTCAGGTTCAGGTATTGGGTACTCCACAAAGGCACAGATTTGGTTGGGCCTGCGTTTTGTGCTCATCCTAGGTCTGAGCAGCTCAGGTAACCAGGTGCTTGGCCAGCACAGTGGCCCCCAGGTGAAGGCTGTGACTTATCACCTCCCCCATTCTAGCCACTCAGTTTTCTGGGTGTACAACAAGTGCGCCTTCTCAGGCATGCTATGTGTCTCTTCTGGGGAGCTGATCTCTGGCTGTGACCCTCCCGGCGGATGTTGACAGTCCAGAATCCCAAGAAGTCTCAGCAATGAAGCCTGCTTGCAGTTTGGTTATAGGATGCCTCTCTGGGGCCACAATTGCCCCCTTCTGGCTCTGGCTGCCCTCGCCTGCCTGTCTCCGGCAGGGGATGTGCCAATCCACAGCCGGCTAGCTCTGCTCAATCCTTCATTCTGTGAGTGGGCTGGTGGCATCTTAGGTTAGGGTTTTTTGCTGGATAGCTATCTCACAGTCTGGGTTGCTGTCTCAAGCTAGTTCCCTCAGATTGCCCTCAGTGCATTCAGGCCTGGTCCTTACCCTAAGCAATGCAAACCGCGCCTCGCTGTCCAGCCCCCTCTTACTAGTGGGAGAGGCGAGCATCTGGGCTGCTCCACTGGGAGTTGCTGTTAGTCACATAATCGTGGGTTTTAATTATTTATTTATTTTTCCTCCTGGTTATTTTGCCCTCTGAGATTCAAAGGCTCGCC
The DNA here is from genome assembly GCA_006408695.1 of Aepyceros melampus. Classification (NCBI taxonomy): domain Eukaryota; kingdom Metazoa; phylum Chordata; class Mammalia; order Artiodactyla; family Bovidae; genus Aepyceros; species Aepyceros melampus. The sequence continues at coordinate 148,901 of SJXQ01004395.1, read as the reverse complement.
ACAGACCCACCAGAGAGAATGTTTCCTGGTGTTTGGAAACTTCTTGCTTAAGACTCCCTTCGCAGGACGGACCTCCATCCCTACCTCTTTTGTCTCTCTTTATCTTTTCTATTTTGTCCTACCTCCTTTCAAAGGCAATGGGCTACCTTTTTGGGTGCCTGATGTCCTCTGCCAGCATTCAGAAGTTTTTTTGTGGAATTTGCTCAGCGTTCAAATGTTCTTTCGATGAATTTGTGGGGGAGAAAGTGGTCTCCTCATTCTATTCCTCCACCATCTTCCTGATACTCTCTTTTAATCTCAGATCTCCAGGGAAATAAACCAGCAGGCTTCTCTTCCAAACTTGTTAAAGAATCTTGATCTGGTCACTTTTTATAATGAATCTAATGTGACCTTTAAACACTTTTGTTTATATTTTTTCCTCTCTTAAGATTTGTTTTCTTATGACAACCTTTATTTTCATTTGCTGATTAGAAACAGACAATTTCACAGAGAAATAAAGTATTTAGATGGTCTAAACATCAGGCAGTAAGTGTTTATGGATTATCCACTATGGAGGATGTTATAGAGTATTCAAAAGAAACATGCAAAATTAGTTTAACTCTTAAAGAAGCTTAAAATCAGCTGGGAAGGCATATATATTTGTGAAATGAATAACACTGAAACACTGTTTGATTAGGTGAAAAATGGCTAGCACAGAAAATAAAGTGGCCCTAAATCTTGTGCAATTTTAAATTAAGAAACTAGTTAAAATGTGTTTGTCTCCAAAATATAAGAAGTAATTAGTGTCAGGGAGATGTTTATACAAGTTTCAGGAATCATAACATTAAACATGCAGTCTCTGGAGTTAGATAGTTGGATTTAAATCTGCCTTTTATTTGCCATTTATCAGCTGTGTGATTTTAGAAGATCTCTTAACCTCTCTGTGCCTTGCTTTGTCATCTGTAAATTGGGGGCAGTTTATTTCTAGCTTATACTATATATGTGATGTGAGCAATGCTCATGTTTGTTATGTTGTGCTAAAGCTAAGTATGCTACAACTCAATAATTTAGACACTTGCAGGCAGTTAAATACTTGGCTGGAGTCATTAGATATTCAAACTATTTGAGTCAAGAATTATACTCGTATGTTTTTATTATAAGCAAGAAGTGTAGGGGCAGGCTCCATTAATACTAGTTGAGATTATTATACTTAGTGAAGTTCACAGCATTAAAAAATAATAACTCCAATGAAAACCCTGTGACTTACCCTTTTTAGTTCCAGATAGGTAAATATTTTGCTAGTGAGTAATAAGTAAAATTAGCTTTCAACTCATAACATTATAAGTACAAGATTCTTGATATAAATATTAGTCATGCCACAGTAGAAACACATCTCTAGCTACACAAATAAGTTTAAGAAACACAATTATTGTAGTAGAATAATTGGAAACAATTTAATAGTCAGTGTCAAAAGAATCTACCTGCAATGCAGAAGACCTGGGTTCAGTCCCTGGGTTGGGGTGATCCCCTGGAGAAGGAAATGGCAACCCACTCCAGTATTCTTTCCTCAAGAATTCTATGGACAGACCATGGAGTCACAAACAGTCAGACATGACTGAGTGATTAACACCTTCAGTAACTTCATCAACAAACTAGTAAAATGAAATTTGGTAAATAAACATAAAAATGAATAAAGTTGTTAAAATTAACTTTAGTACAATTATTATTCAAAAGTTTATAAGGAGCATAATAAAATAACACATAATCAGTAAAATTATACAAATATATAAACATGGATGGTATATGCAAACACAAAATTATTGGTTTGTGCAATATATGATTCACTTTTACTTTAGTCTGTATTATTTTTTCCATAAAAATCCCAAAGAAAGAAACTTAGAGGTAATTTATTAATACATACATCGTTGAAAGTCATTAATTTATTTATAAAATTACTTTGAAAATATATAAATTATATATAAACCCACTGAGATTAGTTCTTTGTATATAATACTAAGACAAAGTTATTTCCCTGAAGACATTCCAGTCTACTGAATTCAGTAAAGGCATTTATATTTTCAAAATTATTTTCTACTTAGAAAAAAATAATCTAGATTTGTATAACATTCTTTCTTTCCTCCAAATTGAAATCTAGGTGGTTCTATACATATATATATATATATAATAAAGAGGAGGCTCTATGGGCTTCCCTGGTGGCTCAGATGGTAAAGAATCCACCTGCAATGCAGGAGACCCAGGTTGGGAAGATCCCCTGAAGAAGGGAATGGCTACCCACTCCAGTATTCTTGCCTGGAGCTTTCGATGGATCAGCCTACCTGGAGCCTGGTGGGCTATAGTCCATGGGGTCACAAAGAGTCAGACATGACTAAGTGACTAACACTATACCACTATATAATATATACTGGAATGTGTAATACATTTTAAAAGAAAAAATTTCCCAATACCATAAAGTAAACTATTGACAAATTCAACTTTATGAAAATTACTTTTCCATTAGAAAAATGACTGTGAATGAAGGCAATAAAACACAGAATGGTACTGGATAATGGTATTTGTAACACATGCATGGGTGTATGCCAAGTTGCTTCAGTTGTGTCCAACTCTTTGTGACCCCATGGACTGCATCTCTCCAGGTTTTTCTGTCCATGGAATTCTCCAGCAGAGAATATTGGAGTGGGTTGCCATGCCCTCCTCCAAGGATCTTTCCAACCCAGGGATTGAACCCATTTCTTCTGCAGCTCCTGCATTGCAAGTGGATTCTTTACCTCTTGAGCCACCAGAGAATAAGTAAAGTCACTCAGTCGTGTCCGACTCTTTGTGACCCCATGGACTGCAGCCCACCAGGCTCCTCAGTCCATGAGATTCTCCAAGCAAGAATACTGGAGTGGGTTGCCATTTCCTTCTCCAGGGGATCTTCCCAACCCAGGGATCGAACCCGGGTCTCCTGCATTGGAGGCAGACGCTTTAACCTCTGAGCCACCAGGGAAGCCTCCTGTAATAGGTAAGGCAAATTTGTTTACTATATAAGATTGAAAAAAATTTAAAGGATCATCAGAGAATTAGAAAACAGAACCAAATAAATAACATGATAAAGCAAGCATCCTGAGTTATGTTATCATCATATTGGTGTACTCATTCAGTTCAGTCGCTCAGTCGTGTCCGACTCTTTGCAACACGATGAATTGCAGCACACCAGGCCTCCCCGTCCATCACCAACTCCCGGGGTTCACTCAAACTCTTGTCCATTGAGTTGGTGATGCCATCCAGCCATCTCATCCTCGGTCGTCCCCTTCTCCTCCTGGCCCTAATCCCTCCCAGCATCAGAGTCTTTTCCAATGAGTCAACTCTTCACATGAGGTGGCCAAAGTACTGGAGTTTCAGCTTTAGCATCATTCCTTCCAAAGAAATCCCAGGGCTGATCTCCTTCAGAATGGACTGGTTGGATCTCCTTGCAGTCCAAGGGACTCTCAAGAGTCTTCAATCCCTCCCAGCATCAGGGTCTTTTCCAATGAGTCAACTCTTCACATGAGGTGGCCAAAGTACTGGAGCTTCAGCTTTAGCATCATTCCTTCCAAAGAAATCCCAGGGCTGATCTCCTTCAGAATGGACTGGTTGGATCTCCTTGCAGTCCAAGGGACTCTCAAGAGTCTTCTCCAACACCACAGTTCAAAAGCATCAATTCTTCAGTGCTCAGCTTTATTCACAGTCCAACTCTCACATCCATACATGACCACAGGAAAAACCATAGCCTTTCTTAGGTGGACCTTTGTTGGCAAAGTAATGTCTCTGCTTTTGAATATGCTGTCTACGTTGGTCATAACTTTTCTTCCAAGGAGTAAGTGTCTTTTAATTTCATGGCTGCAGTCACCATCTGCAGTGATTTTGGAGTCCCCCCAAATAAAGTCTGACACTGTTTCCACTGTTTCCCCCTCTAATTCCCATGAAGTGATGGGACCAGATGCCATGATCTTTGTTTTCTGAATGTTGAGATTTAAGCCAACTTTTTCACTCTCCACTTTCACTCTAATCAAGAGGCTTTTTGGTTCCTCTTCACTTTCTGCCATAAGGGTGGTGTCATCTGCATATGTAAGGTTATTAATATTTCTCCTGGTAATCTTGATTCCAACTTGTGCTTCTTCCAGCCTAGCATTTCTCATGATGTACTCTGCATAGAAGTTAAATAAGCAGGGTGACAATATACAGCCTTGACATACTCCTTTTCCTATTTGGAACCAGTCAGTTTTTCCATGTCCAGTTCTAACTGTTGCTTCCTGATTTGCATACAGATTTCTCAAGAGGCAGATCAGGTGCTCTGGTATTCCCATCTCTTTCAGAATTTTCCACAGTTTATTGTGATCTACACAGTCAATGGCTTTGGCATAGTCAATAAAGCAGAAATAGATGTTTTTCTGGAACTCTCTTGCTTTTTCCATGATCCATCAGATGTTGGCAGTTTGATCTCTTGTTCCTCTGCCTTTTCTAAAACCAGCTTGAACATCTAACCTTCCTTAAAAGATTATTTTCAACTAAGACTGCTGCAGAAGAAATAGAAAACGTGGGTCATCATGTAACTATTAGGAACAAAGATGTTAGATTAAAATGTATTCTCATAAAGAAAACTAAGTTCAAATGTATTTCTATGTGAATTATATCCAAAATTCATATAAAAACCATATACAATGTATTCAGAAAATAAAATAATAGGGGAAAACATCAAATTTATTTTGTGAGCCTAGTATAAGTCTGATGGGAGCTTCCCAGATGGCTCAGTGATAAAGTATCCACCTGCCAATGTAGGAGATGTAGAGTTTAGTGCCTGGGTCAGGAAGATCCCCTAGAGAAGGTAATGGCAACCCACTCCAGTGTTGCCTGTAAATCCCATGGACAGGAGAGCCCGGTGGGCTACAGTCCATGGGGTCGCCAAAGAGTCAGACATGACTTACCGACTAAACAACACTAACATAAACCTGGTATCAAATTTAGAGAAAGAATTAAAAACAAAAATTACAGGTCAATCTTACTTTGAATCTAAATGAAAAAACACTGAATAGGCAACCCCAAATCCAGCAATATGTAAGAAAGATACTACATCATAACCAACCTGCATGTAAGGAAGTGAAAGTGAAAGTCGTTCAGTTGTGTCCGACTCTCTGTGACCCCATGGACTGTACAGTCCATGAAATTCTCCAGGCCAGAATACTGGAGTGGGTAGACTTTCCCTTCTCCAAGGGATCTTCCCAACTCAGGGATCCAACCCAGGTCTCCTGCATTGCAGGAGGATTCTTTATCAGCTGACCCACAAGAGAAGGAAGCCTAAGAATACTGGAGTGGGTAGCCTATCCCTTCTCTAGCAGATCTTGCTGACCCAGAAACTGAACAAGGGTCTCCTGAATTGCAGGCAGATTCTTTACCCATTGAGCTATCAGGGAAGCCTTGCATATAAGGAAGCAGAGTTAATTCAACATTCAACAACCTACACTGTAATTATCCACATTAGTAGAAATAGAAACATTATATAATCATTTCAATGGAAGCTTAAATAAATCTGTGATCAAATCCAACAAACTTTATCTATTGTGTATGTATAAACCACACATATGGTGGTGGTTTAGGTGCTAAGTCATGTCCAGCTCTTGCAACCCCATGGACTGTAGCCTGCCAGACTCCTCTGTCCATGGGATTCTTCAGGCAAGAACACTGGAGTGTGTTGCCATTTCCTTCTCCAGGGGATTATCCAACCCAGGGATCGAACCTGGGTCTCCTGCATTGCAGGCAGACTACTTACTGAGCTATGAGGAAAGCCCATATGGCTTCCATATATATATATATATATATATATGGAATATATATACATTACCAAATTAGGAATAAAAATAAACCTCCTTAACCTGATAAAGGAAATAAAAAAATATTCAAACAAATTATTAGAACAAGTAAGTTTAGCAGTTTCTTGATAAAATGCCAATATATAAAATTTAATTTTTGTATGTATGAATAATTTTTTAGTATATAATATTAATACACAGATATAATACCAACACACAAAGTCAACCCAATACATAAAATATGATTTTATTTGTACACAATAAAAGTAACACTTCCAATAGAAACAACATATACCAAAGTGCACCTAAGGGCAAAATAATGTATAAAAACTTAAAGGAGAAAATTATAAAAATTTACAGAAAAATAGAAAATAAAGCATAAAAGTAAGGGATGTAAATACCACATTTGTGTATGAAAATATTCAATATCTTAAAGATAATTTCTTTCTGAAGTGATCTAGAGATTAATGGGTAATTCTAAAAATTATTTGAAAGGATTACTAAGTTGAATTAGCAATATAAATAATAGAATAAAGGGCAAAAAACAGCTAAAAATTTTTTTTAAAAAAGAGCCAGAGGAGGATTCATACTGTCCCAGACATAAAAATTTACTATCAATACATGAAAAATTAGAACAATATTTTATGAGCCTAGGGTAGACTGAGAAGTCAGAGTCATATCCACCCCATATTTAAAAGACTAATTCATGGCAGTACTTCATTGCATTATCAATGGTGAAAGATGGGTTAATTATTAAATAATGCATGGATTGCTCATTTAAAAAGAAGATAAAAGAAAAAAAATAGATCTTGACCCAATATCTTACACAAAACAAAATTCCAGATAGAGATAGTACTTAAACAGACATAGCCAACTTTACAAAGGAGTGTTAGAATAAAGTCTTTGAGATTTTAAACTTGAAAAAAAGTTTATTTAAAAAGATAAAAGGCTAAAACCATAAAATAAAAACTAACAACATTAAATTCTGTTTCTCAAAAGTTGCCATATAAAGGTTAGAGAAAGCCACAAACTTAAAAATGCTGTTTGCAATCTGTAAAACCAGAAAAGGATTAGAGTAAGAAATTGATTGGAGAAGGAAATGGCAACCCACTCCAGTATTCTTGCTTGGAGAATCTCATGGACTGAGGAGCCTGGTGGGCTGCAGTCCATGGGGTCACAAAGAGTCGGACACGACTGAGTGACTTTACTTACTTACTTACTTACTTAAGAAACTGATAACCTATTTTTTAAATCAAGAAGAAAAAGACAAGTATTTTAATATAAAAATGGATGAAATATCCAAACAAATATTTCAGAATAGGGAAACACAAATGGACCCAAGATTATATGAAAATATTCGTTCAACTTTATTAGAAATCAGAGAACAGCCAATTAAAACTATCACTTTTGTAACATTGCAACATCTGAAAATATCAAATACTCTTAAGCACGTGAAGTAGTCACTGAAAGTGAGGGTCCAAGTTGAAACAGTGACTTTGGAAAACAATTTTGGCATGATTAGTAAGCTTGAGAATATTTGATGACCCAGCAGTTCTGTTTTCCAAAATACATAGCCTTGAGAAACTTTTCTGTGTAGTACCACAAGAGATATAAAAAAACATATGCAGCAGCACTGCATTTAATTAAAAAAATTATTCATCAATAGCGTACCACATAAATAACTAATGGACTATTCATTCAATGGGATACAGCAGTGAAGATGAGTTAGTACAATACAGATTAATCTCAAAATCCTATGTTGTGTGAAAGAAGCAATTCATCATAGAATATAGAATATTTCCCTCTCTACTTAATGCCCAAACCAGCTAAAACTAAACAATACATACTTAGGGATAAATACAGATGTGATAAAAATGCGAAGGCATGGGACTTCCCTGGTGGTCCAGTGGCTAAGACTCCGTGCTCCCATTGCAGGGGATCTGAGTTTGATCTGGGTCAGGGAGCTTGATCCTACATGCCACAAGTAAGATTTCACATGCTGTAACTAAGGCCTGGCACAGCCAAATAAATAAATATTTTTAAACATGGTAAGGCAAATTGCATTGTTAGCACAAAAATTTCAGTTTCCTCTGATGGTGGTGAAATAGAATGCTAGCAGAAGGACATGTAGGAATTTTTCAGGTGATTCTTAAGCTTGGTGTTAGGTACAGGGGTGTTAATTTTATTTATTTTTATTAATGTGCTTTAAAATGTACTGTATACATATTTATACATTTCCTTTGATATGATATATTTCTCAGTTTACACAGTGAAAAAAATATTTTTCTCTTCTATCAGAGCTCATTTTAATCTCTTGAACACTGAGCTAAAACTATTTTGTTGTTTTGTACATTCCGAGATCAGCCTTGGGATTTCTTTTGAGGGAATGATGCTGAAGCTGAAACTCCAGTACTTTGGCCACCTCATGCGAAGAGTTGACTCATTGGAAAAGACTCTGATGCTGGGAGGGATTGTGGGCAGGAGGAGAAGGGGACGACAGAGGATGAGATAGCTGGATGGTATCACTGACTTGATGGCCGTGAGTCTGAGTGAACTCCAGGAGATGGTGATGGACAGAGAGGCCTGGCGTGCTGCTATTCATGGGGTCGCAAAGAGTTGGACACGACTGAGTCACTGAATTGAACTGAACACTCGTTCACACTTCTGTACAAAATATTTCTTTCAGCCATTTGATACCCTCTAAAGACTTCCTTCGGAGAAGGCAATGGCACCCTACTCCAGTACTCTTGCCTGGAAAATCCCATGGATGGAGGAGTCTGGTGGGCTGCAGTCCGTGGGGTCGCTAAGAGTCGGACATGACTGAGCGACTTCACTTTTGTTTTCACTTTCATGCATTGGAGAAGGAAATGGCAACCCACTCCAGTATTCTTGCCTGGAGAATCCCAGAGACAGAGGAGCCTAATGGGCTGCTGTCTATGGGGTCGCACAGAGTCGGACACGATTGAAGCGACTTAGCAGCAGCAGCAGCAGCAGCAAAGACCTCCTTGGAGAGCCAAGATAACTTTATTTGCTTAGAAAGGATATGGGAAAATACACCAATCCCTGTACTGAGAATTTACCATCTACCAGGTATGCTATATAATTTCAACATCTGTCTTATTTAATTAACACACTCATATCCTGAGGTATTATTATTTCCATTTTTACTTGAAGAATCAGAGGGTCATCCACATGCAGAGCTGTGATTTGAGGCCAGGCTAATTGGACATCAACTGTGTACTTTCATTCACTCCCTGTTTTCACAGATTTAGCATTTATTTCTGACACCTTGAGATCGTGAGCTACTTATGAGCAAGAATTGTGGGAGTGTGGTTTGGGGGAGAATGTGTACGTATAGCTGGATCCCTTTGCCATTTACCTGAAACTGTCACAAGATTGTTTATTGGCTGTGTAAGTTTGTTAGTCACTCAGTGGTGTCTGACTCTAAAGATGCTAAGGCATGGAACTTCTCTGGTGGTTCAGTGGGACCATCGCCCACCAGATTCCTCTGTCCATGGGATTTTCCAGTCACGAATACAAGAGTGGGATCCCATTTACTTCTCTGGGAGATTTTCCCAACCCAGCGTTCAAACCTGGATCTCCTGCTTTGTAGGTGGGTTCTTTACTGTCTGAGCCACGAGAAAAGCCTGTTAATTGGCTATATCCCAATACAAAATAAAAAGCTAAAACAAAAACAAAAACAAAAAATAGCTATGTTACTTCATCTTCAGAGCCCTTAACTGTGACCCAGATTAGGGTTAGAGCACTAAGTGAGTTTTAGGACATTTTGGCCCATGTATTTATCATGAGTTATAATAGCCAGAATGACAGAGGAACATTTTAAATTATTGAATTCAATGACTTACATTATATTTAAGTAAACTGAGGCCCAAAATGTTTAATTGGCCAGTCTCTGACACAACATCCACAGAACTAAGAGATATATCCATCTTTGTATCTCTTTTCTCCCTGGTCTTCTCTTTCAAACACCTCCCACTGTGGATTTGGCTATTTTTTCCATATGGAGTTGGATAGGGTCCAGTTGAAGAGTTTAACACCTGTTTGTCCAATCTATTCCCTAACTTATGTGTTTTCCTTAGTGAATAGAGCTGAGGACATTTTAATTAATTTATTATGTCCCTTCAATTAAGGGACCCAATTAATAATTGAAATGGATTTTTAATTGGTTTATATCCTCTAGGGTATCGTATTAATAACATAAATAAACTAACAGGTTTCCATTAAATTAGAATTCATCTATATGTATATTTGTTGCCTCCCAATACATTATCTATTCTTAACCTCCAAAACCAAATGTAACTTTTTAAATGAAGACATCCTAATGTGCTCATTTTTTTGTTATTGTTATTCCACTTTGAGGCAAGGTCATAGTGTTTTCTAGTTTGAAATGAAAATTATTGATGTTATTTTTATTTTTGTCACTAGATTCATAATTTCCCCAGTTCTCCAGTCCTTTCATGTGGAAACCACTTTTGAGTAGTCTCTCTTCTCAACAGTCTATCTAATCATAGACCTAGGTACCACCTCAGAGAGGCAGATCATTTGTTTTTAGCTAATGAAATGGAAAATCAGAGAGTTCACACAGCATGCCTGAGCTCACACAGCAAGTTGGTAATAAGGATAGTGGTCTGTATTTAGACATCTTGTGGATTTTTCCCTCAAATGTCATTTACTTTGGCCCTTCATTCCCCTTTGGGATGTTATGACACAAGACTATATTGGGATGAATCTTCCCTTCTGTTGAGAATAACTGAATGACTTATCTTATTGGGAAAAAAATCAAATTTCTTTCTGTTATTCCCAGCACTTAGCAAAATATCTAGGACAATAGTGTCTTATTATAAGTTATTTGGAGTAAATGGCCAAAGGCTTCTAGCATTTTCTCCTGCCTGTAGTGTTAAATGAATGCACCCTCAGAAGGGCATTCCAGTACAACCCATCCTTGAATGGTTGGTCTAATTTATTTTTGCAACATTGTTCCTGATATTTCTCTTATACAAATTATCTTCCCTAAGTAGCTACCATGTTTCACATCGAATCCCACTGCCTTCTTTCTTCCCTTCCTCCAGTTCTGAAGACTCCTCTAACTCAGTGGTTTGCAAACTGTAGCCCTCAGATTATGATCTGAGAACTTGGTAAAAAAGCTGATTCTTGGCCCTTCTCCTCACTAATTCTGGGGGTGAGTTTTACACTCTGTTTTAACAAGTTCTCCAGGTGATTGGGTTGCATGAGAAAGTTTGAGAACCACTATTCTAACTTAATGGATGAAGAAAGGGATTCTTAGGTCTTACAAGTCTTTCAAGACTTCAATTTTTCCTAAGTGGATAAATGAAACCCTTTCTAATACTCACTCTAATACCTCAAATTCCTCCTTTAGCAGAATCAAAATTTCTATATTTGAGGGTATATGCCTTCTTATTCCCAAGCGAAAACTGAGGGCAAGTATTCCAGGCTTTATTTCTAATTATTCTTCCACGTAATGCCTCACACTTGTTAATGCATCAATATATACTTATCGAATCACCGTATGTACATGTGCTCATTCACATCTGACTCTTTGTGACCCCATGGACTGTAACCTGTCAGGCTCCTCTGCCCGTGGAATTTTCCAGGCAAGAATACTGGAGTAGAGTGCCATTTCCTTCTCCAGGGCATCTTCCCAGCCCAGGTTTTGAACCCACATCTCTTGCATCGCCTGCATGAGCAGGCAGATTCTTTACCACTAGCACCACCACCTGTGAAGTGCTATTGTCTCACTAGAGGCAGTAATAATGATGAATGGATATTTGTCCTGTTTGTGGTCCAGTGACATGTTTTCCATATTCTTTCTAAGGTTGGAAATTCCTTTTTCCAAAGAATTGGAAATTAGAATAGAAAAAATTCTTTTTCCCAAAATAAAAGGCCAAACTCCCCCAATTTCTCTTAGAACTAGTGCATGGCTCAATCAATGGAAAGATTTAAAGACCCAGTGGTACAGAAAAGAACAGATGGAGAATTCCTTTTATCTCCTGTAGTGGTCGCAGTATCAATGGCTATCTGTTAAATTCTGGCAAAGAAGTGGCCTTGATGCTGGGGATACTTTAGGTAAATTCAAGTTCCTTAGCCATGGCAAGTTCTAAGAGGGCAGTGGTACTCTAATGTCTGTGGTGGCACCAGCATGTTCTTGTATTTCTTATCAGACAAGTTCCTAAAAGGTTAGCATTTAGTCTGATTCCCCAGCCTACTCACCGATTCTGTGGGCAACCCAATATCTTTCCATGCTTGTCTTAATAACTGAGAGTCAGTATTTGTTGCTTGCCCTGTAGCACCCTGACTGATGCAGTAATAATAATGACTGTTATATTTGATTGAGTAGTTGATATGTCTTTTAGGCTGCCTACGCATCCCAGATATAACAGAAAATTAATTTATCTGAAAAGACAAAGATTGCAGAATAAGTCATATTTGTTTGCCTTCTGTCAGGCCTCCATACACAAATATGAATATTTGACACTCTCACTGTTCCAGAGGGACAGCATGGGGTAAAGGCTAACACATTCTTCTGTGCGGTAAACTACATCATCATTGCTCAAGGGGACAATGGGCGTTGCCCTCTACCACCTGTGTCTGGGTGTTGCTAAGGTCTCAGCTCACAATTCCAATCTTTAAGGTCAAGGTTCTCTGCTCCAGGCACATCTTGGATGGGTAAAAGGAAGCATTCACATACCAAAGTTCAGGCAGCATGACTGGGAAAATCACCCATCTGACCCAGAGAGACTCTCTTCTTGGAAAATTATAAAATTTTATATCTAAATGGGTATCTAAATTATATCCAACTATAAAAAACTCACTTTGAATTGTCTAACAGTGTGAATCTCATTCAATGTTCAAAAAAATCTCTGAGGTGGGTGCAGAGGGTGTCATTCTACTTTACAGATGAGGCTTTGAAAGGTAAAAATCAAGGTCATGGTTACATACCTCGATGTTAACAGAATTAGTATTTAATTTCCTGTTGACCCAATTCAACAGCCTTTATTCTTCCTGCTGAAATGCTGTCTTGCAAGGAAGGCCTCCTTTCTACAGTCTTTCTGTATACTCCTCTTTCTCTCAGATTTTATTGATCACATTCTCCTTTAAGTCCTCAACATACTTCTGTTGTAGAACATAGAATACTTTACCACTCACATTCCATACCTCTCTATCTGAACTATAGATTACCGAGAACACAGATTATGCTTTCCTTGTTTCCCATGTTCCTAGCATAGTGCATGGATTATAGTGCTTGCTTAATAAATATTTATCACCAAAATGGATGGGTGAATAAAAGCAGAGGGAAAAATCCAATACTGTATAGATAATTATGACATGTTCATTTAGCATTCCCCCAAAACACACAAGTCAAAGGGAAAAGAGAGCTCTGGAACTATCCCTTAAACTGGGATTGACTCACTATGGTCCACTTCAGAGAAAATAACTACACTCTTCGAGTTCATTACCAATAAACCCCAACTACTCCAAAATTCCAGTGCAGCTGGCTTGCCTGGCTACTGTCTAGATCCCTTCATAATAGCACACACTGCCATTTCATTACTGACAAGGGGGCCTTGGAACCATGTAAAGAATGCTCTGTGTGAGGCTGAAGTGGCAGTATTGCTGCTCCGTTGCAGCTGAAGGTGTCCTCATCTGGGGAAGGACTTCTGGATAATGAACCTTAACTGCCAGTCCCCATCAAGGAAAATCAAGCCACTTTTCAAAGCTTGGGAGTCGTTTGCTTGCATTAGATGGTGTCTGAGCTTTAGAGGTTGATGTGGAACCAGCAATGTACATAATGAACATTTATGGAATTAAATACTATGGCCATCATGATTACACAAAATTAAAAACAAATAAAGACGTGACCATGCAATCTGCTTGCATTGCATTCCACTTGGAGAATCCAATTTGTAATTTGAGGGAGAGAAAATACTATCTCTCCCCATTCCTTTCTTTTAAAAGAGGTGGCAGAGGAGAGAAAGTAGTGCATAGATTTCGAATTCCAAAGACCAGGGTCTAATAATGGCTTCCTCTCTCATTCATTGTTGACCTTCAGAAAGTTACTTCCCATCCCTTAGACTCCGATTTCTCTTCTGCAAAATAAGTATCATAATATCTTTCTCTCACTCTGCCCATAAGGATTAAATGAGATGATGTACATGAAGTATCTGTTCTATTGTAGCTGCTTGTTTAATTTTTTCTTATTTACCACTGATTTATCTGTGTTCTCATTGCTCCTTTATCTCAGCACAGAAGTACATTGTATTCTATTGAGGGTGACCTGCAGGCCTTTCTGAAAGAGAAGGTAGAAGACAAGGGAAAACAAGAATTTATTAGTTATGCAAAGATTCCTTTCCTCCAAGGATGAACATTCTACAGGCAGGAGAAAAGAATCCATGGGGACCTGGGCAGATTGAAACAGCTGTACACTGAGGAGGTTCATGCTGGGAGAAGACATTTCCTTTAAAGTGTTTTTGCATCTTCAAAGCACAACATTGAAAAGGCCAAATGATGTTCCCTCTGCTGAATAAAGCTGGGACCGCTGCTTTAACCTCAGTACATGTGGAAAAAGGGCTTTGATGAACTGAGAGTGGCTTTATGGGCAATGATTTCCTTCTTGGTCCTGGACCATAAGCAATTTGTGCAATGCAAATAGAACAGACTATTCCATTTTTAATTTTTCTCTATGTGGACTGCCTCTGGTCCACAGGGATGTTGCTAAAGCAGTCTTTGAAGTAGGGAAGATTACTATTTGCGGGGTGATGCTGGGGATCTCGTTGTTTTGGGGTAAATGAGTATTAAAGATCATTTTGTCAATAAGTGTTCTATTCCAGGGCTGGACCCAAGCCCATCCAAGTGCACAGCTGAGTGGGTCTTTACATGTATATCAATAATTACAGTGGAGAATATTATTTCACATCTGAGTCTAAATATTCCTCCCATTTTTGAGACAAATTCCAGAATTCTTAAATAAAAGAGTGATTTATGCTTATCTCTCAGAATTCCCCATCATTGTGATATAATTCAACCCTCTGAGTTTCCTCTATAAAGTTGGATGAGACAGATAAGTCCATCCTACAGATGAGAAGAGTGAGGCTCAGTGAGGATGCCATTTGTCTAAGATGGTGCAGCCGGTTAGGAGCAATATCAATATCAGAATAACCATCAAGATCTATCTCACCAAGGTGGTCACAGATTCTATGGGCATTGGAGCTGAATTTAATATAAATAACAATAGGAAAATATCCTGTTTTGTAAATTTTAGAAAACATGACTATGGGAACACATTTCTAGGGTCCTTCCTAGGACTGTGGATAGAGTCTGGTCGAGTGAGGGCCCTGGAGTGTGACCTTCACTATCTTCACAGTACATGGCTTCTGCAGAGGAACATGCTAGCGAGAGACTGTTGCCTGGCAACATGCACTTGAGTGACAACTCATTATCATTATGATCACTCTCTTTGGCCTATGTCATCTCTAAAGTGACCTGGAGGTATACTATTCAAGATGGGAGCAGTGGGAGACCTGGATGAGTCATGCTGAAGTTTACTGCTGCCTTTAAAACACCTGCACCCAACCTATTCATCCCCAGCACTCCCATTTCTTCCTTGGGGAGGTTATTCTTCCCCAAACCCTGCTCTGTTTGGCTGCTGGTTCAGGTTCCATGCCATGCTTTACAGACTGAACATAGCTGCTCCTCATAACACACATAATCTGATTCAGCTAAGAGCCTACCCTTTCTTCATTCTTTCCTATCTCCCTTCCTTTTTGGAAATTTGTATTGTGTCATCTCATTTTCAGAGGTCATGACTTTCCCTTTCCTTTGGTTCTCTTTTTGCAGCTTTAAACAATGATTTTTGTTGTTGTTGTTTTGGGGACCCCATGAAAGCTTTGTAAGCACCCATCTGCCTTAGTCCTGTCGTCATCACTCATCTGAACCACGTGCTGGGCTCATGGGCTGGCAGAGTAGGCAGAGCAGGCAGTCAACTAGGTGTCAGGAGACTCAAGTTCTAATCTTAACCTTGCTCCTTTCTTCATATCTAACCTTGTATCATAGTCTTACATTTTTGTATTCTGGAAATAATGGATTCACAGTGCAATATGTTAGGTGGAAACTTTAAGCAATGATTTCCATGTGGTTGGGTTTGCTAAGAAAATAATGATAGACCTTTTTTTTTTTTTAATTGTTTTCTATTGAAGGATGATTGATTTACAGAATTTTGCTGTTTTCTGTCAAACTTCAACATGAATCAGCCATGCTAAGTCGCTTTAGTCGTGTCCAACTCTGTGCAACCCCACCGATGGAAGCCCACCAGGCTCCCCCCTCATTGGGATTTTCCAGGCAAGAACACTGGAGCAGGTCGCCATTTCCTTCTCCAATGCATGAAAGTGAAAAATGAAAGTGAAGTCGCTCAGTCGTGTCCGACTCTTAGCGACCCCGTGGACTGCAGCCTACCAGGCTCCTCTGTCCATGGGGTTTTGCAGGCAAGAGTACTGGAGTGGGTTGCCATTGCCTTCTCCGGAATCAGCCATAGGTATACATGTATCTCCTCCCTTTTGAACCTCCCTCCAATCTCCCTCCCCATCTCACCCCTCTAGGTTGATACAGAGCCCCTGTTTGAGTTTCCTGAGCCATACAGCAAATGACCTTTTTTTTTTTTTTAAAAGCAAATTTTCAGGCTCAGTCTCAGATCTTGTGAATCATAGGAAGAGACAGATAGTCATGATGATGTTGCCCAAAGCATCACCAACAGCCAAAAAAGCAGATGGCAGTTCCAATAAGCCATAGATAAGTCAGGAACTCGGGGAATAGCATGATATCAACACTAACCCTTTTCATCTAAATCTTAGATAATGATCCAGCTGAACTTGAAATTTGATCTGTTGGCCATGTGCAGCTCTTACAGGCACTTTTGGGCTCCACTTGGCCAAGCAACTCAATGAGCTGCCTCCTTGCTTAGCTTCCACTGGTGTTGGCAGCAAATTCCTGGGGACAGTAAGCCTTCTCAAGGGCTGCTGTTGCTGCTAAGTCACTTTAGTCATGTCCGACTCTGTGCGACCCCATAGACGGCAGCTCACCAGGCTTCCCCGTCTCTAGGACTCTCCAGGCAAGAACACTGGAGTGGGTTGCCATTTCCTTCTCCAATGCATGAAAGTGAAAAGTGAAAGTGAAGTCGTTCAGTCGTGTCCGATCCTCAGTGACCCCATGGACTGCAGCCCACCAGGCTCCTCCATCCACGGGATTTTCCAGGCAAGAGTACTGGAGCGGGGTGCCATTGCCTTCTCCAGGGCAGAGCTAGTCTTTAAAACCCCCGTAAGTAAGTGGTGCCCTTGTGCACGCTGGGACACAGTGAGGCAGGGATCTGTGTGGCGCCTACTCTGAAATGCCACTGCTGATCCTGTGAAGGATCCAAGAGTAGATCAGATTCCCAAGGCCTCAGCTGGCGGGTCTGTAGGAAAATCAGATTCCTGTGAGTCCTTGGAGGTCACAGGAGGGTGTATGATTGCTCCTGGTCAGGGGCAGGGTGGCTCAGGACAGAAAGGATTAGGGGGAAAAGGGAATGAAATATGACCAGAAGAAACGGACTCGTTATCCTTTTTCCAGTTTCTCTAGAAGGTGCCTGTGTCTCAAGTACTGCCCAAGAGGTGGTGTTTAATCTCAGCAGCCATGATCACATATCAAGGGACAACACACACAAACACACACACCCCTCATAAATGACTCAGCTATGAGTTCATGAGTCTCACTCAAAGTAGCAACACAACTGAAAATTGAATGTGTATATAAACACTACTGCCCGCATCCCCCTGCCCCCAACATACACTCATATATTCAGAGCATACTTCACTCCACTTTTGGTAGAACCTCAAATTCAAACCAATGTTTAACCCTTTATTAGACACATGGCCTTCAGATCCAAGAACTATAATTCATTCACATTTGTAAATGGCAGCCCACTCCAGTGTTCTTGCTTGGAGAATATCAGGGACGGTGGAGCCTGGTGGCTGCTGTATATGGGGTCGCACAGAGTCAGACACGACTGACGCAACTTAGCAGCAGCAGCAGCAGGCACCACAGTACCTGGAATTCTGCAGCAAGGGTTTTTAGGATAAATTAATAGAGGTACCAGAAACTACTTGGGTACATTCTCTCTTAGTGTTGAAAGATGGATATGATAAAAAGCCTCCAAAGTCATTTACAGGATGAACTGTAGCAAGATAGAAATATTCATTGTATCTTTAAATAGAGAACACCGGGCATCCATGAGATTTGAGAGCTCTTAACTGAAAGCAAGTGAACTTAAACTTAGTAAAACCCATGAAACAATTAATTCCAAGACAGATATAGGTTAAGATAAAAAAAACTGCAAAGCCATATAAGTTAAATAGTAAAACAATGGTCACACTGTACTATCATTAGTTACATAAAACTCTGTCTCTTTTACTAAACAGTGAGTTACTTGAAGGTAGCAGACTTGCATTGCTACGTCTGTATCCCTGATACCTGGGACTGTGGGCCAGATATACTGTAAGGGGTTGTTATATACTGATTAAAATGCAAGGAAATGTAAATATTGACAAAAATCTATTTGAAGTGTATGTTTACTCCAACATTACATATATACCTTTTCCAATTGACCTTGGAAAGAAAACACTTTGTCATTGAAAGGGAAGAGAATGTGTACCGAGACTTTCCAGTGTTTATTTTTACATTGAACATCAACCAGACCCCAAGGCTAATGCTATTGACCTGTAACATGCATAGAGACATGGCAAAGCAACTGGTCGCTTGGTCAGTGAGCTGAAAAGCCAGAAGGATCTTGTCCTCAATGGGACACTGCCATCTGGTGTATGCCCCAGGTTAGACAACCAGGGAGGATATGGGCCAGAAAGGTGGGTAGGCAGAGCTAGCATTTGAGTTCACACACTACCAAGATGCTATGTAGACAAGAATGATCACTTATTGGCTGGCATCTTGGAGATGAAAGTGTAAATTTTCCAGTGATGGGATGGAGAGGATGCTTAAAGTATAAAAAAAAATGTTTTC
This sequence comes from Aepyceros melampus, assembly GCA_006408695.1. NCBI lineage: Eukaryota > Metazoa > Chordata > Mammalia > Artiodactyla > Bovidae > Aepyceros > Aepyceros melampus. The sequence continues at coordinate 129,996 of SJXQ01004395.1, read as the reverse complement.
AGTGTCCACAATTGGGTTAAGTATTTCGCATTGGTTATCTCATTCAATCCTCAGAGTCATCAGCAAGTTAAATATTCAAATGCTTATATTATGAAGGTGAGGAAATGGAGGTCCAGAGAATAATTTGCCCAGGTAGAACTAATAATCAAACCACTGCTCTTTCCCCTGTACCTTGCTACCCTAGGACTTTTTCATTACAATAAACAGCCTCTGAAGAAGAATGTTCTTTTCTTTGTCCAAAAGTGGCTTTAATAGAGCTAGATAGTGCTCAACAGTCAATAATCTATTGCAGTGGATAAATGCACTCAGAATTCCTGAATTCTAGTAGCTTACCATCCAAGTAGAAAGAGACAACCAAGTATTAAAGTGAGTCAACACTTGAAAATTAGTACAATATCAAGGCCAAAAATATTATGCAAATAATATAGGTCAATAATTGCCATTAATTAAAAATTGCATGAGTTAAGGGAAAATCTGAATACTAATCCTGAGTTGATTTAAAATTTGATATCAAAAATTTTTTTGATTCTAAATATAAATGATATCATACAGTATTTTTCTTTATCTGAATTATTTGACCTAATATAATGCCCTTAAGATCCATCCTTGTTGTTGAAAATGTCAGGATTTTTTGTGTCCCATGTCTGAGTAATATTCCACTGTGCATGCCAGAGTGTGTGTGTGTTTGTATGTGTGTGTACATATTTTTATCCATTCATCTATTAACAGACACATAGATTGTTTCCATAGATTGGCTATTGTATATATGCTGTGATGTGCATGGAAATGCACACATCTCTTTATCATTTCCTTGGGTATATACTGGAAGTAGTAGTTCTATTTTAAAGTTTTTGTAGGGCGTCTATACTGTTTCCATAATAGCTACACTATAATTTTGATTTTTAAAATATTACCTTAAAATATTATTTATCTATGGGGGGTGGCCAGGAGAGGAATGAATTGGGAGATAAGGGATTAGCAGATGCAAACTGCTACACATAGTGTCACTGAATCACTTTGCTGTATAGCAGAAACTAACACAACATTATGAGACAACTATACTTCAATAGAATAAACAATTTAATGTTATTCCTCTTGATTACTGCAACTTGGAGCTTCTTTAAATTTTATGCCTGGAGAGAGTGTCTAACTAGTCCTAGTCCTGAGGTATTTATAGTTGAATGGTTGGCAACAGTCTGGAAAAAATCCTAGTTCATCGTAATGACTGTCAAAGACATTTTGACTTGTTCACTATTACCAGTATGAATCTTGCCTTCTCATATTAAAAAAGTTATGGTTTCATAACAATCTTTTTGATGATAAGACATTGGTAGAAACATAATATGATCTTCAGGCTTTGTATGTGTTTTATGTGAAAAATACATGTTTTAGCTTTACTCAAAATTCACTGGAAAATGAGATTAGCTATTGGCTATAACATTGTAATTTTAAAATGATGCATATCCATTAGAGCTTTTAATCATAGAATGAGGGACACTTGTTATGATGGACATCTCAAGAGATTTTTTGTGAGTGTCTATATAGTGTTAATGCAGAATATACTTTTGTGTCTGATTTTCAAATTAAACCATAAATATCACAAGGGAAAAATATTTTCTACCAACATGTTACAAATTTAGAATAGTGCTGACAGTGCAGGAGACCTAAGAGATGTAGGTTTGATCCTCGGGTTGGGAAGATCCCTGGAGGAGGGCATGGTAGCCCACTCCAGTATTCTTGCTTGGAGAATCCCATGGACAGAAGAGCCTGGTGGGCTTACAGTCCATGGGGTCACAAAGAGCTGGACACGACTATAGTGACTTAGCATGCATGCACAGAGCCTCAGACAAAGATTTAAAATATTTCCAAACAATATAGTATCCTCAGAAAATTTCCTATTGATGTTTGAGGCTTTTTGCCTAGAGGGCACAAATCATAAAACTGAAGAGATGCTGTCAAGACTTTGTTTATTAAATTAAGACATAGTTCCTCTCAGCTTAAGTTACGCTGTGTTTCAACACATGCAAGCAGAGATTAAGAAGAATGCATCATGGTAAATAATTGCCTCATATTCCGTAATGTTATGTCACAATCTAGATCTTTCTTCAGAGAAGATTTAGTTGGAGCTTCCATCCCACACCTCCTGGTAAGAATACCATTTAATGTTCCATTAGCAAAACAGAACATTTGGAAGACATAATGAAGAAAATTCTCAGAAGAACTCAAAGATTACTTGAGGGAAGACCCTTTTTTCATATTAATCTTGTGGCTAAGTTGGAGTCTGGGTAAAGTTGTACAAATCCCTTTGTAATTTGTCTGGGAGAATAAGATTTCAGTCAGGCATGGTACTTACAGTTGTGAAACCAACTTCTCCCCAGACATAAAGCATGCTAATTGGAAAGCTGTGGGCAGAATTTCTGCCAAAAAGCAGGGAATGTTCTCAAATGTAAATGATGCCCTCCTGCCAAACTTTTGGATGCTATCATGAATCTGGTAGCCTACAGTTTTACGTTACTTCATCATGACTTTGATCTTGCTGTTGGTGACCCCTGAAGAAGTATTACTGCCCTGTGATGGGGCTGTGAGACACAACATAGAAGCCTCTCTCTTGCTCTGTGTGTGTGTGTGTGTTTGTGGGAGATGAGCTAGTGTGTATGTGAGTGGACACATTCCATAAAGGATGTGTTGTATTGTAAAGAATGCATTGGAAGACTAAAATCGATATTAATGAATATGTTTAGGAGTCATACTAAGCTCAACAAGGAACTGAAGTTGTTCTAAACTCAGAGAATGTGGCATTGAGTAATTCATGTGGAGATTGGAGGTTGTAATATAGCAAATTATCACAGAGGAGAAGCAAGAAGTCTTCCAACTATGTCAGGAAAAATTTTTTTAAGAGAACAATAGCATTGGCTGTAAGATGCAGCTGCCAGATCACATAAGCAGCATATGGGATGCTGAAGTGCTCCTAACTTATTTTTGAGCAGCTTAACAGAATCAATGCTGTTTCTCCAGTTGCCCAATTTACTCCACAGAAGTGGTCTCACCTCGAATCTCAACCAGAAGTTGATTTGGCAGGCAGGCACCCTTGGCAACTGGGAACATCAACAATGAGGAAAAAACCTGGAACCTTCCCCTCTGCCCAGGAAGAGGTCAGAACCTTGGCATCTCACTTCGGGAAGATTGCCAACTTTGGGTTTCAGACAGCCCATTTGAATGGTTGATCTGAACTGCCTATTACTTCATGGCTAAGGGCTTCACCATTCAGCCAAAGTGGTCAGATAGACACCTGATGAGTATTTAGGTTGTCATGCCAAAGTCATTTTTGGCCTTTGTTTTTGGACACTGGTAAGAGCAATTGTCAACTCACTGAATAATTGATTGCAAAGAGGGTTTCTCTAGATGGGAACTCAAAGTTCTTATGAAGCATTCCAGAGAAGAAATTTCCTTGTGTAATAATGGTATAAGAAAAGACATAATAAATCCTTACATTTATATAACACTTTATAGTTTAATATAATGGTTTAGAGCACAGGTGTTAGACTGATATAGATTCTTGAGTTATGTTAACTCCTATGAAAATCAATTGCTAAAAGTCAGATTCCATAATTTTTTAAGGACTTTGCCATTTACTAGTTGTGTGGCCTCAGGCAAATATTCTCATCTCTTCAATGACCTTGTTGGTGAAACTGCGATAATAATGCCTAAATAATAGGGTTGGTTTAAGGATTTGAAAGCATGCTATCCACAATATAATAGGTATAAATGTAATTTTATATTATAGCTCCTTATAAGTAATTGATCAGTGGAAAATAACAAATCTATTTTATATATATGAAGACCTTCAAATTAAAGCTTTAGAGTCAGGAATAGAGTTTTACAAGGATGATCCAGGCACACTTGCCAAGTTAGTTGTGCTATTTAAACTTTCCTGAGATTAAACAAAGAAGCAGTGTCCATTGGTAAGCAACAACTTAATACCCCTGTTAGGGGAACCTGGACAATATATTTGTCATCTATCTACAGTGTGACTGAAACCTAAGAGGGCAATTAAGTATTCCTTATCCTCTTGTAGCATCATGGAAAAGTGTGGAATTATGGTGTCAGATAAATCTAATTTGCATCCTGGCTTGACTGCTTACTGACTGCATAATCTTGGAAAAATAAGTTAACTTTTCTAATCTTCACCTATAAAATGAGACTGATAAAAGTTCCTAGCTCACAGGGTTGAGAAAATTCAATGAGACAACGCTTGTAGCATGCTCAGCTTTGAGCCTGGCATATAGTAACAATACAACAAATATTAACTACTATTATTACATCTAGAAGAATAAAAGTAAACAGGAAGTAAAACAAAAATATATTGTGTACTGACTATGTAGGTCACTCTGCCAGATCCTTTATGTGTATTATTCTTTTTTATTCTCTCATCTTCTCTGAAAGATGCGCAGTGTGATTGTTATCTGTATAAATGAGAGATCTGAGGCTCTGAGAGGTTTTCGAAATGGAGCTGTTATACCTATTGACTGTTCAGGCATTGCTTTAAAGAAACATATACTACTACTCTTTGCCAGGCATGTTTTAGGTACTGTGGAAACCTCTATTTCCTGTCTTCATAGAGCTTACTCTGTAGTGTGAGTGGAGAGAAAGCTGAGTTCAGAGTGGCATTGGGGGCACTAGAAAGGTTGGGCTGTGGCAGTCAACTCATGAGAATCTTGTAGGCCATGCTAGGGATCAAGGCTTTGACTTTCAGAAGAATGCAGGACCCCTGTATTTCCTTTGATGGTCTTTTTCTTTCTTCTTTAAGAATCATCATATTGGTTTTAACATTAAGATTCTGACCCACGGTCTATAATATAGAACCCTAAAGGTATTAGAGGACCATTTCAGGCAGTCATTAGATAAGAAGCCCTGATATGTGTTTTCTGGGCAGGTAACAGTGCTGCCTTGGATGCTCCTTTATGGTGAAAACTATTTCAAGACACCCAAAGGTCTCTTCTGTCACGTTGGCTATCCCAGTGATGCAGGCAGTGGTTAGAATCAAAATTGAAATGGGACTTGACTTTATGACTAATATTATTTTTCTTTTGGGAATTTTTAATTCCTTCCTCTAACTTCGACTCCTCTTTGCTTTGTGCACCAGAATGTCTCATGTGGTGCTATTGTGTTCATCAGACTTAAGATGAGCAATTAGCATTTCCTATGGCATTCAAACTCCACAGTGGAAAATTAATAAACCATGTTTATAAGGAAAAAAGGGAAGGCTTGAAAAAAATGAGTGGTTGAGTAAGTGAATCCTCCACTGCTGCTGCTGCTGCTACTATCAATCTAATCTTACCTGCCATATGCAACTTCCTTTAATGAACAGACTAAATATATCAGTGTACTCAACAGTGTCCACACATGCACAACTCTAAATGTCTTGACTCTATAGAAGATGTGCAGTATTAGGCATTCTTTTAAAAAGTACTCCAGCCTAAAGAAATGATAATTCTTTGGATAGAAACGATAAGCATCATAGAAGATCGGTCAAATAAATGGATTTTTCAGAACAGAAACATATCTTTAAGTCAGTTTTGGCATTTGACCATAAACCATCAATAGCTGCTTTAAAAAATGTTACCTTATTAAGACAAAAGGATCTCTTATACTCTCTGAATCTTTAAAATGAGTATACCTTGAACATGAAATCCATGGCTTGTCATTTAGTCCATTTTAGTTGCCAATTGAGAGTAATTGTACAAAAAATTAACAGAAAGAACAAATTGGCACATAAAGCAGAGGTCCTGGGGATATATGCAGATACTACTGTGTATTCTCCAGACTTCTTCCCTGAAAGGGAGAGAAAGACTGGAAAAGACTACTTGAAGGATCTACTGGTCATGTCTGGCAAAAGAGTGTTGCTCCTCCAGTTTTGTTAATTAAATATGAGTGGCTGTAAAAGTACCTAAAACGTACCTGTGTATTTATCACCCCACAGACCATAGGCATACTGTAGACTCTATTTGCAGCCATAAAAATATTTGATTTTTCAATATGAGTAAATGACCTTCACTGCACCCTCTAGGTGCCTTATTTTCCCAAGCATCTGAACATTCCCTCCCTTGCTAAAAAAACTCAGTATGGCATTAACTCAATACCTCTTATTAAGCATGGTGAACATTCCTTTTGACATGGTGAAACTTAAGCTAGCATAATTTGTGCATGCCAAAGGGTAGACCTCCTTGCCAAAGGCCTTTTCCCTGCTGCATATGGAAGGTACTTAACCTGTGTCCCCTTGCCAAGAGGTGCTGATTATGCATGTATATAAATGCACAAACAACTTTATGGAGCGTGACACTCCCTGTGGGTCTCTAGAGATATTAACTTGACTCCTCCACTTTCTAGATTTGAAGTTTCCATGAACTGAGGAACATGTAACATTCTTCTCAGCATAACCACTGAGCCCTATATCTGCTATGACTGAAGAAAAGAAGCATAACCCAGGAAATTTCCTTTTAAAGATGACTGAGCAATAACCACTTGCATAACAAAGAGTGAATATGATTTCTATAGTTTTTTTTTTCTCTCTCTCTCTTTCTTCATAAACACACACACACATACACACATATATATATACACACATATATGTATGGGTGCATGGGTTTGTTTCCAGGGTTTGGAAGATAGCCTGGAGAAAGGCAGGGCAACCCAACCCAGTATTCTTGCTTGCAGAATCCCATGGACAGAGAAACCTGGCAGGTTATAGTTCATGGGGTCACAAAGAGTTGGACATGACTGAAGCGACTGAGCATCCATATATATATATATATATATATATGAATGACGTCATTGACTTGATGGACGTGAGTCTGAGTGAACTCCAGGAGTTGGTGATGGACAGGGAGGCTTGGCATGCTGCAATTCATGGGGTTGCAAAGAGTCGGACACGACTGAGCTACTGAACAGAACTGAACTTATATATATATATATATATATATATATAAATAATTCTCCATATATATTTCAATATGTGCAAAATGTTAAACATCCAGAAAAGCCTTTATGCAATATAAAATTGCCTTCCCAAGAATCTCAGAATAATTGCCAAAGACCTGTACATTAATGACAATTCTGATGTGTATCGAGAAGTCCTTCACCTTAGTCCTTCTATCAGAAAAAGAAAGGTAAAAATTACTTTCACCCTCTCTCCCAAACCAGATTATGAGATAAAACCAATAATGTGAAAGCACTTGGAAACATGAAGCACATTTCAAGTCCTAGGCAGGAGTTGGGGGATTAGAATGTACGAATATAAATGTCTGTAGTATATTTGCATGACCTTCCATTTAGTAGTACTTTTAAAAAGAAATGTGTTCATCTCCACCCATAATTCTTAAAATGACTTTGAATTCTGCAGCTTGGTATTTGGTACATTATACATGAGGTAGAACTAGTTTCACAGTTGGACTGGATAGTATGGCAGTACTTAGAATATTTTTATGGATAATGTAGTTCTCTTAAATGTTTCTCACTTTAAATTTTGCAAAACAAAGAAGACCAAAGTATGACATTTCCATTCCCAACAAATCCTAAGTTGGGTTAGGACATGTTTCATCTAATGTCAAATGTCCTATATTCTCTTACATATGTATATTTCCTACACAGACTAAACTGCAATTTATGCTTGGGATAACTTGAGGAGTCGAGAATTAAAATCTTGAGGAAAGATCTAATTTCTCAATCAGAAGAAGGTGCTTAAACATTTGTAAAAGCTAGAAATATTTATGTAAGTAAACCTTGAATTCAGCAAAGTGATGGCTCGAGATTCACAACTCAGTGACAGTGGGAAGCCATGTGTGTGTGTGTGTGCCTGTGCTCAGTCATGTCTAACTCTTTGCGATTGCATGGACTGTAGCCTGCCAGGCTCCGCTGTCCATGGAATTCCCCAGGCAAGAATACTGGAGTGGGTTGCCATGCCCTCCTCCAGGGGATCTTCCTGATTCAAGGATCAAACCCAAGTCTCTCGAGTCTCCTGCATTGGCAGGTGGATTCTGCAAAACCTCACTGGGAAGCCAGCCCCAGAGTAATAACAGTGATACGTTTCACAGGAAAGGGACTTTCTCCATATAATCCTCTCAAAGATCTGTTTGTAGATGACACTATTCCTATCTGTAAGCAGGAATCAAAGCTCAAGCAATTATGTGATCATCATCTCATATATTAATTTTAATTTGTATCTACCTTTGTGCCAGAAATAACTTAAGGAAGACAATACATAAATATCCATGGCCCATTTTGCAGATATAAGAACTTTTTGATAGTCAATATATCTGCCTCTAGTTTCTTACTCTTCTAAGACAGAGTAGCAAATCATTTTGTAAAAGGCCAGATTGTAAATCATTTTGGGTTTGTAGGCTATAGCAACTCTGTTGAAACTACTCAATTCTGCCCTTGTGACATGAACACAGGTTAATAAACATAAACATAAACAAATAGCAATGACTATGTTCCAATAAAACTTTACCAAAAGAGCCAGCAAGCCAGATCTGGACTATAGTTTATCAACCGTGATCTAAGTTATCTTTCAAATGTCTTGAAGTCTTTCCTTCCAAATTCCATTTAAAGCTCACTGCGATCAAATTTCTTCTGAGATGCTGTAACCAACAATCAATCCAATATTCCAGGAAATCCCATTTTCCCCACATCTTCTATGAATGTTTTGTTGAGTGTATGGTAGCTCAGCTGGTAAAGAACCCACCTGCAATGCAGGAGATCCCAGTTCAATTGTTGAGTCAGAAGATCCACTGGAGAAGGGATAGGCTGCCCACTCCAGTATTCTGGCCTGGAGAATTCCATGGACTGTATAGTCCATGGGGTCGCAAAGAGTCCAACAAGACTGAGCAACTTCCGCTATGCGTATGTTGGACTTCTTAGGTGGCGCTAGTGGTAAAGAACGTGCCTGCCACTGCAGGAGACGTAAGAGACATGGGTTCAATCTCTGGGTCAGGAAGATCCCCTGGAGGAGGGCATGGCAACGCACTCTAGTATTCTTTCTTGGAGAATCCCATGGACAGAGGAGTCGGGTGGGCTACAATTCATAGGGTTGCAAAAAGCTGGACATGACTGAAGCAACTTAGCATGTATACACATGTGTGTATTGTTTGCTTTATTGTTTTCTTTACAAAGTAGTTTAGATTTATTCTCCTTCCCTTTTTAGGTTGTATCTTCTTTAAAGACAATGGACCTGTCCCACCATTCCTATTGGGATTGCTCAGATGATCAATCCACTATGCTGATGAATGGTCAGTAATGTAGCTGAATACTGAAAGGGAATAAAGGAATTCAAAACTATTGTGAATTTTTAAAAAGGAAAATTATAAAACTTGAGTGGGAAGAATAACAGAAATTCTTTTTAGAACTATGAAAGTAATACAACTCAAGTGTGATTATTGACATTTGCTTAAAACTCCTAGTTGGTAAGGAGCTCCATAAATGCTATTTTTTTTTTTTTGAGGGGTTGTTCTTTTCCCAGTAATAATAGTCACTGTATCATTGCATCAACACCTCCAAGGTGCACCATTCACACTGCGTGCTGTGTAAAACCTAACAGTAGCACAGGAAATTACCCTCAACATTTTGTAATAACCTATAAGGGAAAAGAATCTGAAAAAGAATATACATATACATGTATATATCAGTTCAGTTCTGTTCAGTCACTCAGTTGTGTACAACTCTTTGTGACCCCATGGACTGCAGCACACCAAGCCTTCCTGTCCATCACCAACTCCCAGAGTTTACTTAAACTCATCTCCATTGAGTCGGTGACGTCATCCAACCATCTCATCCTCTGTCATCCCCTTCTCCTCCTGCCTTCAATCTTTCATATATACATATATATGTACATAGATAACATGTGGGCTTGCTCAGTTGTCTGACTCTTCATGGCCCTATGGACTGTGGTCTGCCAGGCTCCTCTGTTCTTGAGATTCTCTAGGCAAAAACATTAAATTGTGATGCCATTTCCTACTCCAAGGAATGTTCCCAACCCAGGTATCAAACTGACATCTCATGCAATCCTGCATTGGCAGGTGGATTCTTTTACCAGTGAACCACCAGGGAAGCCCTATATATTGATATGTATATATCGATACATATAACTGAATCACTTTGCTATTCCCCTGAAACTAGCACTAACACATTGTAAAACAACTGTGCTTAGTAAAATAAATAAAATTAAAAAAAAAATACTCTGGAACTTGTGTGGTGGTCTAGTGGCTACGATCTTGCTCTCTCAATGTAGCAGGCCTGGGTTCAATCTATGATCAAGAAATTAAATCCCACATACAACAAAAATTGAAGATTCCATGTGCTGCAACTAGGACCTGGTGCAGCTATTATACATATACATATACATATACATCAGTTCAACTCAGTTCAGTCTCTCAGTCATGTCTGACTCTTTGTGACCACATGGACTGCAGCATGCCAGGCTTCCCTGTCCATCATCAACTCCTGGAGCTTACTCAAACTCATGTCCATTGACTCGGTGATGCCATCCAACCATTTCAACTTATGTCGTCCCCTTCTCCCACCATCAATCTTTCCCAGCTTCAGGGTCTTTTCAAATGAGTCCGTTCTTTGCATCAGGTGGCCAAAGTATTAGAGTTTCAGCTTCAGCATCAGTCCTTCCAATGAATATTCAGGACTGATCTCCTTTAGGATGGATTGGTTGGATCTCCTTGCAGTCCAAGGGACTCTCAAGAGTCTTCTCTAACACCACAGTTCAAAAGCATCAATTCTTTGGTTCTCAGCCTTCTTCACAGTCCAACTCTCACATCCATACATGACTACTGGAAAAACCATAGCCTTGACTAGACAGACCTTTGTTGGCAAAGTAATGTCTCTGCTTTTTAATATGCTGTCTAAGTTGGCCATAACTTATATGTATATGTATGTGTGTGTGTATATGTGTATGTATATATATATATATAACCTGATAAGTGGGTAACTGCTGGGAAATTTTTTGTTCTATCCTAGGTTGTTTCTCAGTTTGGGAATGTTTTTGGCCTTCATTAAATGCCAATATAATACACTATGCTGAATCTTATAAATAAAAAATGTACTTGGGCCAGTTTAGCTATACTTTTTGCTGTCTGTCAATTCAATTCAACTTTAATTTCAATAACTTTATGGTTATGACAGGGCAAACATGAGCTCAAGAATTGCCAGTGTAGATAAACAACACTTGAATTGGAGATAGCTTCTGCACTGTATTTCTCAGCATTAAGAGTGGGGTATAAACCAATTGCCACATGTTTAGAAAGGGTCTTTTGGCCTTGTGTACAAGTAATCCATCAAGACCAATGCTTACCTTCAGTTCAGCATGGAGAAATGCTCTTATTTACCAGATTTGCTTTCAAAAGCCAACCAGCTAAGAATATTGTCAGCGCCAGTCCTAGGTGATAGAACCAGAAAGAATAGCTTTTAGTGCTCATCACAGTTAAATTTATGGGTATTTCTGTGGTTGTTATTAACCACTTATAGACCAGAGGTCAGGAACATTTTTTTTCAGAGGGCTAGATAGTAAATATTTTAGGTTTGTCAGTCTTAAGGTTTTCTATCACAACTGTTCAACTCTCCCTTGTGGTGAGAAAATACACATAAATAACACTTAAAAGAATGAATAGAGCTGGATTCCAAAAATGTACTTAGAAAAACAGGCAGCTGGCCCACAAGCTACAGTTTGCCAACCTCATGGTGTAGATCTTCCATTCATAAGTGGGTTTAAGCAGTTTACAAATATTGCTCTTTGCTGCCTGAACTATATTTTAGGCTCCCAGAGAGCTCTTTACATTCACTTTGGTAACACAGATCACACTTGGAATTACTTGGTTAGTGTCTGGATGGGTCATGTCCTCTGTAACCATGGTGTCTGCCACAGTCTCTGGTTCATAATCAAATACCACAAATAATTAGGTACTAGGATATAATCTAAATGTGAGGTATATCACTTAAGAATATAAGCGTGACCTAAGATTCTAGGAATACCTAATGAGTCTCTTTTTACTCACTCTCATTAAGAAACAATTTTTTATATAAACAGAATTGCATGATTTTCTTGGAAGTGAAAAGTGAACGTGTTAATGAGTCAGTCATGTCTGACTCTTTGCAGCTCCATGGACTGTAGCCAGCCAAGCTCCTCTGTCCACTGGGATTCCCCAGACAAGAATACCAGAGTAGCTTGCCACTCCCTTCTCCAGGGATCTTCCTTACCCAGTGATCCAACCTGAGTCTCGCACATTGCAGATGGAATCTTTACTGTCTGAGTCACCAGGAACCATATGTTTTTCTTAGGTTCATTCAATAAATTCCAATATAATACACAATGCACTCCTTTGAGGGTTAACTCATAAATTTCAAGAAGAAGTGGATAATAGTAGATAATCTAAGAAAAACGAAAGGATCTGCAACTAGATACCAGTAGTTCTTAAAACAGTTCTAACATCACCACCATCTGGAAAGGGTACACATCAGAATAAGCAAAGCCTTCTACCCTATTTTACTATGATTCAGGGACCAGCTTTGTGACTTCGTTTTCCCCCTAACACCACTCTTGGTATTCTCTTCACTTAATGTCTTCTATTATATGCAGAACATCATGAGAAATGCTGGACTGGAAGAAACACAAGCTGGAATCAAGATTGCCAAGAGAAATATCAATAACCTCAGATATGCAGATGACACCACCCTTATGGCAGAAAGTGAAGAGGAACTAAAAAGCCTCTTGATGAAAGTGAAAGTGGAGAGTGAAAAAGTTGGCTTAAATCTCAACATTCAGAAAACGAAGATCATGGCATCCAGTCCCATCACTTCATGCAGATAGATGGGGAAACAGTAGAAACAGTGTCAGATTTTATTTTTCTGGACTCCAAAATCACTGCAGATGGTGACTACAGCCATGAAATTAAAAGACACTTACTCCTTGGAAGAAAAGTTATGAACAACCTAGATCAGTTCAGTTCAGTTCAGTTCAGTCGCTCAGTCATGTCTGACTCTTTGTGACCCCATGAATCACAGCATGCCAGGCCTCCCTGTCCATCGCCAACTCCCAGAGTTCACCCAGACCCACGCCCATGGAGTCAGTGATGCCATCCAGCCATCTCATCCTCGGTCGTCCCCAATCCCTCCCAGCATCAGAGTCTTTTCCAATGAGTCAACATTTTGCATGAGGTGGCCAAAGTACTGGAGTTTCAGCTTTAGCATCATTCCTTCCAAAGAAATTCAGTGCCAATCTCCTTCAGAATGGAATGGTTGGATCTCTTTGTAGTCCAAGGGACTCTCAAGAGTCTTCTCCAACACCACAGTTCAAAAACATCAATTCTTCAGTGCTCAGCCTTCTTCACAGTCCAACTCTCACATCCATACATGACTACTGGAAAAACTATAGCCTTGACTAGACGGACCTTAGTCGGCAAAGTAATATCTCTGCTTTTAAATATGCTATCTAGGTTGGTCATAACTTTTCTTCCAAGAAGTAAGCGTCTTTTACTTTAATGGCTGCAGTCACCATCTGCAGTGATTTTAGAGCCCAGAAAAATAAAGTCTGACACTGTTTTCACTGTTTCCCCGTCTATTTCCCATGAAATGATGGGACTGGATGCTCGTTTTCTGAATGTTGAGCTTTAAGCCAACCTAGATAGCATATTCAAAAGCAGTGACATTACTTTGCCGACTAAGGTATGTCTAGTCAAGACTGAGGTTTCTCCTGTGGTCATATATGGATGTGACAGTTGGACTGTGAAGAAGGCTGAGCGCCGAAGAATTGATGCTTTTGAAGTGTGGTGTTGGAGAAGACTCTTGAGAGTCCCTTGGACTGCAAGGAGATCCAACCAGTCCATTCTGAAGGAGATCAGCCCTGGGATTTCTATGGAAGGAATGATGCTAAAGCTGAAACTCCAGTACTTTGGCCACCTCATGTGCAGAGTTGACTCATTGGAAAAGACTGATGCTGGGAGGGATTGCAGGCAGGAGGAGAAGCGGATGACAGAGGATAAGATGGCTGGATGGCATCACCAACTCGATGGACATGAGTTTGAGTGAACTCCGGTAGTTGGTGATGGACGGGGAAGCCTGGAATGCTGCAATTCATGGGGTTGCAAAGAGTCGGACACGACTGAGAGACTGAACTGAACTGAACTGATGGAGTACACATTCTGTCTTAGACAAAGTTCTAGACTTCAAAGGAAATAGAGAAGGAAAAAAAAATTGCTTCTTTCTCTGTTTGTCTGTTTATCCTGAGAGGAAATAAGTAATATAAAGATTAAAATTGAAGTAAGCACATGGTCATATAAGACTATAAGAGGCAGAGAAATGAAGGGGGAAATAAGCATTGATATTGCCTTGATTTCTCCTATTACCATACAAAAATTCCGTTCACATCATGCAAGTTTTCTTACAGGTCAGTAATATCTTTTTTGAGTCTGTACATTTTAGTGTTGTTGTTTAGTCATCTAGTCATGTCCAACTCTGCAAACCCATGGACTGCTGCACACCAGACTTCCCTGTCCCTCACCATCTCCTGAAGTTTGCCCAAATTTATGTCCATTGATCAGTGATTCCATCCAGCCATCTCATCCTCTGACACCCTCTTCTGCTCTCAGTCTTTCCCAGCACCAGGGACTTTTCCAATGAGTCGGTTGTTCTCATCTGATGACCAAAATACTTTGAGCTTCAGCTTCAACAGCAGTCCTTCCAATGAATATTCAGTGTTCATTTCCCTTAAGAGTGACTAGTTCATCACAGCACTATTTATAATAGCCAGGATATGGAAGCAACCTAGATGCCCATCAGCAGATGAATGGATAAGAAAGCTGTGGTACATATACACAATGGAGTATTACTCAGCCATTAAAAAGAATGCATTTGAATCAGTTCTAATGAGGTGGATGAAGCTGGAGCTGATTATACAGAGTGAAGTAAGCCAGAAAGAAAAACACCAATTCAGTATACTTATACATATATATGGAATTTAGAAAGATGGTAATGATAACTCTGTACGCAAGACAGCAAAAGAGACACACATGTATAGAACAGCCTTTTGGACTCTGTGGGAGAGGGAGAGGGAGAGGGTGGGATGATTTGGGAGAGTGGCAGTGTAACATGTATGATATCATAAGTGAAATGAATCGCCAGTCTAGGTTCGATGCAGGATGCAGGATGCTTGGGACTGATGCATGGGGATAATCCAGAGAGATGGTGTGGGGCAGGAGGGGGGAGGTGGGGGTCGGGATTGGGAGTTCATGTACACTCATGGCTGATTCATGTCAAGTATAGCAAAACGAATACAGTATTGTAAAGCGAAACAAACTAAAAAATAAAAATTAATTAAAATTAAAAAAAAGAGTGACTAGTTTGATCTCCTTGCTGTCCAAAGGACTTTCAGGAGTCTTCTCCAGCACCACAGTTCGAAAGCATCGATTCTTTGGCACTCTGCCTTCTTTACATTCCAGCTCTCACACCCATATGTAACCACCGGAAAGATCATATGTACTTCTTTGTACCTTGACTATATGTATCTTTGTTGGCAGAGTAATGTCTCTGCTTTTCAACACACTGTCTAGATTTATCATAGCTTTCTTTCCAAGAAGCAATTGTCTTCTGATTTCATGGCTACAGTCACCATCTGCAGTGATTTTAGAGCCCAAGAAGAAATCTGTCATTACTTCCACATTTTCTCTCTCTGTTTGCCATGAAGTAATAGGGCCGGGTGCCATGATCTAAGTTTTTGTTAAATATTTAGTCTTAAGCTGGCTTCCTCATTCTCCTCCTTCACTTTCATCAAGAGGCTTTTTAGTTCCTCTTTGCTTTCTACCATTAGAGGGGTATCATCTGCATATCTGAAGTTGCTGATGTTTCTCCCACCTATCTTGATTCTAGCTTGTAACTTATCCAGCCCGACATTTCTCATTACTTTTTAATATTGAGACTCAGTTAAAATCTTATTTGAAAGCTAAGCCATTAACAAATACATTGGGCATAACTTCAAAACATATTCAGAATCCAACTTCTTTTTACTGCTTCCAGTGCTGTTTTGGTCAATGCCTCCATCCTATCTGATCTGAATAATGAGATGCT
Source organism: Aepyceros melampus (assembly GCA_006408695.1). Classification (NCBI taxonomy): domain Eukaryota; kingdom Metazoa; phylum Chordata; class Mammalia; order Artiodactyla; family Bovidae; genus Aepyceros; species Aepyceros melampus. Next base: position 113,880 of record SJXQ01004395.1, on the reverse strand, counting down.
TACTGATCTGTTTTTGCCTTGCTCATTCTCAAGTCTTGAGACTTTAAAATATGTTTGATCAGGTCACCCTTTCCTCAAAACACAAAGTGGGTTCCTATCTCACTCACAATCATAGCCTTTCTAATGATCTATAGGGCCCTGTGTGATATATTCTTTCCTCTACATTCCTCCCTAACCTCACTCCCTACTACTCTCCTCCTTTCCCACCCTTTTCCGTCATGTTAACCTTAATTCTCTGCAAAAATACCAAGCATCTTCCTGCCTCAGGGCCTTTGAACATTCAGTTCCCTCTGTCTAGCATGCTTGTTCAATAGATAGTTACCCATAAGCCTTGTTTACCCTTTTAACTATTCCACAAACTTAATAACATTTCATATTCTCAGTTAAACCTCCCCTAGCAGTTTATATACAGTTGCAGTCTCTCTACTTCAGACTGTTTCTATCCATTTTCTTGCTATGATATTATCTGTCACATGCCTATTCATAACATACTATATAATCATTAGAGCATAAGGTTTATAAAAACTCCTATATCCTCAACACTTAGACCATTTCTTGAGACGTGGTAGGCTTTGCTTATGTAGGAGGGATTAATAAATTGAAAAGAGATAGACATTACATTTCACCAAGCCTTTCCATCTACCTCCAGGCACATGACAAGAGTTAGGCATGACCATGTGAGTTGTTTTGAGGGCTACCCTGGTGGCTCAGATGGTAAAGAATCCACTTGCAGTGTGGGAAACCTGGGTTCAATCCCTGGGTCAGGAAGATCCCCTGGAGGAGGGAATGGCTATGCACTCTAGCATTCTTGCCTGGAGAATTCCGTGGAAAGAGGAGCCTGGCAGGCTACAGTCATTGGGATCCCATAGAGTTGAACACGAGTGAGCAACTAGCACAACAGCAATATAACTTGCGTTAGTCAAGGAAATGTAAACAAATGTGGCACGTGCCACTTCCTGGAAGCAACTCTAAAGATATAATACACAATTTATGCAATTTACTCCATTCTCTGGATGGATATGTATATCAAAGGAAAACTTCTTTTTTGGTTGATTCCTGAATGACTACAGGAGAAAAAACCTTTCCTGCCTAGGTTGGTTGGGCATATAGTGTGAACAAGAGATACATTTTTTAGCCACTGATATCTGGGGTTATTTTGTTCTTGCAACATAAGCTAACCTAAACCTAACTGATACAAAATCATTTTTAATATTCCTTCACATATAGGTGTTCTTCCTATCTGCTAACCTGATAATCCTCTGATATTTTAAGCAGTCTAAAAAGGTATGCATATTTCTCAAAAAAAAAAAAAAAACAGAAATAGGAAAGCCCATACACAGTTTCTTCTAAGTCAGTTGGATAAAGAGAGAAGTTGATGAGCACTACAGACTCTACAAATATCATCCTTATGCTCTTCAATTCTGCCAAGAAGAATGACAGTAATATCAGACAGAGCTCTGCAAAACTCTTTGATGTATTGTGGAGCCCTCATGAGTGAAATGAACATGCATTGAGATAATGAAGGGAGTTTCTCTTCCCTGCAATTCATAATTTATAATTAATATTAATATAGATTCCAAAAATAACTACAATATAGTATGGTATGATTAGAGTTTAAAAACTGCTCTTGTCATATGGCATGTTATTTAACAAAGCTTTATAAATAATTAGTATCCCTATTTTAAAAGGAAAATGTAACATGAATATCCTAGGTCAGGAAGGTCTGCTGGAGAAGGAATAGGCTGCCCACTCCAGTATTCTTGGGCTTCCCTTGTGGCTCAGCTGGCAAAGAATTCACTGGTAATGCAGGAGACCTGGGTTCAGTCCCTGGATTGGGAAGATCCCCTGGAGAAGGGGAAGGCTTTCCACTCCAGTATTCTGGCCTAGAGAATTCCACAGATTGTACAGTCCATGGGATTGCAAAGAGTCGGACACAACTGAGCGACTTTCAATTTCACTTTCAGATTCAGTTACAAGGAATTTCAGCAGCAATACTTTGTTCCCACATTTATTCACACCACATATTATATACTTGCTATATTTACAGCATTGATCTCATTTATAATTTAAGTATTTGGACTCTTCCCTACCTCTCTAGAAGGATAAACTTCAATAAGAGAGAAAGTAAAATAAACTGCCTTGGGTAACATTTTCATATCTGGAAACCTCAGTCAATGAGACGCTCTGCACAATGATGGAGTCTTATGATCCTAGAACTCCTAACAGGGTGTGGCAAAGAGAGGGTGATCAATCAATAATTTTTAACATAATGATGACCTAGGTGCTTTCTATGGTCCTGAAATGCCATGCAATAATGTAATAAGCACAAGATCATTTTTGTGGAAAGATCTGGATTGTGTCTCCGTCAAATTTATATGTCAATGTCCTAAACCCCAGGACCTCAGAATGGGACCATATTTGAAGGCACGGTATTTAAAGAGCCAATTAAGCCAAAATTAGGTTATTAAAGTGGTCCTAATCCACTTATGATCAAAGTCTTCATAAGAAAAGGTGATTAAGATACAGATATGCCCAGAGGTGGGAGCTTTCCTTGTAGCTCAGTGGTAAAGAATTTACCTGTCAATGCAGGAGACATGGGTTCAATCCCTGGGTTGGGAAGATCCCCTGGAGAAGGAAATGGCAACCCACTCCAGTATTCTTATCTGAGATTCCCATAGATAGAGGGGCCTAGTGGGCTGCAGTCCATGTGGTTGCAAAGAGTCAGATACACCTTAACAACTAAACAATTACAGCAATGCCCAGAGATAAGGCAAGGGGAGAAGATGGCCATCTACAAACCAAAATGAAAGCTTCAGAAGGAACCAACCACCCTGACAACACCTGTCTCAGACTTCTAGTCTCTAGAACTATGAGAAAATGAACTGCTATTGTTTAAACCACCAGTCGGCAATACTTTGTCATGGCAGCCCCAGCAAACTAGCACAGTTAAATTCAAAGACATGTATTCTAATTCATAATGAAATTGCTTATTTATGTACAAGTTTTTCAAGTAACACTCATAGGGGCTGAAGAGGCTGAATATAATCAAATTGTATCAAAGGGTACCATAAATATTCATTTGGTTCCAAATACAACCTTGTTACTAACGTGTAATGATGCATTTCTTTTTTTCATTTATGTGTATAATTTTCTGAATCTTGGTCAACAATTTTAGATGTGAAAGAGATGTAACTTTATCCTTAAAGTGAAATCAATCTCTCTCTAATATTTGCTGTGGTGGAATAAATGGAATTTCAGCCAAGCTGGGGCCCTTGTACCCTTCCATAGAATTGTGTCAAGTTCTCAGGTACTTAGGAGGTATTTGCTTACACAGTATCACATATCAGGGAAGATCATTTCTCAGTATGTTTATTTTCAACTGTCAGGAATACTGTTGCTACACTGTACCTCCCTCTTGGCCTTATGGCCTTCTGAGTCTGAGTATCTTTTAGCTAACTTTGGATCATCTGACATTCAGGAATCCCTCCAATTTTACGGGGTCATGCTGTTTCTTGAGAACCATGAATGAGCTGTTTTGCTTCTTCTGCCATTCTTGGGTCACTGGATTCCTTCAATTTCTGGTTTTGTCCACTGCTGCTATATGGGACCATGGTTGAAATGGCCAGTCCATGGACAATATCTTTTCTCTCTTTATCTTAGTTAAAAAACTTGTATTTTTTTTAGGAGTAACATTATGCCTAATAAATGCGTATACTTGTTTACAGCCTTGCAACCAAATGTGGCAATGTGAATAAATTCTGGCCAATTGAGATATAAGTGAAACTTATTGAATCGGACTTTGAAAAAGGACATATTCTTTTTCTCTGTTTTTTTTTTTTTTTTTTTTTTTATCTCTCAGAGGTTAAAGTGTCTGACTCCAATGTGGCAGACCCAGGTTCGATCTCTGGGTTGGGAAGATCCCCTGGAGAAGGAAATGGCAACCCACACCAGTATTCTTGCCTGAAGAATCCCATGTACGGAGAAGCTTGGTAGACTACAGGCCATGGGGTCGCAAAGAGTTGGACACGACTGCGTGACTTCACTTGCCTTTAAAAATTGCCAACATACACTGGACCACCAAAAAAGCAAGAGAGTTCCAGAAAAACATCTATTTCTGCTTTATTGACTATGCCAAAGCCTTTGACTGTGTGGATCACAATAAACTGTGGAAAATTCTGAAAGAGATGGGAATACTAGACCACCTAACCTGCCTCTTGAGAAACCAATATGCAGGTCAGGAAGCAATAATTAGAACTGGACATGGAACAACAGACTGGCTCCAAATAGGAAAAGGAGTATGTCAGGCTGTATATTGTCACCCTGCTTATTTAACTTTATGCAGAGTACATCATGAGAAACACTGGACTGGAAGAAGCCCAAGCTGGAATCAAGATTGCTAGGAGAAATATCAATAACCTCAGATATGCAGATGACACCACCCTTATGGCAGAAAGTGAAGAGGAACTAAAAAGCCTCTTGATGAAAGTGAAAGTGGAGAGTGAAAAAGTTGACTTAAAGCTCAACATTCAGAAAATAAAGATCATGGCATCTGGTCCTATCACTTCCTGGGAAATAGATGGGGAAACAGTGAAAACAGTGTCAGACTTTNCTGATGCTGGGAGGGATTGGGGGCAGGAGGAGAAGGGGACGACCAAGGATGAGATGGCTGGATGGCATCACTGACTCAATGGACGTGAGTCTGAGTGAACTCTGGGAGTTGGTGACGGACAGGGAGGCCTGGCATGCTGCGATTCATGGGGTCGCAAAGAGTCGGACATGACCAAGCGACTGAACTGAACTGAATTGAACTATGGCTTGTACAATCATTTTAAAAGAAACAAAAAGAAAAAACCCTTTTATTCATTTGAGCCTCTCTTATTTTGAGTTTTTGTTATGTTGACATGGACCAAATCCTAGGTGATCTCTGTTATCTCAGAAAGAAACTCGTAGATCAACCATAAGGTGATTTCTATTATGGGATCCTGCCCTATTTTGGGTCTACTTGGAATGGAATATAAATCTATTCTTCTTCCGATTCCCTCAAAACACATCTTGATTTTTTTTACCTATTCCTCCCAAGGTTTCCCTGAAAGATTGAATAGTTATTGAGCCTCTTCTCAAGCAATGACTGCCATCTAATTCCTCATCTCTTTCCCTCCAATTGACCCTCTCTGTCTACAATCAGTGTTATCACTTTCTGTTGAGCAGGGCACAGTAATTAAGAGCACAGGGTCTGGAGTCCAGTTGTCTGATGTTGAATATTGAATCTGTCTGTTTGAACTTAGAAACTTTACTCAGTCTCTCTGTGCTTTAGTTTCCTCATCTGTAAAATAAGGCATCAGTTCAGTTCAGTCGCTCAGTCGTGTCCAACTCTTTGCAACCCCATGAATCACAGCACGCCAGGCCTCCCTGTCCATCACAAACTCCCAGAGTTCACTCAGACTCACGTCCATTGAGTCAGTGATGCCATCCAGCCATCTCATCCTCGGTCGTCCCCTTCTCCTCCTGCCCCCAATCCCTCCCAGCATCAGGGTCTTTTCCAATGAGTCAACTCTTCGCATCAGGTGGCCAAAGTACTGGAGCTTCAGCTTTGGCATCATTCCTTCCAAAGAAATCCCAGGGTTGATCTCTTCAGAATGGACTGGTTGGACCTCTTTGCAGTCCAAGGGACTCTCAAGAGTCTTCTCCAACACCACAGTTCAAAAGCATCAATTCTTCGGCGCTCAACCTTCTTCACAGTCCAACTCTCACATCCATACATGATCACAGGAAAAACCATAGCCTTGACTAGACAGACCTTAGTCAGCAAAGTAATGTCTCTGCTTTTGAATATACTATCTAGGTTGGTCATAACTTTTCTTCCAAGGAGTAAGCATCTTTTAATTTCATGGCTGCAGTCACCATCTGCAGTGATTTTGGAGCCCCCCAAAATAAAGTCTGACACTGTTTCTACTGTTTCCCCATCTTTTTCCCAGGAAGTGATGGGACCAGATGTCATGATCTTCATTTTCTGAATGTTGAGCTTTAAGCCAACTTTTTCACTCTCCACTTTCATTTTCATCAAGAGGCTTTTTAGCTCCTCTTCACTTTCTGCCATAAGGGTGGTGTCATCTGCATATCTGAGGTTATTGATATATCTCTTGGCAATCTTGATTCCAGCTTGTGCTTCTTCCAGCCCACCATTTCTCATGATGTACCCTGCATATAAGTTAAATAAGCAGGGTGACAATACACAGCCTTGATGTACTCCTTTTCCTATTTGGAACCAGTCACTTTTTCCATGTCCAGTTCTAACTGTTGCTTCCTGACCTGCATACAGATTTCTCAAGAGGCAGGTCAGGTGGTCTAGTATTCCCATCTCTTTCAGAATTTTCCACAGTTTATTGTGATCCACACAGTCAAAGGCTTTGGCATAGTCAATAAAGCAGAAATAGATGTTTTTCTGGAACTNGTACTCCTTTTCCTATTTGGAACCAGTCTGTTGTTCCATGTCCTCTTGTATCTGTTGCTTCCTGAACTGCATTCAGGTTTCTCAAGAGGCAAGTCAGGTGGTCTGGTATTCCCATCTCTTTCAGAATTTTCCACAGTTTATTGTGATCCACACAGTCAAAGGCTTTGGCATAGTCAATAAAGCAGAAATAGATGTTTTTCTGGAACTCTCTTGCTTTTTCCATGATCCAGCAGATGTTGGCAATTTGATCTCTGGTTCCTCTGCCTTTTCTAAAACCAGCTTGAACATCAGGGAGTTCACAGTTCACGTATTGCTGAAGCCTGGCTTGGAGAATTTTGAGCATTACTTTACTAGCATGTGAGATGACGGCAATTGTGTGGTAGTTTGAGCATTCTTTGGCAGTGCCTTTCTTTGGGATTGGAATGAAAACGGGCCTTTTCCAGTCCTGTGGCCACTGCTGAGTTTTCCAAATTTGCTGGTATATTGAGTGCAGCACTTTCACAGCAACATCTTTCAGGATTTGAAACAGCTCAACTGGAATTCCATCATCTCCACTAGTTTTGTTCGTAGTGATGCTTTCTAAGGCCCACTTGACTTCACATTCCAAGATGTCTGGCTCTAGATTAGTCATCACATCATCATGATTATCTGGGTCGTGAAGATCTTTTTTGTACAGTTCTTCCGTGTATTCTTGCCACCTCTTCTTAATATCTTCTGCTTCTCTTAGATCCAGACCATTTCTGTCCTTTATCGAGCCCATCATACACAAGTCATATAGAAATCTTAAGATGACACTGTAAAACACATAGAAAGATGTCTTAAGTACAGCAAGTGCTCAACATAACTTAGCTACCAACATCATCATGATTTTCCAGGATGTAAGTTTTTATTTATACATCATCATATATATCACTGAATTTATTGTCCTTAAGACTTTCCCATTTCTTAAAGGAACTAAACTTTAAATAGACAAGGAAACAACTCTTCCTGATTGAAAGCTCTACCTTGAAAACAATGAGCACAGAATGTCCCAGCTCATTGATTATAAGAAAGGACACTGTGTATAAGCAAACACAGCAGAGAAAAACTTTGGTTAATATTTTTAAAACAGTGTCCACTTCATATTGATAGTTACTTTAAAAAATAATTGATTTAGCAAATCTATAGACTAAAGCCTACATGAACTAACAATGTGGTACTGTGAGAAGAGCCTAAGACTTGGTAAGGTGACTGGCCCAGATTACTAAAGATTGACAGGATGAAAGATTTTCAGTGCTAAAATAAGAAGCACTGGGAAAATCAGAACTAACAGGTCACCCTAGATTTGTTTCAGACAGAACAGGGATTAAAGCCAGGTATCTCCTTTCCTAATGGAGGAAGCTAGTAATTCTCCTCTTCATACCATTCGACACCCAAGCTAATACGCTTCACCTATTGTTCCTCAGTTTATTCATCTGGAAAATAGAAATAGCATTAGAAGGTGTCGTGCCAAGTACTGGGTACAGAAAAAGGATAATTATTAATGATCACTATTATTTCCCTCCCCTCTATGGGCTACTTGAAGACTACATCACTTCAGTAATAAATTTAGGAAATTCAGGGCAAAACTTGCCATCCAGGTGTCTTCAGTCATGTATGACCCGAATGAAACTTTTAACGAAAACAAATGGCATACCGCACCTTCAGCAGTGATATGCAGAAACCTTCCATAAAAGACCCTATTTTAAAACCAATGAAAAGAAACTCCATCACTCTAGTTGAATGAACATAGTCATCAGCAACTGAAAATGGAAATTAGTTAGCAGAGGGTCCCTGGAAACCTGTGGAGAAATGACTTAATAATCACAGTGACTGAGACAGAGGTTTCCCTTTTTACCACAGCAAATAAAAAGAAATGTGAAAAATATACTTCCTCAGGCGTTTAGAAATAGCTTATTTAAAACTAACTTATTTATAATAGATACTTACAATTGAAAAGTGACTAGGGAAAAACTAATCTGAATTCAGAAGAAGAGGACCTGGCGCTGCGTCTTACCAATGCTAGTACATCTATTTTAATCAGCATAAACACTCAGTTATCCATTGTGGTCCTGAGGTGAAGTTACCCTTTTAATCAACACTTCTGCCTTCTGAGAAAACACTTTCAAAAAATCTGTTGCCAATTTCCTTAAAAAGAGAAAGTTTAGTGCATCATTCATCTCATTTTCTTTCTTTGGTCGACTATGGAAGTTCCCTGGAGGAAAATTCACTTTGGAGGGTTCACGGTAGCCCCGCTGCTCACCCTGGTTTCCTGTCTGCCCAGAACACACAGAAAGATCTTTCTCTACATATTGACTGCATGACTCATGTGGGATGTATTTGAATAGAAGCACACTAAGTTATTCTAGAAAAATATAGAGGGTCTCTGGCCAGTAAGATCAAACTCTAATTTTGTTGATTGTGTTAATTTTGTTGTTCAGCGGTCATGTCTGACTCTTTGTGATCAAATGGACTGCAGCACACCAAGCTTCCCTGTCTTTCACTCTCTCCTGGAGTTGGCTCAGACCCATGTCCATTGAGTCGATGATTCCATCCAACCATTTCATCTCCTGTCACTCCCTTCTCCTCCTGCCCTTAATCTTTCCCAGCATCAGGGTCTTTTCCAGTGAGTTGGCTCTTCTCATCAGGTGGCCAAAGTATTGGAACTTCAGCTTCAGCATCAGTCCTTCCAATGAATATTCAGGGTTAAAAAACAACTTATAAAAGGAATGAATCCACCAAAGGAAGAATGGGTCAACCAATGAAGTAAAGAAAAAGGAGTTTGAGAGTCTGTCCTTGGAAATGTCCATTTAAGAACTTTCAAAGTCAGAGCATTTACTTTGGCAAGTATGGATGGCCCTCTTGTCGGAATCTGATAAACAAAGGTCCTCTTATAATGATGGAATACAACTTCCAGGGAAAATATTTTTATCATGCTAAAGACCATCATATTGACTTCATCTGCCACTTACTGTTTTGTTTTTTTTTTTAATATTTTAGCCTGTGTTGTTAGTCTGCTCAGACCACTGTACAGAATACCAGAGATCAAGTGTCTTAAACAGCAGAAGAATGTTTTCTCACAGTTCCAGAGTCTTAAAGCTCAAGACCAAGGTGCTCACAGGGTTTGTTTCTGATGAGACCGCTCCTCCTAACTTGCAGACATCACTTTCTCCCTGTGTTCTCATGTGGCCTCTCCTTTGTGCAATGCGCTCAGGGTGTCTCTTATTCTTCTTATAAGGGCACTTCACTTAACCTTAATTACCTCTTTAAATACCTAATCTCCAAATACAGTCACATTGGGAGTTAGCACTAAAACATTTGAATTTTGAGGGCATACAACTCAATCCATAATACCCATGGTATATATGAGTGGGCCAGAATCTACCCATTAAGGTCAATTCTTTTCTATGATAGCAAAAAATTAAAAGAAATTATAAAATTTTATGCTAGATACTTTTGATTATGAGCCAATATCTTTTAAGTACTATCTATATCCATGTTCCTAAAAATAACTGCTACGTTTATTAAAAATTAAATTTCTGGACCTCACCCAATATATAATGTGCTGAGTCAGAATTTCTGAGACTGAGAGAAGAGAATCATTTAAAATTACTCTCCAAGACATTTTATATATACATTTTAAAATATTGAAAACCAGCTGTAAGCATTTTATCCTATATCTACTTAGACATGAATTTCAAGACATTATTTAAAAACAAAAACAAAAACCATTCCTAGAGTCACAGATAGAAATATAAGTCATATACTATGGCCTGGGAAATGTCTAGAACTATATTATGGAGACTTCCAGAATGCCCCCTACAAAACAAGCTCCTTATCATGGTGTATGACATGCCATAAAATTCTCCAATATGGCCCTGGTTACCTCTGAGTTCTAGAGAATTCAAAAGGGCACCTTCTTATTCATTTCTCAAAAGGATGAGGATTCTAAAGCCATAAACACAAAATATGATTATTCATCCTCTCACTATTAAATAGATATAGAAGAAATGGAGCGTGAGAATTATTATAGATATCTGTGACTCCCATATAGTACCAAGACAGAGTGTTCACCGTTTTTTATCTAATGAGAGACAACCATACATATCCTTTAATTTAAGCAGCTATGCAACAACACAGGCTTACCTTACATTTGTAGGTATAAATAGAGACCTGCTAACATTTGTTGAGTATAAATAGAGACCTATGTACCACATGTATAAAAGTCATACTTTAAAATCACAATATATTAAATAATTATGATTTAATGCAGTAGAATGAGAATTAATGTTTAACAACTGGGTCTTTGAGGAAGGGTGGGGATGCTGATTTGTAACACTTGTTGATTTCTATAGTGTAAATAATTTCCCATGGCTAATGTGATATCACATCACTCTCCAGTTATGAGAGCAGCAGCAACATTAATTAGTTTGGAGCACCTTGGCACGGGGCAGAAGGACCTGTGAGAAGACACTGAGTTCCTTCTGTTTCAAAGAAACTATGTCTAGCCTTGGGAATGATCTCCAACACTCTCTTTAATTTTATTCCATTGTGCATACATGCTAAGTCGCTTCAGTCATGTCCAACTCTTTGTGACCCTATGGACTGTAGTCTGACAGGCTCCTCTGTTCATGGGATTCTCTAGGCAAGAGTACTGGAGTGGGTTGCCATGTCCTTCTCCAGGGGATCTTCCTGACCCAGGGATCCAGCCTGCATCTCTTACCTCTCCTGCATTGGCAGGCAAGTTCTTCACCACTAGCACCATCTGGGTATCCCACCAATCTTTTGTCACTTTGCTTCAGGTGTCCTGGATGCAATAAAACTCTTAGGGTCCTAGTCTTTTCTCAGTACTCTACCTTTACTTGCTCTCTTACTCTACATTAACAACTCTTTTCTCTCCTACTCCTGGTCCATGCTGTGCCTGGGTGATGTCCACTCAACTTTTCAGACATTGTGAGGCTACATCCTGAAGGAGCTTCCCAAATTTATGTACCAACTTTTCCTAACCCAAAGCATACTGATCATACTTTTGAAGACCTAAGATACAGGTCCATAAAAGGAAATTATTCTCCATCCATCTTGTAAAGTAAAGGAAAAGAAAGGAAAAATAAGCAAAAGGAAACTAATTAAACTTAAAATCTTTTGCACAGCAAAGGAAACAATTAACAAAATGAGAAAATAACCTACTGAATGGGAGAAGATATTTGGAAATGCTATGACTGGTCAGAGATTACTATTCAACATATATACTAGCTCATATAACTCAACATCAAAAAACAAAACATGGCATAATTTCAGAATGGGAGAAAATAACAGCAAATGAAGCAACTGACAAACAACTAATCTCAAAAATACACAAGCAACTCCTGCAGCTCAATTCCAGAAAAATAAATGACCCAATCAAAAAATGGGCCAAAGAACAGATGGCCATTACAGATGGGTAATGAACACATGAAAAGATGCTCAACATCACTCCTTATAAGAGAAAAGCAAATCAAAACCACAATGAGGTACCATTTCACACCAGTCAGAATGGCTGTGATCCAAAAGTCTACAAGCAATAAATGCTGGAGAGGGTGTGGAGAAAAGGGACCCTCTTACACTGTTGGTGGGAATGCAAACTAGTATAGTCACTATGGAGAACAGTGTGGAGATTCCTTTAAAAATTGCAAATAGAACTGCCTTATGACCCAGCAGTCCCACTGCTGGGCATACACACCGAGGAAACCAGAATTGAAAGAGATACATGTACCCCAATGTTCATTGCAGTACTGTTTATAATAGCCAGGACATGGAAGCAACCTAGATGCCCATCAGCAGATGAATGGATAAGAAAGCTGTGGTACATACACACAATGGAGTATTACTCAGCCATTAAAAAGAGTACATTTGAATCAGTTCTAATGAGGTGGATGAAACTGGAGCTGACTATATGGAGTGAAGCGTAACCCAGAAAGCAAAACACCAATACAGTATACTAATGCATATATATGGAATTTAGAAAGACGGTAATGATAACCCTGTATGCAAGACAGCAAAAGAGACACAGATGTATAGAACAGCCTTTTGGACTCTGTGGGAGAGGGAGAGGGTGGGTTGATTTGGGAGAATGTCAATGAAACATGTATAATATAAGAAATGAATCTCCAGTCCAGGTTCAATGCAGGTTACAGGATGCTTGGGGCTGGTGCACTGGGATGACCCAGAGGGATGGTATGGGGAGGGAGGTTGGAGGGGGGTTCAGGATGGGGAACACATGTACACCCGTGGAGATTCATGTTGATGTATGGCAAAACCAATATTGTAAAGTAATGAGCCTCCAATTAAAATAAATAAATTTAAATTAAAAATAAAAAATAAAACCAGCTGAAAAAAAAATGAGCAGGAGAATTGAATATATATTTCTCCAAAGAGGAAATGCAGATGGCCAACAGGCACATGAAAAAATGCTGAACATCTATCATCAGGGAAACGCAAATCAAAGCCACAATGAGATAGCACCTCACACCTATCAGAATGTATATCATCAAAAAGAACACAAATAACAAATGTTGGCAAGGAGATGGAGAAAAGAGAACACTTGAATACTGTTGCTAGGAGTGTAAATTTGTGCAGCCACTATGGAAAACAATATAGAGGTTTCTCAAATTTGAAACTAACATATGACCCAGCAATTTCACTCCTGAGTATATATCTGAAAAAAATGAAAACTGTTAGAAAAGATACATGCACCACAATGTTCATAGTAGCATTACTTATAATTGCTACAGTATGGAAGCAACCCATGTATCTATCAACAGATGAACAGATGAAATAGATGTGATATATGTGTATATATCAGAGAAGACAATGGCACCCCACTCCAGTACTCTTGTCTGGAAAATCCCATGGACAGAGGAGCCTGGTGGGCTACAGTCCATGGGGTCGCTACTAGTCGGACACGACTGAGCGACTTCACTTTCACTTTTCACTTTCACGCATTGGAGAAGGAAATGGCAACCCACTCCAGTGCTCTTGCCTGGAGAATCCCAGGGACAGGGGAGCCTGGTGGGCTGCCGTCTATGGGGTCGCACAGAGTCGGACACGACTGAAGGGACTTAGCAGCAGCAGCAGCAGCAGCAGCATGTATGGGTGTGTATATATATATATATATATGTATATGTATATGCATATATATTTACACATTCAACCATAAAAAGCATGAAATATGCCATTTGTAGCAACATGGATGGAGTTGGAGGGCGTTATGCTAAGTGAAATAAGTCAGATAAAGACAAATATTGTATGCTATTCTTATATGTGGAATCTAAAAAACACAACATGCTGCTGCTGCTGCTGCTGCTGCTAAGTCGCTTCAGTCGTGTCCGACTCTGTGTGACCCCATAGACGGCAGCCCACCAGGCTCCCCCGTCCCTGGGATTCTCCAGGCAAGAACACTGGAGTGGGTTGCCATTTCCTTCTCCAATGCATGAAAGTGAGAAGTAAAAGTGAAGTCACTCAGTCATGTCCGACTCTTAGCGACCCCATGGACTGCAGCCTAGCAGGCTCCTCCGCCCATGCGATTTTCCAGGCAAGAGTACTGGAGTGGGGTGCCATTGCCTTCTCCGAAAAAATACAACATACTATTGAATAAAACAAAAAAGACTCATAAATATAGAGAATAAACTAGTAGTTGCCAGTGGGGAGAGGGAAGAAGAGAGAAGCAATAAAGTCATAAGAGGTAAAAAGGATTATTAGTGATTATATAAAATTATGTGAGTGAAACTTCTGAAAATTGTAAGGCACTATACAATTTAAAGAATGCTTCATTCAATGAAACAGAAATTTTATTTTATCTTTTAAAACTCAATTTTTCTATATTAAAAATCATTCTATCACTATAGTTGTTTTTATATTTTTATGTTTCTGTCTTTCCCACTAGACAGTCTCCAGGTCCCTTGAAAAATCATTTTTCTGTCATACTCATTTCATATCTAGAGAAGGAAATGGTAACCCACTCCAGTATTCTTGCCTGGAGAATCCTGTGGATGGAGGAGCCTGGTGGGCTGCCATCTATGGGGTTGCACAGAGTCAGACACGACTGACGCGACTTAGCAGCAGTAGCAGCAGCCTTTCACATCATTGGAATCTAGCAATGTCTGATATATTAATAGAATTCAGTAACTATTTATCAAGTGAATAAATAAATGAAAGATCAAACACATAAAGAATGAAAGAAAGCAGGAAATAGTAAAGAGAGGGTGAGAAGACGATGGGAACATAAGAAAAATGTGTTAATGAATAAATGGGCGGCATCTAAGAAAATGATCTGTTAAGTGAATAATTACCACAATAACTTACATAAAGTATCAAGAATTTTATTTTAAATAACTAATATTTATAATCCTCTATTTCTGTATAATTTGATCTTTTAGCATGATTTGAAAATTTTGGAGAAGCAAAGTTCATTATGGTTTAAGCTACTGGAAAAAGTTCAAAAATTGACAGGTTACAATCTTTGGGTCCCCTGTTTTATGAAAAAACTCCATTGATGAAAATATAAGATGTCATACCAAAGAGATAAAAATTTAGAGCTCACTTTCTACCATTAAATATCTTTAAAGAGTCTTGTCAGAAGGTACTTTGTATTTAAGGCCGACTCATGAGGGCACTGGTGTAAAATGATGAATTATTAATTACTTAGCAGATACATGGCAGCTAAGAAAACCTAACCTGACAAAGAACTGACACTTGGAAATTCAAAAGTTTACACAAATAATTTAAACAAAGCTATGGATATTGAAGGTGCTAATGTAGGTAGTCAATACCCATTTTCCTCCAATGGAAATATATTTACTGCTGATATTTTAAAATGATAAATGCAACATGCACTCATACAAAAGAATCAATATAAATAGTTTTGTGTATTTCTTCCCATGTTTTTCAATGCACACAGTGCATGCATATGTATATGTATTTAACTTTTTGTTTTAACAGAACATATACTGTTATTTAACCTACTTTTTCATCTAACAGCCTATAACAGACATACTTTCATGTCACTAAATATAAACTCACATCAGTAATAATAACTGTATATTTTGCCTACAACTTATCAAAGTATCTTCATATTAATCGACATCTAAAAATTCCCCATTTGGTTTACCAGTTGTTTTTTATTTTACCTTGAGTGATGTTTTTGTTCCTATATATATATATATAGGTATATAGCAGATATATATATATCTGCTAATGCAATTTAGATACATTTCTAAAAGTTGAACTCATTTATCACGTGTGAAATTTGACTTAACATTCAAGACAATATGAAGTCATTAGTAATTCCTGTATTTTACTCTAGAATATGTCCTAGATGTGACTCTTTATCACCAGCTCCACCACTTCACCCTAATCCAAGCCTCTATTACCTCTCCTTGGACCATTGCAATTGGCTGCCTTCTGTATCTGCACCCATGCGTGTGTATGCTTGACCTAAAAGCCAGTGATTCTTGAAAACTATGAGTCATATTATGCAATTTTTCTAGGGAAAATTCTCCAGTGGTTTCTCTTGTTTGGAGTATCATTCTGTCCCCTTGCTCTGATTAACAAAACCCTGAATGATCCCTGTCTAAATTCTTAACTTTTTCTTACACCATTCTCCCCCTTCTTTTATTGGACTTTTTTCTTTTCTATAAGAAGCCAAAGTTTATCCCTCTTTGTGACCTTTGTGTTTGTTCTTCCTTTAGCCTTAAATGCTCTTATCCTTTCTTTGAAGATGGCTCAATCCACTGGGTAATTCAGATCTTAATGTCATTTTCTGACACGCCATGTATTCTTTCTCTCAGCAAAGCAACTATTACTGTGTAAAATTCTTATTTGCTTATTTAATTCCAGGATTTCCACTGCTAGAACACTACTTCCACTTATTCTTTGCAAAACCTGGCCTACTTATTCTTTGCAATACCTGGCAGATAGCAGGAGCTCAGTAACTTTTTCAGTTGAATCCCTGTTGCTTCTGGAGTGCTTCCTCTTAGACGTATGAAGTACACCAAAGTAAAGGAGTCTGTGTTGGAATATAAGTGCTCATTACAAACAAATCAGAGCTATGTTGGAATAAAATTATCTTCGTGAACACATTTATCCAGAAAGGATAAAGTGCATGCATGCATGAATGCTGTCACTTCAGTTGTGTCTGACTCTGTGACCCTACGGACTGTGGCCTACCAGGCTCCTCTGTTCATGGGATTCTCCAGGCAAAACTACTGAAGTGGGTTGCCCTGCCCTCCTCCAGGGAATCCTTCCTTCCCAAGGATTGAACCCTTATCTCTTATGTCTAACCTACATTGGCAGGTATGTTCTTTACCACCAATGCCACTTGGAAGTCCAGGTTTAATGTAGCTAAAGAATATTCCTTTTCTTTTTTTAAATGTTTTATTTTATATTGTGTATAGTTGATTAACACTGTTGTTTTAGGGGACTTTCCTGACAGTCCAGTGGTTGAGGCTCAGTGATTACCCTGCAGGGTGCTCAGATTTTAATCCTTGGTTGGGGAACTAAGATCCTACATGACATTTGGCATGGGTTAAAAATAAATGAATAATAGCAATGTTGTGTTAGTTTCAGATGTATAGCAAAGTGACTTACTTATACATGTGCATATATCTATTATTTTTCAAAATTTTTTCCCATTTACATTGTTACATAATACTGAGCAGAGTTCAGTTCTGCTACACAGTAGGTCCTTGTTGGCTATCTATTTTAAATATAGCAGTGTGTACATGTCAGTCCCAAATTCCCTTCTATCCCTCGCCCCAACCTGTGACTCACATTCTGGCACACCAGTGACATCATGGTTCATTTTATGGTGAATCTTTCCAGGTTTTAGGCAACTTTGAATTTAAACTAATACATGTCAGTGTTACTGAGTTCATGAAGGTCAAGTGAATTGGATATTTTTATATGCTCCAAGGATATTCTCAGTTTGGAGAAAGTCATTGGCGGCATTCCACTGAAATACCAAGGATTGGTTTGTTAAGAAGATCAGTAAGAAAAGATTCTAAAACTACATTCTTCTTTTCTAAAAGATTATATGTTCTTTCAAAGTTAGAATGATGTGATATGTTTCTGGTAACAGGAAAAAAAATGGAATTTAAGTTCATTGTAATCTTTTATTCTTTGTCATTCACATTTGAATGACCACCCAGGCATGTTGTTTTCCATATTGTGTATTGTTATTAATCATCACTCTATCAGTACACCATCAATAAAATACCTAAGAATTGCTATGCAGATGGATCTAGAGAGTTCAGTCACTAATGTGTGACTAACCTCTTTCTTTTAGTCTTCGCGTGAATGATCTAAATGCTGCAAAGAAATCCAGCCCAGTGTGATGTCTCTGGTTATCACAGGCCTGAGCTTGGGCACAGCTCCAGCCCTGGAAGTAACTCATCCTAGTCCCTATTAAGCTATGAAATGTGAGTCCTTGTGTCACTTTCCTGCTTGAAGACATCCATTTGTGCTTATTTCCATCCTTCAATTGATGAATTGATATGGAAACTTAAATACGTCATTTGTTTTCTCATCCATTCCCTTTGTAGCAGTTGTGGATTCACTTCTGATGCCAGATTGAGTCCAGGGCGATTTTAAAGTCTAATAAAGCAAGGAAAATCTCTTTTCCTGGTTCGATTTTTTTTTTTTACATGTTTATTAATATGCAGCAATTGGGGGAGAGATGAAGTCCGTGGCTCATTTTCAAGGGAGGAATCCAATTTGGTTTTTATGGATGTTGCTGTCACTGGTCCAACATTGCTTTATTCTTTCACCAAGGAGGCAGCTTTGGGTTCACTGCTGTGCTGTTGCTGCTAATGTAGATCTCTCTGGCTATTGGGGTTGAGAGCATTTCCGTTTTTATATATTGGAATAATTAGCCCTCCTGACCATATCTCAGAAAGTGTCTGGATTGGAGGATTAGGATAAACATCTTCAGTCAGGCTTTCTGAGGTGATCAATGTGGGGCGTTAGCATCTCATTTGATGCATTTTTATCAAGGCTGTGGGGTTTCCTAGCTGTCCCTTTGAAGAGGCTCTCTTTCATTTCTTAAATCACCAAGGCTGGGATTAAATGACTGGGACAAAGTTAAAGAGACTTTTTCAAGCAATTTATATGTTCAAGGTCCTGCCTAATCACAGTCTCTGAGTTCTTTTCTAAGCATCTGTGAGTGGGTATGGGCTTGTTTCACCTTTGCATCCTAAGAACTACAATTCTTAGGTGTCTCAAAAACACCCATTTAGCCAATACAACTTTGATGCCTATCTTAGAATTGACGAGACTTGGTATTTTGAGGGTAGACCCCATGCCCTTTATTCCATGTGTTTTTTCTCTCAACAAGATATTTATAAATCACCAGCTAGTTATCAGATGAGGTCCAGTAATAAGCATAATAGGTAAAAATTCATGCCTTTTATTTAAGCAAATAGGCAATAAGCAAACAAATTAGGAGGAAAATAGCAGCATTAGTGGAATGTGCTCTGAGAAAAATAAACCAAAGTCTTATAATAAAAAAGTGTCTATAATAGAAGGTGGCAATATTTGAAGTGAAACGTAAAAGACAAAAAGATCTGGATGCAGAGAGATCCTAGCATCCCTACCCCTTGACCACCTGTGTGACCTAAAGCAAGATAAATGTATTTTTTGAGTTATGGTTTTTATTGCTATTATTTTAGGATAGGTTCTAATAGGTAATAAGTTAATGCATATAAAGCACAATGTTTTACACATAAAAAGCACTTAAAACTGTGCCAACATCATTATTATTATTAACAATATTATTATTATTGCCCTTATTAAGACAAATAGATTTTATTCTAATTCAATGTAAAATCATTGACATATTTTCAGCATGGGGCCATGTGAATTCTTAATAAGTCTTAACTGTGTGCATGCTAAGTAGTTCATTTCACATTCTATAATTCTCTTTCTGATATTTCTAGGTAATTTAAACCAGCTACTCTGTGGTTACCTGGTTTGTAAGTTTTCATTGCTGAGAATACAAAATATAAGACATGGATCTTGATTTTAAATATACTGCTGTTGAAGATTTGATGAAGTTTGTTTGTAATCTTTTCTGTAGAATGTATCAAATTAGCTCCTCATTTTGACTGGCAATGCTTATTTCAGCCTTCTTTTTTTCATGAAGAATTATATTAGTGAAGAAATGTAAAAAACTGCAATAGTCAACCATATAGCATTGGTTAAATAAATTATAAGCATGAACACCTCCACCAATAAATTGAAATAAGGCTGTATAACACATTACAATGATATGATAGATTTTATAAAAACAAATTAGGTTATGCAAAAGTTCTGGAAGAAGATGCTTCAAAAAAGTAACAGTGACTAAGTCTGGGTAGTAGAATGGTAAGTTTATAGATTAATTTTTTTCTTTGACTTTTCTGTATTTTGTGAACGTTTCAAGAAAAGTATGCATTAGTTTTGCAATCCAATGAAATAAATTAATTACAAGCAAGTTTATAGAAAATAAGGAGATTCACAATCCCTACCAAAATAAAAGCAAAGAAAATGACAGTGGATTATATAATTTAACAAGATATATTTCTAAGATAAAATACGGCCCAAGTTTTCAACTAAATTCTGGTATCTCCCATAGTCTTAGGACAATAAACTGTATTTCCAGGAGACACAGAAAATACCCTCCGGTTAATGTGCATTGTCTAACAATTTTCCAACTCAAGATCATACAGACAGGGAATTATCTGGTGACACACTTCTTCCAAAGTCCCTACTTATTTCCCTACGTTGCACATGTCTATATTTATGTTGTCAAAATAGACTTGAAAAGGAGACAGGAGAAGAACATTCTATTCTGTCCGTGTCATCCTACTCTGAACTGCTCTTCAGTCCCTCCATACCCTGAATCTGCACTTCTGTTGCAGTCAAGTAGGGCATGAATTGTTCTCCCTAGCAACTGGGCTACATGAAGCCTGAGATGAGGTTTAACTCAATCTCAAGCTGATGGAGTCTATGTGGTACATTGCCTACAAATACTGCAGAAATGCTTGTAGAATGCAATGAGTTGCTTCCATTTTCTTTTAATCCCCTCTAGATATCATTGGTATAGATGCCATTAAATTCTTAAACTCCAGATTCCGAAAGAACCTGAGCACCAAGTTGCTCATTTTCTTAAGGGAAGTTTTATATCTTTGCGGCTCCTCCTCCATGGGATTCTCCAAGCAAGAGTACTAGAGTGGGTTGCCATTTCCTTCTCCAAACATTTCAAGGATTGTCTTGCTTTCTGGATTTCTTTCCTTGTTTAGAAAATGTTGGCAATGAAACATTTT
Organism: Aepyceros melampus; assembly: GCA_006408695.1. NCBI lineage: Eukaryota > Metazoa > Chordata > Mammalia > Artiodactyla > Bovidae > Aepyceros > Aepyceros melampus. The sequence goes on along the minus strand of SJXQ01004395.1, from coordinate 93,075 downwards.
AGAAAGCAGTGTGATGTCTGGCAAAATCTTTGTTTTCTTACCTGTAACAGAAATAAAACTCTCAACAAAAGCGCATTTCTCTATTATCTGTCCTAAATACAGAAGTTCAAGTAAATGATGATCTTAGGATCCCTTAAAAAGGAGATTAGAGAAGAAGGTGAAGTCACATGACAAGATTTCCACTAGGTCTCAGCCCTTTCCTTTAGCATCTGGAAAAGCTGAATGACAGGTAAAGCATAGGACTTGGGCTGTCTTGAAAAAAAAACCTGTGGGTAATTTTAATCATTTGCTCAAGTCTTTAAATATCCTGTATAGCTTTTAGGCACAAAGCAATCTTCCTTTGGAGAAACAAACCCAGGATGTGGTTACAAGGTAGAGTTTTACCTCTTTGTGTTGAAGTGCCCTAATGATCAAGAAAAAAAAATAGATTTGCATGAATGCTACTTATGGAAACCACTTAACACAATAGTTACACAAGACAAACTTCAGCACAAGTAGATATAACCGGTCTGATGAGTCATCCTACGCGGTTTAAAGATACCACAAGTGAATTTCTTTTAATTCAGCCTTCATGAGCCCAGAACAGCTTTTATAAGACTTTGAGAATAACCATAGCATTGACAAAATACACTTCACTGTGTATGTTTGACTGAATCATTTTTAAATGGTTCAAGTAAGTAGCCTGTGAATGCCAAAGCTTCTATGGAAATCAGCCTGGATATTTCCCTTTTCTCTCCAGGTCTCATGTCATAAGATACACACACACACTCACACACACACACACATACAGAGTGACATCATCTTAAGATCTGAGTAACACAGTCAGAATAGAAATATAATTGGCAACAATATCTTCCCATGTAAGCACATTAGTGGTGCTTACATAATCTTTTGGCGTCAAGTCACTCTCTGGAGTAAGAAGTATGGTTTTCTGTCTCAGTTTCACACCTTAAGTTTGGAAAAACCCTTGATCACTGAAGAACGGTGTAGTGTGAGATGTTTATTACTAAATTGTTTATGTCTTGGTTGCTTTTCTTAAAACTATTTGGAAATGCCCTGAAAAATTTAAACTATGTGTGGGAAAACCTGGTCTGATTGTCATTATCATGCCTTGGCAGTCATTACAAATTGACCTGGCATTCACTTCTGTTGACATCAGAAAAGATGAGAATACTTCTCAACAAAGTGCTCTAGGAAGACATGGCAAATCAATGAGAATCATCTTGTAAAATAAAACATATTTTTCATTCACAGTTTCCATCAGACAACCTAAAAATCAAGGTTCTTTTTCTCTCCATAACTCATGTCATAAGATACACACACACACACACACACACACACACGCAATGAGAAGAACTAATAAAGAAATTCCCCTGAGTCACTGACTCCCTAAAATTCTGACTTAGTTTTGTTTACCACTGAGGAACTACTGGAAACGGAAATTCCATTGGTGTCATATCCAGAGAAATCTCGCCATTCCTCAAATAATGGCTTTGATTTTTGCATATGCTTTTCACTTCCCCAGAAAAGCCCTTCACCAGGCAAACTCCACTGCCTCCTTCAAGAACAAGCCAGAATGCCAGCTTCTCAATGAAGACTGTAATTCTACTCAGCTATTGGATACTCTGTCTACAGTGCTTTCTTGGTATTTAATTAAGTACCTAGTACTTAATTGTCTCTGCAAAAGCAGTTACATATTGCAATTTTTAGATTATGTGTTCATGTCTGTCCCTCTCCATTACTTAAAAGCAGTCATAGTTCAGGTATATCTAATAGCTTACCTTTAGTATGTATTAGACATACTCCTTTAAGATTCTGGAGCCCACTTATCTCCCATTTTGAGGTAGGTCCCAGAATGCTCTGCAGTGCTGTTTTTGACCTCTTTCTATTACTATAAAAACAAATCTCTGATACTTGCATAGTTCAAGTCCAGAATCTCCCTTGAAAGTATTCTGAAAATATTATGAAAGGTTTTAGCTTTTTTAAAAATGGAACTTACCAGAGAAGGTGAACAAGAAATCTTTAAGTCCTGTGATGTTTATTATTTAAAGAATAGATTATCATATTTTAAAACTAAAATCATAAATTTTCCTTATGTTACTTCTCTGATTATCTGCATATATCACTAAAGAAACTATAGTCTAAACTCTTAGATCTTCCTTGCCCCTGGGCCCCCAGTCTTCACATGAAAGTTGATTTACACAAGTGCCTGACTGACATTTGACAATTCCCAAAGCAGTGACTTTCAAGGTATGGAATTTTGCATGAATTTTCTGATGTCTAAATTTACTTCAGATGTCTGTCTTCATGTGGGTATCAATCTGTGCATACAGATTTCACGTTTAACAGTACACTGGATCATTTAAAGCATCAATTAACAACTAGCCTGCAATGGCAAATGCACTTGCCAAAGGGTTAGAATAAGACCCTTTCTTTCACCTCTAACCAATACTTCCCAGACAAATCACTGTTATTGCTGATCTCTGACAACAGACCTTTCCCAAGTCTGATTCTGTCATTTACTTGGTAGATTTGTTGACTGCAACATACAATCCCCTATCATCAAGTTTTCCAGATGTTTGCACAGCGGGTTCGGTGTTTTTAAAGTATCTAAATGACGGTCCCAAATGACAAATGTTCATTTTCAAAATTAAATCTTATTACAAATTACCTGCCAAGTACAATGTGTCAGGAGAGACTGAAGGAATTAGAAATTTTGTCCATTGAGAATGAATGAAGAAGAAAGAACATAGATGAGGTAAGCTATTACATATCCTGGAGGTATAGACAAAGAATTTTAAATAACAGTGGTTTACTGAAAGCTGTTGTCTTAATACTAAGACTTACTTTTAAAAGGTCCATGACTACCTTTTGCTGTGAGTCAGGCTTCAACTTTGTTAATGTAAGGAACAATGGTTAGAAAATACAAGGGTAATCTCTAACATGAACCTTTTTTTCTCCTTTTAATCATCATCCACACAGGCACAGATTTAATATTCTGAGAAGAGAACAGGGCTTAATATAGCCATCAAAAAATAGAACTTAGTTTCTTGTCTGCTTTCTAGCTTGTGGTCTGCTGTTGACCACTAACCTTTGAACTCCAGGTTCCTAATCTTCAATGTAGGAATAATTAATGACTTAAATAAATAGGTTGTGCAAAAAATGAAATAAATGAAGTAATTTTTGAATGCACCTTGTAAACTCTAAAGTACCACGGGTACATATTGCTATCAGAATAATATTAGCCATATATTAGTTACTTACTCATATCAGATGCCCTGTAAAGTTTCACACTTTTTTCAGTCTACAGTTGTTTAAAATAGGTCACATCATCTCCATTTCATAGATGAGGAAGTTGAGTCTGGTACAGAGGTTAAGTAACAGGCCTAAGTAACTGCTAGCCTGGATTGAACAAGATTGAACCAAAATATCTGATTTCAAAAACATGCCCCCAATCAAAATATGTCCTCCATCTCTATGCTATGCTACTAACCTTTAACCATTAAACCCTAATGCTCAGTGATGCCACTTTGGCTCAAAATATTTTGGAAGCACCGTTAGAAATTGCCTCTAGATCCAAATTTATTTTGGCACCCAAAGCAAGCAGCCTGCTGACTCTGTAGATAACTTCTCTTTTTGACCCTAAAGAGAATTGTCTAGTCTGATCATCCTGCATTCTAGGCAGGAAGACAATGAATATCTGTTGTTGAGACTTCTATCACTTAGAAGACTCTGCAAGACTGAAATTCCATTTCTTCATGTCTTTATAATGGTGGGTATAATATCAATTGGAACTCTAACCGCAGGATAGTTCAACTGTCTACTTACCTATCCAACTTCCAATTAACCAGAATTTTTGAGTTACTGTATCCCAGAACCAAGACAAGAAGTTGCATACTAATATCTGAAGAAATGAACAATGTAAATTCTCTTGTTCTTTCCTAGGAAAACTTTTGGTCCCTGATAGAGAAATATGAAACCAGACTGACCACAGAGTCAAGGATTGCTTCATAGGACAAAATAGAACATCTAGATTTTCCATCTTTAAAATTATAATCAGCAGCAGGAAGCAAAGCAATACCACTGTCCCTGTTATAGGAATCTAAAGGCTTTTTATAGAATGCACAGCAGCAAATGTTATCGCTTTGCTTGAGAAAACCATTTTCATTATCAGTTGCCTTTTTTTTTCAATTGATTAGACTTTTCCTTTAAAAAATGCATTTAGGCAGAATTTTTCTATGCTTGATTTAGCCCAAGGGAAAATTTTTGGAGGGTTGAAACAGAGAGAATAGTCTGAACTGAGTTCTTTCTGCTGCTTTTAAGCTATGCACACATGGACAAAATATATCACATTCTACTGAAATTTTTTTTTCTTTGCTCCTATTATTTAGAAAGAACTTAACAATGGATAAATCCAGCTTTATGGTATTACATTCCTTATTGTGTAAACCAGTGAACAAACACAAGGTTAAGTTTTTTTTCAAGTTACTACAGTTTGAGTAGAGGAGAGGGAGGATGCTATTAAAGTAATCTCCTCTTAATTTAAAGGGGTTATGTTGGACTGAAGCCTGTTAAGAAACAAAGGATACCCCAATTAGTGTTGCTGTTGCCGCTGCTGCTGCTAAGTCTATTCAGTCATGTCCGACTCTGTGCGACCCCGTAGACAGCAGCCCACCAGGCTCCCCTGTCCCTGGGATTCTCCAGGCAAGAACACTGGAGTGGGCTGCCATTTCCTTCTCCAATGCATGAAAGTAAAAAGTGAAAATTGAAAGTAAAGTCGCTCAGTCGTGTCCAACTCTTAGCGACCCCATGGACTGCAGCCCACCAGGCTCCTCCATCCATGGGACTTTCCAGGCAAGAGTACTGGAATGGGTTGCCCTTGCCTTCTCCGCAATTAGTGTTAGAAGACTTCATGTCCGACTCTGTGCGACCCCGTAGACAGCAGCCCACCAGGCTCCCCTGTCCCTGGGATTCTCCAGGCAAGAACACTGGAGTGGGCTGCCATTTCCTTCTCCAATGCATGAAAGTAAAAAGTGAAAATTGAAAGTAAAGTCGCTCAGTCGTGTCCAACTCTTAGCGACCCCATGGACTGCAGCCCACCAGGCTCCTCCATCCATGGGACTTTCCAGGCAAGAGTACTGGAATGGGTTGCCCTTGCCTTCTCCGCAATTAGTGTTAGAAGACTCCAAAGTGAGTCAACAAAGTTAAGGCTTGTATTTAATTATGGAAAACCTAAATTAATGGGGCCCATTCAAGGTGGACTGTGAATGCATTTATATGTCTGGTTTAGTCTGTTTTCTTTTACCATAGAGGGAAGGCTGGGATAGAGTTTTTTTTTAATGATCAAAACTCTTTAAGATTGTTCAGAAAAAATAACATAGATAAGAAATCTGAGATTATACCCACTATGCTGAACAAAGAGTTAGTATACCTTCAGAGTAAACACTAAGTTTGAATAAAGCAAGAAATTTAGAAATCTAGGATAAAACAGCCTTTCCATTTCATAGGGAAAAAAAGGCAGTTTTAGAACAACACTGATTTAGCAGTTGGGAGGGACCTCTGAATTTAAATTTCAATATATAAATCTCAATTTTGCCAAGTAAAATTAATAATAGATTTATCTAAAGCCAGTCCTCTTCAACCTCTGCTATATTCTCTTAAGAAAGCATTAAATGAGAGTATTTCACTTTAGCTGAAAATCAATGGCCTTTCAGTGAAGCATACATCTCCCAAGTAATATAGAGTTAACAATCATACAGTTCTGCTAGTAAGACATGAGGCCCTGGCTTTGGTGGTAATAACTTCATGCAACATACAAGTGTTTGAAAATACTAACACAAAAAGAAAGGATTGAAAATCTAAAGTGAGCATGCTCAAATTGTCTTTGAAATGTCAACCCAAATATTTGTAATATAGTTAATGATGATAATATGGAAATAAGGAGTAAATATATTACTGACTAGAGCAGAAAAATTATNAGCTCCAAAATCACTGCAGATGGTGATTGCAGCCATGAAATTAAAAGACGCTTACTCCTTGGAAGAAAAGTTATGACCAACCTAGATAGCATATTCAAAAGCAGAGACATTACTTTGCCAACAAAGGTCCATCTAGTCAAGGCTATGGTTTTTCCTGTGGCCATGTATGGATGTGAGAGTTGGACTGTGAAGAAAGCTGAGCACTGAAGAGTTGATGCTTTTGAACTGTGGTGTTGGAGAAGACTCTTGAGAGTCCCTTGGACTGCAAAGAGATCCAACCAGTCCATTCTGAAGGAGATCAGCCCTGGGATTTCTTTGGAAGGCATGATGCTAAAGCTAAAACTCCAGTACTTTGTCCACCTCATGTGAAGAGTTGACTCATTGGAAAAGACTCTGATGCTGGGAGGGATTGGGGGCAGAAGGAGAAGAGGACAACAGAGAATGAGATGGCTGGATGGCAACACTGACTCGATGGACGTGAGGTGGTGATGGGCAGGAAGGCCTGGCGTGCTGTGATTCACAGGGTCGCAAAGAGTCGGACACAACTGAGTGACTGAAATGAACTGAACTGAACTGAAATAATATTTAATTACCATTTGCCATATGTAAAGTCATGTAAAGTCACTCAGTCGTGTCCGACTCTTTGTGACCCCATGGACTGCAGCCCACCAGGCTCCTCAGTCCATGACTGCAGCCCACCAGGCTCCTCAGTCCATGAGATTCTCCAAGCAAGAATACTGGAGTGGTTTGCCATTTCCTTCTCCAGGGGATCTTCCCGACCCAGGGATCGAACCCAGGTCTCCGGCATTGGAGGCAGACGCTTTAACCTCTGAGCCACCAGAGAAGTCACATACCATTTGCCATAGGCCAGACATTTTTTTTAAAATACATGCATCATCTCTTTAGATTTTCTTAAGAACCCTATGACTTTGTTTTACTAGCTATACTTTTAGAGTAGAATTAAAGAAGTAAGATCTATTGATACACATGGAGATATGTGTAAAAAAAATTAAAGATGGATTAAAATATTTCAGTGTATACTTATCTATGACCTCTTGGTAAATGAATGAAAAGACATCATAAATTTTATCTCCTTGGAAATTTCTTTGTTTGTTTTATACTGATAAAATTATATTCATCTTTCATTGTGGTGATTATAAGGATGAATAAAATAGAACTCTTGCTGCTGCTGCTACTGCTGCTGCTGCTGCTGCTGCTGCTAAGTCGTTTCAGTCGTGTCCAACTCTGTGCGACCTCAGAGATGGCAGCCCACCAGGCTCCTCTGTCCCTGGGATTCTCCAGGCAAGAACACTGGAGTGGGTTGCCATTTCCTTCTCCAGTGCATGAAAGTGAAAAGTGAAAGTGAAGTCGCTCAGTCCCTCCAGTAACTCACAGTTTGAAAAGGGGATGTAATGTGCATCAAAAATTCGAATATAATTCATGGTGGTTTGTTGTAAACTCTGTAACACAAGTGTGTTGAAAGCTATGGGAGCTAGAAAAAAAATAATGCTTAGAGCTGGAGACTGAAGTAGGGAAAAGAAAGATCTGAGAGGTATCCTTATGGAAAGCAGCTGAGCTGGGTTTGTAAGGTGGATAAAGTTTCAACACACAAATATGAGAACCTTGGAAATACTGATACGTGATGCCTTCAAGCAGAGAGTAAGTTCAGCATGCCAGTGTTGCTGGAATTTTTGACATATGAATGAGCAATAATGTTGATACAGACTAGATTATAGAAGACTTTCATTGACAATCTAAGAAGTTTAAACTTTATTTGACATTCAGTAGGGTGTTTTGTTCACTTAAATAGAGTCAGTGTTCTCCTTTGGAAATATTAGTCTATCGAAACATTAAACTACTTTATCCAACATTTTGTTACTCCTTTCATGAATAATTATTGTCTTGTTATCATCTGCCAGCACCAACACTAGGTGATGGGGATATATGATAAATATGACTCATTTTTTTGCTTTCATAAAAATTATAATCAAAAAATTAAAAAAGCAGGGCATAAACCATGAAAGTGTCACATAAGACATATAAGAAAGTAGAGTAGCACCTAGGAGGAATACCCTCTCTATCACTGCAATCGTAGGGAAAACATTCTGTAGAAAGTGACTTCAAATTGTGGGTATGACTGTGTGTGTATATGTGTGTAGGTTTATTGGGTGGGAGGGTCTGTCAATAAATCTACACACATGGAAAGACTCAGAGTGGAAATTGTATTTTTAGAACTTGAGGCAGAGTTATTTGCTTTCCAGTCACATAGATTCTTAACAACCTCAGATATGTGTACAAGGTTCTTGGCCATTTCATCCTGCGTCAGCTTCCAAGAGAACCAATCAAGCATTATGAACAAGACCTTATGAAAGCAAATTCTGATGAATTGAATTGGCTGTCTTCTTGGACCTGGAAATCATATGGCCTGACTTATAAAAAAATACTGAGTGTGAATGATTCAGTGAAGCCTGAAATCAGCACCATGACCAAGTGTGTCTTTTAGTGATCACTCATTTACTCAGTTTTTCAATGTCTTTGCTGTTCATCAGCACCATAAAACTCACTGTACTAAGCACCTAACATCTCATTTTTAGTCATAATTAGTCACCACAGTCTTTAAACGGTTATCTTCATTTTTTCCCACTCCTGTATAACATTTACTACAATTTGAGTCTATCATTGTGAGTTGTGTATATGAATGTCCTCAGGTAGACTGTGACATTTTGAAGGGAGGGACTGTGTCCTCATCCCTGTGTTCCATTCAAGCAATGGCACAGCTACAATAGGCTTTTGGTAAATGTTTGTTGGATGGATGGATGGATGGATGGATGGTTGGATGGATGGATGGATGATTGGATGGATGGAGAGAGAGAAACCTGAGTAAGAAGTTTCTCCTGTCCTCATGAATCCTATAGTCTAGTACAGATAAAGCATGCATAGTTAATTAGGAATGCTTTTCAATTTAGGTTTACTGTTGTAATACCACAATTTACCATAATCCTAAAGTCAGAATGAAAAAGGATATTTAGAGTTTGAAATGGTTCTCTATTCTGCATTAGTTGAAGCTTGATTTTTCTTAATAAATTTATTTATTTTAATTGGAGGTTAATTACTTTACAATATTGTATTGGTTTTGCCATACATCAACATGAATCCACCAAGGTATACACATGTTCCCCACCCTGAACCCATCTCCCTCCTCCCTCCCCGTACCATCCCTCTGGGTTGTCTCAGTGCACCAGACCCAAGCATCCAGTCCAGGTTCGACACTTGATTTTTTTAAGTCTCCAAAAGTACTGATTCCTGAGTTTTCTATTTAAACTCATCCAAAAAAAAAAAAAAGGCCCAAATCCCCCATTAAACTATTTTAATATCCTGTTCCTTTTCCTCAAGTTAAATGAAACTGAGGGGAATGAGAACAGATTAGATATTTTAGAGACTGTCTACAATAAACATTAATCCAAGAGCAAAACAGAAACATTACTTTGCGCAAAAAGGAATTAACAACATCACTTCTAACTCCTTTATTCAGTGGTCACATTTGATTGTCAGTTTCCCAAAAATACTGCCATATTTTTTTCTTTCCATTCAGCAAACTCAGCACGTGTTTGTAGACTACTCTATGCTGTAGACATTCGTCGTTTGACCAGGCATAACAGATTCAAAAACTTCAATAGAATAGTCTACATAGTCCTGTGTTGCTCAATAATTCAGTTTGAGAAAAATAAGTGAAATTTTTCTTATTTTCTTATGCATTATTGAGGAAGTATATCTTTATTTTTCATTACAGAAAAGTGATTCAATGATACAAAGGATGTTTTCTCCCTTAAAATCGGGGATGTTAATTGTAGAATATATGCTAGAAGTTAGGAAATTGCATGATGTGACATGAAGGAGATGAAAAATATGGAAATAAACTAAAGCTTAGATCCCAGATATCCTACTACACTGTATGATCTGGGGGAAAATTCCTTAAGCTCAGTGAGCTTCAGATGACTTGAGTGTAAAAAAAAATAAAATAATAACAGTTTTGCAGTATTGTTATGATTTTATTGCTAGAATTTTATAATAGATATAAAAATATCAGATTTTATTCTAGTATATGGTAAATTATCATTTATGGGTAATTATTGTGTGGAAATAATTGCCAAACACTTGACCTGAATTTCCTTATTTTTAGGTTTTTGCCAATCCTATGAGGCAGATTCTGCATTTCTAATTATTGGAAATGAGAAAACTGATATGAAAGAAGGTACAATTTGTCATAGATCATAGAGCTAAAGCATGGCAGAACTAAGATTCAAATACAGTTATTGATAGGGTATGATTAAAAGGTAATGTTAACATTTTTGAGCCTTCCATTTTTTGCCTTCCTTCTGCCAAATAAAAATAAATCTGGACTTAGTCAGTAAAACTGTCTTTGGAGGGGGAATGTGATGTAGGAGAGGACTAGTACAATGGGGAGAATGGGACCATAAAAATAGCAAGTGTGTCTAAGATTAGGCAAAGGAAGAGTTTATTTTATAGAGAGGAGGGAACGAATGTGGGCTGCAAGTTGTATGATTTGATATTAGATTATCCTGTTCTCAGGAGGAGGCCATTTACTGGTTCAAGCTAAGGGTGGGTCAAACTTCAGGGACCTGGGAGAGGAGAGAAATTGAACTGAAGGTTGAATTGCAAACATTTTGTTACAACTGATCACCTGTCAAAAAGCAATTCAGCTAATTATTTATGAGGCAAACATGAGAAGTTTAGAATCTGTCTAATCATAGGTTGGGGGCTTCCCAAGTGGCTCAGTGGTAAAGAATCCTCCTGCCAATGCAAGGAGATGCAGGAGACACGGGTTCCATCCCTGAGTGGGGAAGATCCTCTGGAGGAGGAAACAACAACCCACTCCAGCATTCTTGCCAGAAAATTCCACAGATAGAAAATCTGGGAGGGCTCCAGTCCATGGGGTTGCAAAGAGTGACTGAGCATGCACACACAAATGAACTAATCATAGGTAAACAGAGGGGAATCCATGAATCTTCAGTTCAGTTCAGTTCAGTCGCTTAGTCGTGTCCGACTCTTTGCAACCCCATGAATCGCAGCACACCAGGCCTCCCTGTCCATCACCAACTCCCGGAGTTCACTCAGACTCGTGTCCATAGAGTCAGTGATGCCATCCAACCATCTCATCCTCTGTCGTCCCCTTCTCCTCCTGCCCGAATCCCTCCCAGCCCAAGAGTCTTTTCCAATGAGTCAACTCTTTGCATGAGGTGGCCAAAGTACTGGAGCTTCAGCTTCAGCATCATTCCTTCCAAAGAAATCCCAGGGCTGATCTCCTTCAGAATGGACTGGTTGGATCTCCTTGCAGTCCAAGGGACTCTCAAGAGTCTTCTCCAACACCACAGTTCAAAAGCATCAGTTCTTCGGTGCTCATCTTTCTTCACAGTCCATCTCTCACACCCGTACATGACTACTGGAAAAACCAGAGCCTCTTGATTAGACAGACCTTTGCTGGCAAAGTAATGTCTCTGCTTTTGAATATGCTATCTAGGTTGGTCATAACTTTTCTTCCAAGGAGTAAGTGTCTTTTAATTTCATGGCTGCAGTCACCGTCTGTAGTGATTTTGGAGCCCCTCAAAATAAAGTCTGACACTGTTTCCACTCTTTCCCCATCTATTTCTCATGAAGTGATGGGACCAGATGGCATGATCTTCATTTTCTGAATGTTGAGCTTTAAGCCAACTTTTTCACTCTCCTCTTTCATTTCATCAAGAGGCTTTTTAGTTCCTCTTCACTTTCTGCCATATGGGTGGTGTCATCTGCATATCTGAGGTTATTGATATTTCTCCCGGCAATCTTGATTCCAGCTTGTGCTTCTTCCAGCCCACCATTTCTCATGATGTACCCTGCATATAAGTTAAATGAGCAGGGTGACAATATACAGCCTTGATGTACTCCTTTTCCTACTTGGAACCAGTCTGCTGTTCCATGTCCAGTTCTAACTATTGCTTCCTGACCTGCATATTGGTTTCTCAAGAGGCAGGTAAGGTGGTCTGGTACTCCCATCTCATTCAGAAGTTTCCACAGTTTATTGTGATCCACACAGTCAAAGGCTTTGGCATAGCAGAAATAAAGCAGAAATAGATGTTTTTCTGGAACTCTCTTGCTTTTTCCATGATCCAGTGGATGTTGGCAATTTGATCTCTGGTTCCTCTGCCTTTTCTAAAACCAGCTTGAAATCTAGAAGTTCACGGTGCATGTATTGCTGAAGCCTGGCTTGGAGAATTTTGAGCATTACTTTACTAGCATGTGAGATGAGTGCAATTGTGCGGTACTTTGAGCATTCTTTGGCACTGCCTTTCTTTGGGATTGGAATGAAAACTGACCTTTTCCAGTCCTGTGGCCACTGCTGAGTTTTCCAAATTTGCTGGTATATTGAATGCAGCACTTTCACAGCATCATCTTTCAGGATTTGAACAGCTCAACTGGAATTCCATCACCTCCACTAGCTTTGTTCATAGTGATGCTTTCTAAGGCCCACTTGACTTTACATTTTAGGATGTCTGGCTCTAGATGAGTGATCATACCATCCTGATTATCTGGGTCATGAAGATATTTTTGTACAGTTCTTCTGTGTATTCTTGCCACCTCTTTTTAATATCTTCTGCTTCTGTTAGGTCCATACCATTTCTGTCCTTTATCGGGCCCATCTTTGCATGAAATGTTCCCTTGGTGTCTCTAATTTTCTTGAAGAGATCTCTAGTCTTTCCCATTCTGTTCTTTTCCTTTATTTCTTTGCATTGATCACTGAAGACGGCTTTCTTATCTCATCTTGCTAGTCTTTGGAACTCTGCATTCAGGTGCTTATATCTTTCTTTTTCTCCTTTGCTTTTCACTTCTCTTCTTTTCATGGCTATTTGTAAGGCCTCCCCAGATAGCCATTTTGCTTTTTGCATTTCTTTTCCATGGGGATTGTTTTGATCCCTGTCTCCTGTACAATATCATGAACTTCAGTCCATAGTTCATCAGGCACTCTATCTATCAGATCTAGTCCCTTAAATCTATTTCTCACTTCCACTGTATAATCATAAGGGATTTGATTTAGGTCACACCTGAATGGTCTAGTGGTTTTCCCTACTTTCTTCAATTTAAGTCTGAATTTGGCAACACGGAGTTCATGATCTGAGCCACAGTCAACTCCTCATCTTGTTTTGTTGACTGTGTAGAGCTTCTCCATCTTTGGCTGCAAAGAATATAATCATCTGATTTTAGTGTTGACCATCTGGTGTTGTCCATGTGTAGAGTCTTCTCTTGTGTTGTTGGAAGAGGGTGTTTGCTATGACCATTGCCTTTTCTTGGCAAAACTCTATTAGTCTTTGCCCTGCTTCATTCCGCATTCCAAGGCCAAATTTGCCTGTTACTCCAGGTGTTTCTTGACTCCCTACTTTTGCATTCCAGTCCCCTATAATGAAAAGGACATCTTTTTTGGGTGTTAGTTCTAAAACGTCTTATAGGTCTTCATAGAACCATTCAACTTCAGCCTCTTCAGCGTTACTGGTTGGGGCATAGACTTGGATTACTGTGATATTGAGTAATTTGCCTTGGAAACAAACAGAGATCATTCTGTCATTTTTTTGAGATTCCATCCATGTACTGCATTTTGGACTCTTTTGTTGACAGTGTTGGCTACTCCATTAATTCTAAGGGATTCCCGTCCACAGTAGTATATATAATGGTCATCTGAGTTAAATTCACCCATTCCAGTCCATTTTAGTTCACTGATTCCTAGAATGTCGATGTTCACTCTTCCCATCTTCTGTTTGACCACTTCCAATTTGCCTTGATTCATGGACCTGATATTCCAGGTTCCTATGCAATATTGCTTTTTACAGCATTGAACGTTGCTTCTATCACCAATCACATCCACAAGTGGGTATTGTTTTTGCTTTGGCTCCATCACTTCATTCTTTCTGGAGTTATTTATCCACTGATCTCCAGTAGCATACTGGGCACCTACTGACCTGGGGATTTCCTCTTTCAGTATCCTATTGTTTTGCCTTTTCATACTGGTCATGGGGTTCTCAAGGCAAGAATACTGAAGTGGTTTGCCATTCCCTTCTCCAGTGGACCACATTCTGTCAGACCTCTCCACCATGATCCGCCCGTCTTGGGTGGCCACGCGGGCATGGCTTAGTTTCATTGAGTTAGACAAGGCTGTGGTCCTAGTGTGATTAGATTGACTAGTTTTCTGTGATTATGGTTTCAGTGTTTCTGCCCTCTGAGCCCTCTTGCAACACCTACCATCTTACTTGGGTTTCTCTTACCTGGGTGTGGGGTATCTCTTCATGGCTGCTCCAGCAAAGCACAGCTGCTGCTCCTTACCTTGGAGGAGGGGTATCTCCTCACCGCTGCCCCTCCTGACCTTGAACGTGGAATAGCTCCTCTAGGCCCTCCTGCACCTGCGCAGCCACCACTCCTTGGATGTGGGGTTGCTATTCCTAGCCACTGCCCCTGACCTCAGACGTGGGGTAGCTCCTCTTGACTGCTTCTTTGCACTGGCTATTCTCTAGAACACAGAAAGGTAGGAAGAATTCTTAACCTTCATTTTTTTCCGGACTGGGGTTCAGGCCAAGTATCACATTGTCACTTCCCACTATTTAGACAATGTGTTGATGAGATTAGCTTTGGAAGAGTCCCTGGATGAACTTGTGATCTCCCTAGTCTGGGTTGTTAATCAAGTCAGTATGTTTTAGGAATTCTTTGCTACAGAGATTTAACTAGTAACAAATACTAATGCATTCAATGTTGAAACATACATCCACTGTAGTTTGAATCAAGTCACTTTGCTGCTTGAAGCTTAGTTTCATTACCTGCTAAATGAAGTTGGATTGAACAAATCCTCTCTTAGCTCTGACCTTCAGAAATTTATGAAACCAAAAAGATTTGTCCAACTGCTCTGTGACTTGATATGTGGAATCAGAGACTGAATCATGCTTTATTCTTCCTCCCAAGACTCAGGGAGCATCAGCACAGGAACCACTTAGAAATACTCTGGCTTTGGGTGTCTGTAGACTGTCTGTAGCTCTTTCATCAGCAATTCAGAATAATGCTATCCAGATTGCTTTTGTCTTCTATGCTTCCAATCAATCATTTGTTCTTCTTGAACCTGTAGTACCCCTTTTACAGTGCCTTGCATAAATGGGGTGATTCTTTGATTGCCTCTTCAACTGTTCTGATTTTCTACATTTTCCATTCACAGTCTCTCTGAAATTTTTTTGGTGTCATGAAAACTCAGTTTTGGGTGTGTTTCAGGCCTTCCCAAAGACCAAGTTCGTTTTCCTACTTAACATTCAAGAAGCATTCTGGAAAGGTATCTCTTTCAGAGAAAGCCCATGAAACTTACCAGTATTCAGCTGATGACTTATTTCAGGCTCTGCTGTGTCTCTGCATTGGATTCTTAGTATCAGCTGCTTAAAGCAGGACTCTGTGGGTCTTTTTTATCACCCAGTGTCTTGAGAGTAGCATGGAAATAGATATAAAACTTACTCAATTACCAAACCTTTAGACACACTTAGTTTTTTAAATGTATAATGCTACTAATAATATACGAATGTTGTACTATAAATATGGGTGGTAGCCTAAAGTGGACTTTATTGAAGTTAACAGTAAATAACCTTAATAGGATATGGTATCTAAATTTTACTATTGTTTTGCCCAAATTGGAGAACATTGAGTACAATTTTGGTGGATTATGACCGAGGATGAGATGGCTGGATGGCGTCACTGACTCCATGGGCATGGGTCTGGGGGAACTCCGGGAGTTGGTGATCGACAGGGAGGCCTGGCGTGCTGCGATTCATGGGGTCGCAAAGAGTCAGACACGACTGAGTGACTGAACTGAACTGAACTGAACTGATGACATGTAACAAGGAGAGTGGAAGAAGCACAACTACCATATTAAAGTGCTTAGGTAGAGCAGAATGGAAAAGACCTAAATCCAAAGAGCAGGAGGTGGCTCAGTATCTCTACAATCTTGAAAAAGTTATTCATCTTAGTTCTCTTGACTGTAAGATAGGGACAATAATTACCTTAACTGCATAAGGAAATAAATAAAATAGTGTGTGTAAAACACCCTTAATGCCATATATCTGTTAATATATTGTAGACATCCATTAGAGCTTCCCAGGTGGCTAGTGGTAAAGAACCCACCTGACGATGCAGGAGACATAAGAGATGCAAGTTCCATCCCTGGGTCAGGAGGATGCCGTGGAGGAAGGCATGGCAACATACTCCAGTGCCTGGAGAATCCCATGGACAGAGGAGCCTGTGGGCTACAGTCCATAGGGTCAGACATGAGTCAGACATGACTGACACGACTGAGCAAGCATTCACAGACATCCATAAATGTTGGAATTGTTGAGGTTAATATCATATAGTTGGTTAAAACTGACTTACCAACTGGACTTAGAAAACAATATTCACTAGTCAGAACTGTTGTTTAATTCAGGAGGTAGGATCTGCAATCACTGAGTTCCTAGTGTGGACCACTTCATGGGTTTTAAGAGAAATATTTCCTATGTAAAGAGAAACATGACAGAGATCCAAAGAGTTATATTTACAAATAATTTTCATGTTAGGGTAGTTAAAGTGGTTCTTCATTTCCTCATCACAGTCAGCATTTTCTCTCTTTTTGTGAGTACCTGCCCTACTAATATCATTCTTGAGTATTTCTTACTTTCCATTTAACACTTACTAGACATTATTTTGCCAACAAAGGTCCATCTAGTCAAAGCTATGGTCTTTCCAGTAGTCACGCATGGATGTGGGAGTTGGACTATAAAGAAAGCTGAGTGCCAAAGAATTGATGCTTTTGAACTGTGGTGTTGAAGACTCTTGAGAGTCCTTTGGACTGCAAGGAGATCCAACCAGCCCATCCTAAAGGAAATCAGTCCTAAATATTCATTAGAAGGACTGATGCTGAAGCTGAAACTCCAGTACTTTGGCCACCTGGTGCCAAGAGCTGACTCATTAGAAAAGACTCTGATGCTGGGAAAGATTGAAGGCAGGAGGAGAAGGGGACAACAGCAGATGAGATGGTTGGATGGCATCACCAACTCAATGTCATGAGTTTGAGTAAGCTCTGGGAGTTGCTGATGGACAAGGAAGCCTGGCTTGCTACAATCCATGGTGTTGCAAAGAGCCGGACACAACTGAATGATTGAACTGAAGGCTTTCTAAAGGCTGTTGTATTTGGGTCATGTTTTTGGATGTAAATTCTTCTCCTTTATTGTGTTAAAGCTGGGTGAGGAGACAACAATTGGAGAAATAAACACAAGAAAATCAAATTCGCAAGAGGAAAATACGTGAAAATATAAAATAGATACAAAAGAGAGGTTAGGGATAAAATTTGAACAGATGGACTAATTTTAGTGTGACAAAGAGGAAGGAAGATTAACTTTTGCTGGTTTATTTGATCAAAGACAATAACCTGGATGATGAGCTACCTGGTTTGGAATTCTGTGGAGCACATCTGTTGGATAACTGATCTGTCTCATTTCCTTTAAGCTAACAGAGTCCCTTAAATCTCAATGTTGTCAAATTTTGGATTTACAAATCAAAAGGAGAAACAATAATCTTAGGGGGAAAAAAAGTTAATTAAACCAAGTTAAAGCTTTGTCCTTAGGAAGTTAATAGGTTTATTTGCTTGACTGTTGCTAATATGGGAACTTGTTCACCATTGGTGGCAGTAATGGGACAGAAATTAATCAGTAGGGGCCAGTTTTAAGAAACGGCTTCAGCCTCTAAGTGGTTTGCCAAGTTTCTGTTAAACATCTCACATTATTGAGGATACAAGTCAAAATCACTTATCAGCAGTTCGTCTAAATAGCAAGGAACATGTATTAAAGAGGCCATGAAGGAATTTCTAATGAGAAAAAATGCTCTTACTTTTTGAGAAATTAACTGCTCCAATAAATTGCAAAGATAAAGTAGGAAAAGTTATCATAATAATGTCTGTTGTAATAAAACTAAACTGTACAGATGATAACAGTTAAAATGCCAGAAGGTGAGTTAATGAAATACCATTCTCCTAAAGCCTCTTTGGTCCTTACTCTGAAATATAATTCTGACACTCACATATAAAGGATATGGTGGAAGCTACATGGAGATACTGCATTTTCACATGTTCTACAGATTCATTGCCTATGAACTTTTGAATATACATAAAATTGAAAAAGCAGAGTATATTAAATGAAACTTTCAGAAAGGTGACATAAAATAATCCTAGGGCAGAAAATTGATTCTTAAAGTGTAAAAGAATTGAAAATCTATAGGGAGAGGAATCAGTCTGAATTGCCAGCTAACACTGGAATTTTTTTATCAAAGATCATACGAATAGGGCAGAGATAGAGTCACTGAAGTCTTCCTAATGCAATCTGTGGATTCAGGAATGTAGGAGATGCCTGAAGCTTATGTTACGATTTTCTACAGTCAAATTCCCACACAAGTTAGATTGTAGCAATGCACAGGAACTCCTAAGGATAATGAGAGAGCAGACAAACGCGCAGCACAAACAAATAAACAGCATGTGTAGAAGCTGAAAAGTAGCCAAGTAGGAGAGTTTGGGGCTAAGAGTTTTACTCTGCATTGAATTTCTCTCTTACATAGTAATGACCAAATTGGCCCTGAATGATGAAAATACATGTGTATGTGTATGGAGAGATAAAGAGATGGGGAAAAGGAAAGAGAGGAGAGAAGAGAGGAAAACAAACCAAAGTTGAGAAAACCTTGGAAAGCCAAAACTACACATGTGCTCAGACACAAGGCTTCTCGTCACATAGTAAAAGTCAAATGATCTAAGGCATTGATCAAACAGTCTGCAGGGGGGAAATACACAGAGCCATCTCCAGTTACCATGAGTTCAACAGGGGCCAGTCAAGTGCCCTATTCACATAACCATCTTCTGACTAATTAAGTAAAAACAACAACAAAAGCAGTGAAACAATTACCCACGAAATAAATGAAATTGAAACCCACCAAAACTCTTTAAGGAAAGGCATGAAGAAATAGTGCAGACCATGACAGAAACAAACCTCTCTGCTCTGAGCCATCTGTGCCACCCATCAGCTGGTAATAAAGTGACTCTGAGTAGCAATAGAAATAATCAAAGGAAGAGCTTTAAGAAGGCATGGCAACACTAATAGATTTTTTTCTGGGTTTCTGGTCTTTGTTTATGGATAATTAAAATTTGGCAAAGTGTTCAGAGGCCCATCATATGAATGCCTCCCTTGTGTTTTATTTAAGCAACAGCTCATAAAAGACTTCAGTTTACTACCATGCCAAGTAAATGCTTGCAGAAAGAGAAAACCTCCAAATGATATGTGAATTTAACATGTAAGTTGATTTAATGCATTACAGTAAATTTTCCAACCTGACTTTTACATCAGAGTGTTTAATATGTTGGCCTGTCCAGTGAAGGCAGTTTTGATTTCTTACATATTTGAAACAAATCTTGCTTTCAATTATGGCTATTTAATTTTACTTTATTTTAGAACTTGTTTTCATATATTCCCAAACATATCCTTATGTATCCTTGTTGAAATTTCAATGAAGTAGAAAGTAAATAAACATGGCTTTATATATATAAGAAAGACCTATTCTGAGAAAAACAAGATATTTTATGGAACAGTTATGAAAACTAAAAAGCTTGCTAAACTGCCCTCATTTATATCACATTGAGTCTACCTTCAACTATGCTCTATCTTTTTGTTAGAAACAGATTCTCTGAATATCAGTATATTAATTGGTATTCTTCAGGGGCATGCAACAGGAATCAATTTTGGATAATTTGAGCAAAAACAGAAATTTATTATGGAGATAGATTTGCTCAGTGATTCACAAGAATAGTGGAAGAAACACGTATCAGCAAGGGTAGACAAGGCAGTTCCAGGAATCTAGGTAACAAGAATTGATGGACAGTTCTCAAAATGCTCTCCTTGATATGAGTGAAATCTAATCATTTAAAATCTCTATGTTGTTCAGATTAATATTCAAATTCTTGGAAGAGAACTTAGTTATGATCTAGCTTAAACCATTTATCTACCTTTTGCCAATGGAAAGGCTAAGTCATGTTTTGGTCAGATTACCACAACTGTAGCCAATAAGAGAAATAGAACTTCTGTTATAAGAAGAAAAGGAAATAGATGCTGGGAAGACATAAAGCAATCCTATGTTTAAATGCATTCATAATCAGAGACTAGTATACAGAATGTTATGAGAAACAGCATTATGAATAGTTCAGGGATAGTTTATGCTTTTTAAAATTTAATTTATAACTGTTTCATTAAAATAATGAAGAAAATTACAGTAAATGCATCCATATTGAGCCCATATTTATCATGGATACATTATATACTCGTATTAGGTACTATAGTATAATAAGAAGTTTCACAGCTATTATCTCATTAAATTGTCACTTATAATATCTGTTAAAATTGATATTTCTATTTCATACATACAGAAACTGAGGATCAGAAATTTATGTAGTCTTGTTTACTGCCATTCCACACATAATTGTGATCCATTTTTGTTTATATTTTTATTATTTGTCCATTTTGGGAGTTGCTTGTTTATTTTCTATGCAGAGGGATTTCATTGAACTAATGGTTAAAAAGCACCAACTTTGTTCATTAGCACTAACTTTCACTAAAGAAAAAAAAAAAAAGAAACCTGAATAATAATACAGAAAAGATAAAATGCTGTCATTAGGTAACCATTGGTGTCAAAACTACATCTATAAATTTAGTACCTTATATACAGAATGATGAGTTCAACTATATATAGCAGACTGAACACACACTTGTCACCATTCCTTCCAGAAATCTCACTTACACGAGAATGAAGTAAGGATATAAAACCACCTGGAGAACCACCAATAAGACAGAGAGGACAACAAATTTTTGGAGCATAGACAGCAGAAGAAGAATGAGGAGTTAACAAGACTGAGAAAGTAGAATACAGATATATTTTCTCAATTGAAGTTGTCATTTATTGTAAGATGAACCATTAGTTTGTTTCATAAGAGGAAAAAAAATCACTCACAAATATAATTACAAATGTATGCTTCCAGTTATCTGTTATCCCAGTAACAAATTAACAAAAATTATTTTATTTTCTCTCTCACAGTTCTCGGGGAGACTGGGCCTTGATGAATCAGGGTTAGTCATTCAATTATGATCAGATATCCGCTTGGGGTGGAATCAGCTCAAAAGTTTCTCCACTCACATGGATAATAATTACTGCTCACTATCCTCTGGGACTTTCAATGGTGGCTATTGGCCAAGATGCTTATATACAATTATTCATGTAGCCTGCATGGTCACTGAGTTAGGAGAGCAAACATCCCAAGAGAGATAGCTGGGAAGTGCCCTATTGCTCCTACAAGCTCTCTTCAAGTTACACAGCCCTACTTTCACCCCATGCTATCCTTTGAGGTAGTCATATAAAGTTTTAACCAGATTCCATGGGAAAAGACATGCATTCTGTGTCTTCATGGAAGAAAGACAGGGTCACAGTGAAACAAGGATGTGTGGGATAAAAGATATTGTTGCAGCTGTTTTTGGAAAATTTAATCTTCCACAGTGCAAATAACATTAATACAGGTCCCTCCATTCAGAAACATGAGAATTTTAAAAATTATCTTAGAACAAATAAACATGATAGTGACATACAGTTGAGGAGATATTAAATGAAAAGCAAGCTAGTTTATGTTTCATATCCTTACAAGGTTCAGGTATTTGAGGCATGGTCCTCCTTGGAAGGTCTTCTTAAGATTTATAGTAGGTATGGCACCCGACGCTAGTACTCTTGCCTGGAAAATCCCATGGATGGAGGAACCTGGAAGGCTGCAGTCCATGGGGTCACTAAGAGTTGGACACAACTGAGCAACTTCACTTTCACTTTTCACTTTCATGCATTGGAGAAGGAAATGGCAACCCACTCCAGTGTTCTTGGTTGGAGAATCCCAGGGATGAGGGAGCCTGGTAGGCTGCCCTCTATGGGGTCGCACAGAGTCAGACACAAATGAAGCCACTTAGCAGCAGCAGCAGCAGCAGCAGAACATTTGAAGAAGGAGCAGTTAAATTCACGGGATTATTTCTTCATCCTGTATAGCTAGGTAACTGTTTCTTTCACTTCTGACAGGAGAAAACTTTCCATATTGAAGAACTCATCCAAAATTTTCAAGATCTTGCAAATGAGAAGCACAATACTGAAAACAAAGACATTAAGAAAAGTCTACGTACTGAACAATACAATCCTCATACGGAGCCTTGTTCTTCATCCTTTCCCTTCTACTATCTTGTATAGGCAATGAATTGGAAGATTTTTCTCTGGGGCCATGAGGATGACCACTAAGAAGGTTAGGCCTACAGAATGTGCAGCAAAGAGTGTTATCATCCCAAGCAGTCATTCCACAGTGAAGCCTTGTCATGCAGTTCAGTCATCTCTTCAGTGCTTTAAGTTTAAATGCAAGTGGGTAGCCAGCAGTTATTAGACATACATGAAAAAAAAAAAAAAACCTCAACATGAAATGAGATAGAAGCAAATAGTAGAGAGAAGTTTTCATAAAAAGAGGCAAACAGTGAACAAAATAGATCTTAAAATAAGCAATCAAATTACCCTGTGTCTTTAATCTTGGAGGGTTTCCCTCATACCTCAGTTGGCAAAGAATCCACCTGCGATGCAGGAGACCCCGGTTCAATTCCTGGGTCGGGAAGATCCCCTGGAGAAGGAAAAGGCTACCCACTCGAGTTTTCTGGTCTAGAGAATTCCGTGGACTGTATAGTCCATGAGGTCACAAAGAGTTGGATGTGACTGAGCAACTTTCACTTTCAGTTTTCACTTTTAATCTTGGAGAGATAAGAAAAGATATTTCATTTCTTAAATAAGAACATAATAACATAAAAAGAAAATAGAGAACAATAAATGACTTGAAAGCATAACTTACACTAAAAATTTGAAAGAAATCTTTTAAAAAAATTATTATGATAAAGACAGTTAACTTGGGGTCTTACTCTCTTAATTGATTTTTAAGTATAAAATACTATATTGTTATCTATAGTATAATGTTGTACAGCAGGTCCCTAGAACTTATTCACTTTCTATAACTGAATTTTTTACATGTTAATTAGCAACTCCCAATTTCTCTCTCCCTCACCCCCTGGAAACTGCTATGCATTCTTTAACTCTTTGAGTTTGACTATTTTAGATACCTCATGTATCTATGATTAGCTTATTTCACTTGTCATAATGTCTTCAAGGCTATCCATGTCACATATTACAGGATTTTCTTCTCCTTTAAGGCTGAGTGATGTTCCATTGTGTGTATATAACACACTTTCCTTATCCATTCACCCATTACCTGGAGTAGGAAATGGCAAACCACTGTAGTATTCTTGCCCGGAAAATCTACAGACAGGGTTCAAGTGGGCTACAGTCCACGGGGTCGCAGAGTCAGACATGACTGAGCAACTGAGCATGCAGGCTGTTTCTACACATGATTGCTATGAATAACACTGCAATGAACCTGGAAGTGCTAATACCTCTTTGAGATCATAACTTCAAATTATTTTAGATAAATACCCGAAAGTAGAATTTCCAGATCATATGGTAGTTCTATTTTTAATTTTATGATATTGTTTTCCATAGTGGTGATACCATTTTGTACTCTTCTAATTTCACCAATACTGTCTTAAGAAACATGCTCACAGGGGTAAGGTGATATTTTATTGTGATTTTGATTTGCATTTTCCTGATTATCAGTGTCATTGAGCATCTTTCCACATATCCTTTGACCTCAACAGCAATCTTTAAGAAAGTAGAATCAAAAAGCCAACATTTTCTAAAAGTAGATAAGAAAAATTATAATAAATGATAATCTAGAAGTTTCTTCATATGGCTGATATAAATTCTAGAAATAAAGAACAAGAAAAATTTAAAAGAGGAAACTGTCCAATAGATAATTTAAGAAAACTTTTCAGAATTAAAGTCTCTTTGAAAGGACTGATGCTAAATCTGAAACTCCAATACTTTGCCCACTTCATGCAAAGAGTTGACTCATTGGAAAAGACTCTGATGCTGGGAGGGACTGGGGGCAGGAGGAGAAGGGGACAACAGAGGATGAGATGGCTGGATGGCATCACTGACCCGATCATCATGAGTTTGGGTGAACTCCAGGAGTTGGTGATGGACAGGGAGGCCTGGTGTGCTACAATTCATGGAGTCGCAAAGAGTCAGATACGACTGAGTAACTGAACTGAACTGAACTGGTGTACAGAACAATGATGATAAAGAAAAAGAAATTTTAAAAATGCCCACACTAAGACATATCATCATAAAATTAATGAAACTAAAATAAATTAAGATTGAAACACTCTTACTGAGGGAAACAAAATAAGATCATAAGCAAAGCATGGAGAATCAGAATGGCAATTGACAATTTAAGAAAACTAGAAACTAAATAACAATGGAATAATATTTTCAAAATCCTGAATTTTGTGATTCAACACTTCTACACGAATTGACAGTCCAGGTTCGGTGCATGATACTGGATGCTTGGGGCTGGTGCACTGGGACGTCCCAGAGGGATGGTATGGGGATGGAGGAGGGAGGGTGGGGTTAGGATGGGGAACACGTGTATGCCTGTGGCAGATTCATGTTGATGTATGGCAAAACCAATACAATATTGTAAAGTAATTAACCTTCAATTAAAATAAATAAATTTATATTAAAAAAAAGAATCCTATACTCAGCCAAATGTTAATCACAGATGAGAGGAGAGAAAAAAAATTTGGACAGGTACGCCAATATATTTACACAGGTCATTTTAAAGGCCACTTTTCTAGCATCGCAGAGTATTTTTCATTCAAACAAAGAGGTAATCAAGAAAGAAGACCCAGCATTCAGGAAAGAGTAGATTCATCATCAAGAGATAAGAAAGGCAGTCCCAGGCTAAGAGCAAGAGCTTGGTCTCAGGCAAGAGTTGAGAATGGGTGGGAGCATGGGAACCTTTAGTAACAGTGTTTCCAGGGAAATGGAGAAGCAAATAATCTAATGTGTTCATCTATGTAAAATAGAGAATTTGAAAGTAGTTTGATATTTTTGAAGACTTTGTGAAGAAAATGTTAGGGACATAGACAATTAAGCCAAAATTAATTCAAGAAAATTATTAAAGTCAAAAAAAACCCAAAAGTTGGAACAGGAAAGACATTTAAAATATAGTGCTTCACTTGGCTCAGGGGTGAAAAACAACTACTTAGCAAGCATAATGTAGATATTAAAAATTGCTTTATCTGAACAAATTTGATATAATTTGAATGAAAAAATGTAAAGATAGCTGGGACATTTGGGTGAAAAGTCTCCATATTTAATAACAGGAAGATAATAATGTCTCAACTTAGTAAATTAAGAAACAAATACTTGTATGTTATTAGAATCAGGAGTGAAGAGGAAAAGGAAAAGGTTGATGTTTTTGCACTTGTCTTAAGTCTTGTAGTATTACCTACCTTTTAAAAATAATACATAGGTATCACACTGGTAAAATTAATTTTAAAAAGATAAAAGTAAATACCTGGAATTTAGAGAAATACAGTCTAAATTTCCACTCCTCTGCTTATTACCTGTTTGCCCATAAGCAAGGTGTTTGTTTCCTATGGCCTCAATAAAATGAAGACATTAAGAGCAGTTACCATGTAGAACACTTTGCTATGCTAAATATTTGAATATATTGTTTCATTTAATCATCACAAAACTCCTGTGAATTTTCATGCTCTTATTATTTCATGGGAAATGTGAGAAAGGAAGGGAAAGGCTGAGCAATTTGTCCAAATTAATGTAGTAAACCCAGGTAGCACGATATCAGAAATATGCTCATCTCTTGTTATTGCAAAATTAATATGAAATTTAGATAAGAGCACATAAGCCCTGTTTGACAAAGTAAATATTCAATAAGTAAAAATGAATGAGTGAATATTTCTTGAACAACTTCATTAAGTGTATTAAACACATACAATGATCTATTTTATAATGCTCATGTACTGAACTCACACAGTAGTCAACCAGGCACTACCAGAGTTTTCCTGTAGGACTTGGACATTTGGGTTGAAATATATAGCCATACAACCACGAAAGTATCTACAATCTAATAAATTAAATTATAGCAGCAGTTAACTATTAATTTATACTCCTGCTAAGTTAGAAAAAAATTGCAGATTGTGAGGGATATTTTTCATTATGAAAGCTCAGTCAGGTAAAGAAATTCCTACAGTTAAATACTAGCCAGGAATTATGTTTTTCAAATCCGTATGTCAAGAAAGAAATCCTCCACTGTCAGTTCTTCCTTCTCATCTTTGTACTGGATCAATTTCCCTATCGATTATGCTAATGTACATCACATCAAGACTTGCCACCCAGAAGCGGGACTGTCTAGAATTAAAAGTCTGTTAAGGGGTATGAATGGATTTCTCATCACCCTGGTTAGATTGTCCTTTTACAGCATTTTCATCCATTTTTTGAAGGAGAACATGACCAAACCCAGTTTAGATTACACTTCAGTCAACAGTTAATTACAATATA
Source organism: Aepyceros melampus (assembly GCA_006408695.1). Classification (NCBI taxonomy): domain Eukaryota; kingdom Metazoa; phylum Chordata; class Mammalia; order Artiodactyla; family Bovidae; genus Aepyceros; species Aepyceros melampus. Next base: position 66,478 of record SJXQ01004395.1, on the reverse strand, counting down.
TCCAAAAAAGTTCTGCCCTTAGAAGTTTAAAATCTTAAATGCCTCAAGGAGATCTTAAGGAATGGCAGCAACAAAACTGAAAATTTTTAAACATGCAAACATCTATAAGGAATGTTGTGTTAGCTATAGGTAGAATTATAGCTTCAAAAATTTGGCTTCTGTAAAGATTTAAATGGAAAAATTGAAGGGATTTGTTCACTGCTAAGAATTGTTTAATAACTAGGATTTGGGAAGTGTAATCTAATACACAGAAGTCTTCATTCCAAGTCCCATGTTTTTTTTCTTCTATGCCATATTACCTTCTATTAAAAAAAGACAAGTTCTAGTGAATACAATGTATTACAAAATCAAATTATTAAAAACTGATAAAATTGAATTTTAAGAATGAGGATCTTCCCTCATACCTCTGTTGGTAAAAAATCCACCTGCAATGCGGAGACCGCAGTTCGATTCCCGTGTAGGGAAGATTTGCTGGAGAAGGATAGGCTACCCACTCCAGTATTCTTGGGCTTCCCTTGTGGTTCAGCTGGTAAAGAATCCACCTGCATTGTGGGAGACCTGGGTTCGATCCCTGGGTTGGCAAGATCCCCTGGAGAAGGGAAAGGCTACCCACTCCAGTCATGGGTTGTATAGTCCATGGTCGCAAAGAGTTGGACACGACTAAGCGACTTTCACTTTAACTTCAATGTTAAAAAAAGAACACTACCACTGGCTACTCCTGTATATCTCTGTGACACCTTGTTAAAAATATCCCAGGAGTTTAAAACAGCAATATGACTTTAAGCATGTTTCTGTTACCAGACATGCAAACCAATTTCTCATTAATATTCATGACCACCAAATGCTTAGAATTGGTTTTGTTTACATCTGAGTCTTTTAAGAATTAATTTTGATTAAAGAAAACTGAATTAAGAAATAACCTTGATTTTAAGAGGATGATATTAGGAAAACTTCATTTTTTATGGGAATATCCATACTGCCTAAAGTTTTTTTGGAAGACATTTAGGCATTTTCAATGAGATATACATTTCCATGTATTCATTCTTACCACTCTTAGGCAAAAGAAAGAAAATCCCATAATTTTACTGTAATACATTAGGAATACTGAACTTGAATTAGTTTTTGGTTGACTTCTTGCTGGTTATGAATGGCTTCTGGATGCTAATAAAAAATTGACTTACTGATCAGCAACTTTCATAAATACATCATGGGCAGTTTTATAATATACTGATTCTATTTTTCATTCCTCCTAGTAAAAGCATTGCCAATGCTTATAAAATATTTTTTAGTACTTATTCTAGTAGTTAAAATCTACTTGGAGCTAGTGTATATTAAGAAATGTAGTTAATTTGGATCATTCAGGTTAAAATTCCTTCCTAATATTATCATGCAACTGTGATCACATTTATCAAGAAACCAAAAAAGAGGAATTCTACAAGTGTTTTCAAGATACATCTGCTTTACAAGAACATGATAGATAAAGTATGTGTAGTATGAACACCTCATTGGGAGCTTATAATTTGAATATAGTTCATCATGTGAATAGCTTCAGGGAGTTAAACACTAATATTAAATCACATGATTCCTTGATTCAAATGATTATAGAAAGAAAAAAAAACAATTAGGATATGGATAAAGTTCATAAGGATAGTATTTGACTTCGGCTGTACACCCATCCAAATATTACCATTGCTACTGTTTGGGAACATTTCCTAATGGAGTGTTCATTGATCTAAGCAATGGTAGGTTTATGGTATTCTAATATAGAGCAGGTTGCCTGAGTATTCAGGCTGGCTGGCAACTTGATAAATTGGTGAGACTGTTTATTTGAGAGAGAAATGCAAGAGGAGCAGATCAGAGAGCAGGAAGATTGCATCCTGGTGCTCCACAGCATGCTTCTATCATTTGTATACAAGTTGGTGGAACAGCACTGAATCCAGAAAACTTAATTTTGACAGGCTGATGTATAGTCTATTTTGGTTAACCAAAAGGAACACATACATTTACTACATTAGAGAAATTTCCATTATTTTTCTCTCAGCCATGAAAATCGATTCTGATGTGATTACACTCTGAGCCTGCTTGATGTGCCTCTGACAGGACAAAATGGATAAAGATAGCAGGTGGCGTAGAATGTGGGAAACTGTGGTTAAGCTGGACTCTGTGACAAAATGAAAATAGGAGGATTCAAATACCAATTAAGATAATTTGTGTGAAAATGGACCTAAGATAAAATAACGATGACTATGTTGTATTTAAATGGTAAGGAAAAAATTAGGTCAATGTATCAAGTAAGCGAGGGCTTTTATCATTTCATTTGTACTATAAGTTTATTTCAAGAAGTTTAAGACTATCATGAATTGTAACTAGTGAATATTTTATTTATCTATTTAATAAAATTATTGAGCCATTATTATATACAAGACATTTACTTAAGAAACCTCTGTTGAGGTTTATAGTTGAGAACAGAAAAAGAATTAGAGACTTTGTACTAGTGGCTGAAATTTTCATTTCTACTCCCTTCCAGAGCTCTTCTCTTACTATTTGTAAGACTGTCCTTACTGGTTTTCATTCTTTCAATAAATATTTATTGAACATTCAAAGGCAAGACATTTGTCTTGGAATCTGGGACACAAGAATAAACAAAATAGACAGTACTTGTTCTCACGGGGTGTATAGTCTAATTGGGAATGCAAATGAGTATAAAGAAATTACAATGAAGTATGCTAAGTGCTATAATAAATATGGAACTCCATGGAAGCACCCAGAAGGGATGCCTAATCTAGCTGGGAGTTCAGAGATTCACTAAAAGAAATTTTATTTAAATTGAGCCATAGAGAGTGAATAATCTCAGTAGAAGGTATTTAGCAATGAAAGGCTGAAATACAAATAGGGATATGAGGGAGGGTGTCAGGAGGAGGAAATAGTTTGCTCAGGTGTCAAGAGGGAAGAGATTGTATGACACATGGAAACAAGATGAATGTTTGTAGAATGTGACCTGTGGAGTGGGGGTGGTAATGAGAGATGATCAGAGTGTAAACAATGGTCATTTAACGGAGGAGCCTTAGGAGAAAACCATGATGAAGGACTTTGACATTTCATCCGAAAGAAACAGGGGCTGTTGGATGGTTTTAAGTAGCAAACATAAATTTAGACTTGCACTTTTGTAAATGTTCTGAGTACATGGGAGAAAATGATTTGGATGTAAAACTGATTGGGGAGAGGAAGAAAGTTAGGGACTCTTCCAGCACTCTGGGAATGAGGTGGTGGTAGTCTTAACAAGAATATTGGCTGTGGGTGTAGGGAGATGTAGTAGATTTTAAAAGTTTTTGGCTTTTGATCTTTTGTTTGTTTGGAAGATGAGTTGATATGATTATGTAGTCAATTAGATTCAGTTCAGTTCAGTTCAGTGGCTCAGTTGAGTCCAACTCTTGGTGATCCCATGAATCACAGCACACCAGGCCTCCCTGTCCATCACCAACTCCCGGAGTTCACTCAAATTCATGTCCGTTGAGTTGGTGATGCCATCCAGCCATCTTATCCTCTGTCATCCCCTTCTCCTGCTCCCAATCCCTCCCAGCATCAGGGTCTTTTCCAATGAGTCAACTCTTCGCATCAGTTGGCCAAAGTATTGGAGTTTCAGCTTCAGTATCAGTCCTTCCAATGAACACCCAGGACTTTGGCAGCAAAACAATAAAGCCCTTGATAAACATATTATTTGAAGCATCACCAGTTTTATAAGAGGTAGAGACAAGTTCTAAATTCTCCATTTCCTTTTATTGAAAAAAAAAGGAAGAAAGAGAAGGTGAAGGAAGGAACAATAGAAGTAAGAAAGCTACAACCAAAGAAATTATCATATATATAAACCTTGGACTAACAGTACAGTGAAGTGAAAATCATTCTGTCATGTCTGACTCTTTGTGACACCATGGAACATATATATAGTTCATGGAATTCTCCAGGCCAGAATATTGAACTGGATAGCCTTTCCCTTCTCCAGGGGTCATTTCAATCCAGGGATCAAACCCAGATCTCCTGCATTGCAGTTGGTTTCTTTACCAGCTGAGCCACAAGGAAGCCCAAGAATACTGGAGTGGGTAGCCTATCCCTTCTCCAGAGGATCTTCCCGACCGAGGAATTGAATTGGGATCTCCTAAGCCCAACTTAGTACTGGTAAGGCTAAAAAGCCAGGGAGAAACCAGAATTCCTATAAGGTCAATGGCTGTGATCTCGTGGGGAATCAGCAGTAGTACTAAAGCCATAAAAAAACTATAAGATTTGCATTTCTCTGATAATAAGTGATGTTGAGCATCTATTCATGTGTTTGTTAGCTATCCATATGTCTTCTTTGGAGAAATGTCTATTTAGTTCTTTGGCCCATTTTTTGATTGGGTTGTTTATTTTTCTGGAATTGAGCTGCATAAGTTGCTTGTATATTTTTGAGATTAGTTGTTTGTCAGTTGCTTCATTTGCTATTATTTTCTCTCATTCAGAAGGCTGTATTTTCACCTTGCTTATAGCTTCCTTTTTTTTTGCAGAAGCTTTTAATTTTAATTAGATCCCATTTGTTTATTTTTGCTTTTATTGGCTGCGATCCAAAAGTCTGCAAGCAATAAATGCTGGAGAGGGTGTGGAGAAAAGGGAACCCTCTTACACTGTTGGTGGGAATGCAAACTAGTATAGCCACTATGGAAAACAGTGTGGAGATTCCTTAAAAATTTGCAAATAGAACTGCCATATGACCAAGCAATCCCACTGCTGGGCATACACACTGAGGAGACCAGAATTGAAAGAGACACATGTACCCCAATGTTCATCGCAACACTGCTTATAATAGCTAGGACATGGAAACAACCTAGATGTCCATCAGCAGATGAATGGATAAGAAAGCTGTGGTACATATACACAATGGAGTATTACTTAGCCATTAAAAAGAATAAATTTGAATCAGTACTAATGAGATGGATGAAACTGGAGCTGATTATACAGAGTGAAGTAAGCCAGAAAGAAAAACACCAATACAGTTACTAACACATATGTATGGAATTTAGAAACATGGTAATGATAACCCTGTATGCGAGACAGCAAAAGAGACAGATGTACAGAACGGACTTTTGGACTCTGAGGGAGAGGGAGAGGGTGGGATGATTTGGGAGAATGGCACTGAAACATGTATACTATCATGTAAGAAACGAATCGCCAGTCTATGTTCGATACAGGATACAGGATGCTTGGGACTGGTGCACGGGGATGATCCAGAGAGTTGATATGGGGTGGGAGGTTGTGGGGGAGGGTTCAGGATTGGGAACTCATGTACATCCGAGACGGATTCATGTCAATGTATAGCAAAACCAATACAGTAATGTAAACTAAAATAAAAAAATTAAAAAATTAAAAAAAAAACTGTAAGAAACTAACAGAGTTTGAGTGTCCAGTGTTGAGCCAAAGTACTCTGAAAGGACTGAAATGCTTCCAGGTTTCTAGCGTCCATTGATTATGAACACAAAAACTTCCTAAATCTATGTTCATAGAGCTGTAACTCATTAAATTCAAACAACAAATATAATTCAACAGAAGAGAGCAATCCCTCATGTCTAAGCATCAACAAGAAGGAAAAAGAACAAGGAATTAAACCAAATACTCCTCCAGTTAATGGAAATTTTAGACATGGAATAGAGAAGTACATTTCCTTGAGATATAATGATATACAAACTGCAATCTTAAGGTCTTCAATTTACAGTTTATTAGAAGTCAACAAATAACATTTTAAATGGCATAATTCTAAACCTAAACATATAGTGTTTGGAGTAAAATTTTCAATTGACTATATCAATAGTAAAAGAGTTACAGCTGAAGAGAGAATTAATGAAGTAGAATATATGTCCAAAAGTAGTTAATAGGAAGCAGAGAACAAAACCAAGGAAAATATGAATGTATGTCTGCAAGATATAAAGGATAATGGAAGAAACAAAGCTGGAATCAAGATTGCTGGGAGAAATATCAATAACCTCAGATATGCAGATGACACCACCCTTATGGCAGAAAGTGAAGAAGAGCTAAAAAGCATCTTGATGAAAGTGAAAGAGGAGAGTGAAGAAGTTGGCTTAAAGCTCAACATTCAGAAAACGAAGATCATGGCATCTGGTCCCATCACTTCATGGGAAATAGATGAGGAAACAGTGGAAACGGTGTCAGACTTTATTTTTTGGGGCTCCAAAATCACTGCGGATGGTGACTGCAGCCATGAAATTAAAAGACGCTTACTCCTTGGAAGAAAAGTTATGACCAACCTAGATAACATATTCAAAAGCAAAGACATTACTTTGCTGACAAAGGTCCGTCTAGTCAAGGCTGTGATTTTTCCAGTATGTATGGATGTGAGAGTTGGACTGTGAAGAATGCTGAGCGCAGAAGAATTGATGCTTTTGAACTGTGGTGTTGGAGAAGACTCTTGAGAGTCCCTTGGACTGCAAGGAGATCCAACCAGTCCATTCTGAAGGAGATCAGCCCTGGGATTTCTTTGGAAGGAATGATGCTAAAGCTGAAACTCCAGTCCTTTGGCCACCTCATGTGAAAAGCTGACTCATTGGAAAAGACTCTGATGCTGGGAGGGATTGGGGGCAGGAGGCAAAGGGGATGACAGAGGATGAGATGGCTGGATGGCATCATGGACTCGATGGATATGAGTCTGAGTGAACTCTGGGAGTCGGTGATGGACAGGGAGGCCTGGCGTGCTGCGATTCATGGGGTCCCAAAAGTCGGACACGACTGAGTGACTGAACTGAGCAGTATCAATATACATGTAGCTCAATGTCAGATATAAAGAAAAGAAACAATATTTAAAGCAAAAATAGTTTTTTAAAATTTTGACAAAAACATAGATCCCCAAGTCCAGGAAACAATAAATAAAATATAAATGACAAATACAAAGAAATTGAAAGTTAAAAACATTGTAGTGAAACTGTAGAAGAATAAAGACAGAGAGAAACATTTAACAGCCTAAGAAACTTGGTCATTGTTTAATAGTGTTGCTATTTTGATGATTAATATATTTAACTTTATGAACTGCTTCTCTGAACCTTGAGAATTCTAGCAACTCATGCACAGGCAACAAATAGCAATCCAAGTATGGTTCACAGATGTATACTTTTCTTGACTTGGCAAATCTTTTGGACACTTCTCTGAACTAAGCACTGAGCTCATTATTCCTACTTGCTGTTTCATTCAGTCCTTCTGACAACCCTCTGAGGTGGATATTGACATCCTCACTTGAGAGACAAGATGTCTAGTCTTGAGATGGTATTAGGATTTGTTCAAGGTTGTGTAGTTAGAAATGACACAGTGTTAGTCGCTCAGTCATTTCTGACTCTTATGACCCTTTGGACTTGCCCATGGAATTCTCCATGGACAAGAGTACTGGAGTGGGTAGCCATTCCCTTCTCCAGGGGCTCTTCCTGACCTAGGGATAGAACCCAGGTCTCCCGTATTGCATGCAGATTCTTTATCATCTAGAGGCAAAAATCCCTGACTTCTGACTCCAGACTCATGTTCCTCTGAACATTGTCTCTTGTATAAAATAAATTAAATAAAAGTTGAAAAGTGGCACATCTTTTATTCCTTATTATAGGGAGTCCTGCATTAGAATATCTTCAACTTAAGAAGTAGGTATCATTTTTCTATAATCCTAAAATTTAAAATAATTTAAATAGTTAAAATGCATTCAAAGAGAAAGAGCAGATGACTGACATGAATAATTAGAGCATCGTTGGGTGTCAAAGATTAGTTGCAAGATCTCGTCAAAGTGTTGAGGAAAATAACTGCTGACTTAGAGTAGTATAAGCAGCGAAATACACCTTTGAACAAAAGTATGAAATAAAACAGTGTAAAGGTGAATAAAACTGAGATGTTTCCACAAAACATAAATAAATAACTACAGAAAATTCTATAGAATATATATAGGGAAGAAGGAAAGCCAGATGGAGACATAGCACGTGCACATTATGTAAGTCAGGAGGAAAGTGATCATATTTAAAGAGTTCTTGGTTCTTAAATTGTTGTCAAAGAGAATTAAGATACTGATTAATTTTAGGCTTTCTAAAATTAAATGGGAATGATAAAATTTTAAGGATCTGTAGGAAAAGAAAATATGGAATAAGGAAAAATACGAATTCAAATGTTAAGGTAAAAGCACAATAAAAAGAAAAATATGAATTAAGAATTAAGAAGTGAAATGAAAGAAAAAGTCTCAGTATATCTTAATCACAGAAATAAGAGGATGAGATGGCTGGATGGCATCACTGACTCGATGGACATGAGTTTGAGTGAACTCTGGGAGTTGGTGATGGATAGGGAGGCCTGGAGTGCTGGAATTCATGGGGTCGCAAAGAGTTGGACACGACTGAGCAACTGAAATGAACTGAACTGAACTGAACTGATACCCATCAAGAGATAGGAATTATAAAAATGAATTTTAATGTGCAATTATATGCTGTTTATAGAGACATGGCTAAAAATTAAAGATACAGAAAGACTTAAAAGTAAAATGAGAGAAAATATATACAAAAATACTAAAGAAAGCTGACATAACTATTTTAGCTTAAAAAGTATATCTTAAGATCAAAAACATTGTTAAACATACTGTCCCTAATTTAATGATAAATTGATGATACAAGGGTAAATATACCAGGATTCTCTAATAATTATATATTGTATGATTCTATAAAACTATTTCAAAATAAGTAAATAAAATGTTGATAAAGCTAATGAGAAAAGTTAACAAATTCTTCACACTGTGGCAAATTTGACATACTCTTCTCAAGTCTTGACAGATTAAACTGGGAAAGATAATCAGTAAAAATGCAAAAAAGTTTAACTAAATTATAAATCTGAAGTTAATGGATTTATCTATATAAAATACAGATGGAAATCTGAACCCCAAAATAAGAGAATATGAATTTTTCTCAAACATCTTAGACAATTACAAAAATTATATCCTAGCTCTAATGTAGTTTTCAACCCATTTCAAAATACAGCAAGATGACCATATGCTCTGACTACAAGTCCATTAAGATCTCACAGACATTAGGAGCATACCCACTTCTGAATAGCTTGTGTATTATTAAAAAAAAATTATTTCTAAATAATAACAAAAACTGTATATTCAAACTTTTAGAAATTTATCAAGAGCTTATTCACTTAAAAAAAATAAAAAGCCAGATATTAATAGATCAAACGAAAATGATAAAACAAAATCCTTAGTTTAAAAAAAAGGACATAATAAACCAAAGAACAGAATTAAAAATGCAAAATAATTATAAAATTATTTTAGAAATATACAAAAGTTGGTTATTTGAAGGTACTAATACATCTATAAATCTCTGGGAGGACTGATCATACCAATAGAAAAAATAAACAATATTGGAAATGAAATAGTGACGTACATACACAGAAGCTTTAAAGATATTAAATAAGTGGATGATGTTGGAAAAAAAAATTTCTTATTGGGTAACTATGCCACTCAGTGACTTAGGAAACACATGAATAGAAGGAGGCTTGAGAAAATATAGTTAGACATTGCAGTAGAAGCTTTTGGAGACAATCAAATAATAGTGTCAAATAGCCAGTTGTTTTACAGGTTTATAAGAAGAGGCAATCAGCAATAGGTAAAATATTTTTAAGTATTTTGTAAATGTCACTGATTCTCTTAAGCAGTATATACATGTTTTCTTTATTCGTGTATAAAACACATTATTCTCATCTTTATTTTACAAATAACTTATCTGAGACACAGACAAGTAATTTCCCACCACATATCTAGTAACTGGCAGAATAAGAATGCAAACCTTGAACATAGGTCTACTGTCTCTAGAATTTGTGTTCTTAAACACAGTTCCTCAAATTTTTCATCTGAGATGGAGATTTATAGATTGGGATCCATCATATTACAGCTAGAAATTGATGCCCTAAAAGGAGAAAATATTAGCCAGAGGGATTATTTAAAATAAGAAGGTAATACAGTTTAGGGCAGAAGTCTGAAGATTGCCAATAATTAAAGGGTAGGCCAAGGAGAAAGGAAACTCAGAAAAGAGGGAAATGAAACGGTCAAGGAAGTATAAGGCAAACAAGGAGAGCTCAGCAACAGATAAGTCATAGGGAGAGGGCATTTCAAGAAAGAAAGAGCAGTCAATAGTGTCAAACTCTGCCAAGTGTTCAGGTAGATAAGGCCTGGAATTATTTATTGGATTTAACTACAAGGCCATCATTGCTGACATTGACAAGAGCAGGTTCAGCACAGTGGGGGCCGTTGAATCCAGATTTCAGAAGGTCGTGGAGTGAAAGGAGAAGCAGAAGTGGAGATAGAATTCAGACTTTTCTGATATGCTTCATTGTGAATGGGAAGAGAAAAATACATTGGTTACTGAAGGAGAACACAGGGATGAATTTTTTTTCCCCCAAAGAGTGTGGTAAATGCTGATTAGAGGAATTAAATATAGTGGTAGAAATTAAACGTACAGGAGCAAGAGGATAATTTGTCAGGCACTTCCATTGTACTTACTCTTCAAAGATGTTTATTAACATTTGCAATTCTCACCACTACTCTATGCAAGAGGAATATTTCTATTTTTCATTTTACTGTCAAATTGTGAGCATGAAGAGGTGAGGTCAAATGCTCCTGGTTACTCAGTCAATTAAGGAGAAGTCATAGTTCAAATCCAGGCTTTGACTGGTCCATTAGGCCAATTATCTATGGATGAGTAACAAAGTAAATCCTTTCAGAAGGAGCCAAAGGAATTCAGCCAATAAGCTGAAAGGTGAGTCTTAGTGTGAGGAGCATTTCCTACATTGCAGTAGAAGGAAACAGGTAGTCTTGAACAGAAGCATGAATGTTTAAGGCTGTGGAGCTGAAAGTTCAGGGAGTTTCCATGAAGAGAATTCTGTTCTTACTGTGAAGTTGTCATTTAAGGACACCTGTGAAAAATGGGTGTGGTGATATAGGGTTAGAGATCTGAAGCAAATGGTTTGACTTGTTACCTAGAGAAAAGAAAAAAAAAAAAGAGCTTATTATGGACACAGTAGGACTTCAGGACAGCTATGAGCCATTTGATATCAATGACTGCAAATCAGTGACAATTCCAGTGTGCAGGACTGTATGTTTTTCCTCTAGCAGTACTTAGAAGATCAGAGCAGTAGTTAAGGACTTACCTTTGCAAACAATAGAAGGGATCACAGAAGAATGGACTGATGTTACTGACAAAGACCAATTTGAAGTGATTACACTTGGCAACCAAGCTGGATAAGAAAGGCTGTCAAGATACAAATGTAAGCAGAGGCATAAGTAACCCAGGGCAGTGGTTCCTCATCTGCCTTCACAACACTTCAGTTGCTTTTGTAAAATATCAGAGCATAAATCCAAAGCCCAGCAGTTAAGGAAACAGTTGATCTTTAATAAGACAAAAACCTATAGGACATTTTCTTCAAGTTCCAAGGTTGATGTGAATGTGCCTCCACAACAATCACAGCCTGGGGCATTTCAGTTAGCGGGGGAGAAGTGATGTAGGGAGAGCAGAGATCTAGACCTGGAGGAATGGGAAGCTGGGGAGAGAGTGAAGTCATTGGCATCATTATTTCAGAGATAAGGCTTGCCCAATGGGGACAAAGTCTTGCATTGTGGCTTTTGGCTAGTATTGGCTGTGTCCTTTCTCTGGCCTAGAAGTCACCCTGGATTATGGTAGGATTTCGTTGGAAAGGAAAAGTATGAACTAAGGGCCATAGTCTTTAGTTGAATAAGAGGGTTAATCCATATATTTATGGATGATAGCAAGGAAGAGGAGCTCAGAATGATTTAGCCAAATAGCACGTATGTCACAACAGGGGGGTTTGTTTTTGTTTTTTCATTGTTGCTGCTTTTTGCTTATGGAGGTGAAGCCACAAGCATCAGGAGAAGCATGTTGGAGGTAGCTGGACTCTGAATCTATACCTTGAGGTGCTCTGCAAGAGTGTAAAAACAGCAGTTGTTTTAAATCCACTTCAAACAGGGGAATCCTCTCAGAAGGGCCAAGTTGTAGTTAAATCAGGTACAAAGAATAAGATCAGGAAAAAAGGCTGAGGTTGTAGAATAGCTATTTTAAATAAAAATGGAAGATTACTAGGAAAAAGAAGTAAATAAAGATTAGTTATTAAGATGAAAGACAAGAAATTGAAGGGATGAGAATATCTTGGAGAGGTAGATAATTGGACAGATTTAAATACTGAGTGTGAGCATTCACATTGAAACACAAATAAGACACGGATGTACCTTACCACTGAAGTATTAACATTTTAACAATTCTAAAAGGACTTCAATTTATTGCAGTTGTTTTTAACTTGATTCTATTGCTTAATTATATCATCTATGTGAGTATGCGGAGAAGGCAATGGCACCCCACTCCAGTACTCTTGCCTGGAAAATCCCATGGGCGGAGGAGCCTGCTAGGCTGCGGTCCATGGGGTCGCTAAGAGTCCGATACGACTGAGCGACTTCACTTTTACTTCTCACTTTCATGCATTGGAGAAGGAAATGGCAACCCACTCCAGTGCTCTTGCCTGGAGAATCTCAGGGACGGGGGAGCCTGGTGGGCTACCGTCTATGGGGTCGCACAGAGTCGGACACGACTGAAGCGACTTAGCAGCAGCAGCAGCAGCAGCAGCAGCAGCATGTGAGTATGTGCTTAGTCGCTTCAGTCCTGTCCAACTCTTTCTGACCCTATGGACTGTAACCTGCCAGGTTCCTCTGGGATTCTCCAGGCATGAATACTGGGTTGCCATGCCCTCCTCCAGGGGATCTTCCCAACCCAGGGGTGTAAATTACATCTCTCAAGTCTCCTGTATTGATCAGGCAGGTTCTTTACTACTAGTGCCACTTGAGAAGCCCCTATATCATCTATACATAACAATTAATATTGTTTTATATTCATCAGTATTTGTGCCTCCATTTCTCTTTATGTCGTCTTGCTATTAAATAAAATATCTTTTATATAGATTTTCTTTAATTTATAAGGAAGTGGTTTCTCAAACCAGTCCATTCTGGAGGAGATCAACCCTGGGATTTCTTTGGAAGGAATGATGCTAAAACTGAAGCTCCAGTACTTTGGCCACCTCATGCGAAGAGTTGACTCATTGGAAAAGACCCTGATGCTGGGAAGGATTGGGGGCAGGAGGAGAAGGGGACGACTGAGGGTGAGATGGCTGGATGGCATCACTGACTCAATGGACATGAGTCTGAGTGAACTCCGGGAGTTGGTGATGGACAGGGAGGCTGGCGTGCTGCGATTCATGGGGTCACAAAGAGCCGGAAATGACTGAGCAACTGAAATGAACTGAACTGAACTGGTTTCTCAAATGTTTATGAGAAACAAACAGTTAATTTTATGAAATACATTTTGGGCAACTATCAACATATTCACATGAACAACTGATGATATATGTATATAATTATATTAATAAATGATAAGCAATTGCTCTTGAAATTTTTGAACCCATATCTAACATTGCTGTTTTAGTATGATACTAGGCACAAACTGATAGTGTTTTCTTGAAGGGCTTCAAATCTACAATTCTAAAATTGTAGTGATATGGTATACTTTTGTATGCAAATTGAAGTTTATGTCCTTTGTTCACTTCATAAATTATTTTCTATGTTTTAAAACAGTCTACATAACATTAGAATGATCTGTACAGAATTTTCCCATGAAATCATTTGAATTGCCTTTCCCTGGCACCATTTTTAACAGACATTTTTTTTTAATATAGTTTCATATTTGCTATTTGTTTCTTTTGATTTTTATGTCTTAAGTTACCTTTGATAATCAATATATATTTTTATATTATATAACATATTTTCCAATTTTTAGTTTATAGTAATTTTTGCATCAAAATTAATACTGTCTGTGATTTTAATATAATTCTTTTATTCTTAATGCTTCATATTTATGACTTACTTCCTTTTTGTCTTCTTTCTTTCAGTTAAATTTGCAAGGTTTGGCTATTATTTTTTATTTTTATATTTATTTTTGATTCTGATACTTCTTTATTTTCTACCTCATTCCCTTCTGTTCGTATTTCTTATTTATTAATTCCTTTCTGCTTTACTGATTTTTTTGTTTTACTTTGCCATGAATTCTTGAGTAATCATTCAGTTCTTTTATTTCCATCATTTCTTGCATAATATAAGTTCCTTTAAGTTTATAAATTTTTATCTAGGTGGTAATTTGTCTGCATTCCATTAGGGTAATAGACCATACTCTCCTTTGTATTATACCGTATACAGTGGTTATAACAATTTAATTTCTGCTTTGAACTCTGAGTTATTTATGATACTTTTATCTTCTAAGTATTTTTAAGCATATACTTTTCTTATTAATATTTAGTTCCATTGCGTTATAACCAAGATAATGTAGCCCATAAACCAATCTCTTTTTAAATTTATTGAGAGTTTTTTTGGGGGAGTGGCCTGTTATATGCTTCCCTGGTGGCTCAGATGGTAAAGAATCTGCCTGCAATGAAGGAGACCCAGGTTCGATCCCTGGGTCAGGAAGATCACCTGGAGAAGGCAACAGCTACCCACTCCAATATTCTTGCCTGTAGAATTCTCAAGGACAGAGGAACCTGGCAAGCTATAGTTTATGGGGTTGCAAAGAGTTGGACTCAAATGAGCAACTAAGCACACACACATCTATTATATTCACAGTTTTTGTAAAATATATGTGATGCCCAGAAAGGTATTTTTCTTTGTAGTATAGAATGTTTGGGCTTCCCCAGTGGCTCAGGAGTAAAGAATTTACCTGCAATACAGAAGATGCAGGAGACGCAGGTTCAATCTCTGAGTCAGGAAGATCCCTTGGAGGAGGAAATGAAAACCTGCTCCAGTATTCTTGCTGAGAAAATCTAACGAACAGATGAGCCTGTGGGGTTGAAAAGAGTTGGACATGACTAGGTGACTGAGCACACACACACACACAGAATATTTGGGTTGTATATACATTATACATAATAAAATAGCAATTATATTATTTGATATATTATAATGAAATGATATATTGTAATAGACATTCAGAGAAGGCAATGGCACCCCACTCCAGTACTCTTGCCTGGAAAATCCCATGGATGGAGGAGCCTGGTAGGCTGCAGTCCATGGGGTCGCTGGGTCGGACCTGACTGAGCGACTTCACTTTCACCTTTCGCTTTCATGCATTGGAGAAGGAAATGGCAACCCACTCCAGTGTTCTTGCCTGGAGAACCCCAGGGACGGGGGAGCCTGGTGGGCTGCTGTCTATGGGGTCACACAGAGTCGGACACGACTGAGTGACTTAGCACTAGCAATAGACATTAAATTTTTGAGCATAACTAGTCAGCAGAAAACAAAATAGTATGTAGTATATAATAGATATTATAAATTTATGACTGTCATATCCTGATTACCTAGGTTTGTCAAACATATGTAATTGTGCTATTCATTTCCACTAATGTAACATTTGGGCTTCCCTGATTGTTCAGATGGTAAAGAATCTGCCTGCAATGCAGGAGACCCGGTTTTGATCCCTGGATCAGGGAGATTCCCTGCAAAATGGAATGGCAACTCACTCTAGTATTTTTGCCTGGGAAATCCCATGGACAGAGGAGCCTGGTGGGCTACATTCCCATGGAGTTGCAAAGAGTCAAACACGACTGAAGGATTAACACACAATATAACATTTCAACTTGTATTAATTTTAAGCCATGTTTATCTGCCATGAGATATTTATATTATTGTGACTTTATTTCCTTAAAATGACTAAAATGACTATTTTTGTCTTATTAACATTCTGATCCCTGCTTACCTGACATTTACACTTACCTGAACATATATTTACTTATCCTATGTTTTTAATCACTGAGTTTCACTTATCTTTAAGTGTTTTTTTCTTAATTCTCATCATAGGCCAGGTCTTGCCACACTGCCAGGATCCATCCAGTGCAAAATCTCCAAGCCTTTGCCCTGTAGCCTCTTCAGTGTTCTCTCCTGAGACTCCTCCATAGAGTGACCTTTCCTTGAAGATTTAATCTTGTCTTTTCTACCCTCAACTGCATTCTCTGCACTTCATTCACAATTTTCTCATGGTAATTTTATTATCACATTCATATTTTTACATGTTTTTCCACAGTAGCTTTGTTCTCCTTGAAGACAACCATTATGACTTTTTTCTGAAGTACCCAATAATGGATGGCAATAAATGCTTACGAAACAAACAATTGAATAAATGAGTAGATGGAAGTGTCTGTAGGCAACATCAGAAAATGATGAGTGTTTTGCCCTTGTAGGCCTGAGAGATACTTCCTAAATAAGTCCTATGGTTTATAGTCATTAAGATCTTCAAATGAAGTAAATGAAGAAAAACACCAACCAAGTCCTATAAATGTCAGATTTGAATGAAATGTTTTAATAACCAATAAATTGATTTTATATTGTGTAACTATACTACTTTTCTAGATTAAAAACACTGTTGAGTCTCTCTCGGATGCCCATGGGCATATTTGCCCTTGAAAGTCACATATTAAAATTAATGAAAGTTATGTTCAGTATTAAAGGGAAAAAGGAAATCATCTCCTTAATGTTATGCTCTTCTTACTGTGTTGCAAATCATTTCATGGTTGAATAGGAATTTGCTCATCTAATATGCTTGCATACCCTGCAAATATATCCTTTGATATGATATTATCACATATTATGCAATTTGGGGGCCATTTTTATGTTAAGCAACTCTATGGCTTTGAAATTTTCTTCCATTCACTTCAGTCTGCATATTTGGGAAGATGTAGCAGACAGCATCACAGTGTGTATTCTTACTAAGATTTCCTGCTCCTTATGTTGACCCAGGTGGACATGATATGGCTCGGTTGATGCATAATGTATACTATTTCAAGCCTTGGAGCAAAGGGTGCTACAAATTCTCGGCCTTCTAATACTGTGGAAAGAACACTCCCTTTGTGTTCTAGTCCTATCACCAAATGTGTAAACGTCTATTATCTCTTTACCCCTGAGTCTCAACTTTTTTAACACATAAAATGGATATGTTGTAATGGAGAAAGTGGTGTCTCACTGGGATCTTGAAAGATGAATACAATGAGAAGTGTAGTGACAGGCAGCTGCAGGGGTTCAGATTCTGCACAGAGGAGTACAGAATCAAGTACTACAAGACAGAAATTCACTGTAGGTCAAGCTAGACAATAGAGGGTAATGTTAGAACATATGACTTTGTACCAAATTGTGGAAATGTGGAATGTTAACTTTTTTAAGCGGGCTTACTTATATACTAATGTGGTCCCTTTTAGAAATTCTTTATAATGATCTGATTTTTTTTTTTTTTCAATTTTGGTCCAATTTGCCTCTCACTTTTACCTGTATCTTATTTGACATTTTATTGCTCATTTTCATTTTCTTCTCCTATATCCTACTTTTGTTGTTAGTTTGCTTTGCTTTTCTGCTTTTCAATATTCCATCTCCAAAGGTTTGATGTCTACCTTTCTTTGGATACAAAAGAAAGAGTGATAAAAATAACAGATATCACCGATATACACAATATGTTGTCACTGGAAATTTTAAAGTACTTTCCCAAGAATATTTCATGGATTTTTTTCCCCCTAACACTATATAATGGATATGTAAACAAATGTACAATTTATTGTATTGTCTTTGTTAAAGACAAATATGTCAAAATGTCTGGAGAGAGTAATATTTTATTCATCTGTATACTCATGAATTCATTTAATCATTAAACTGATATTTATTGAGCCCTTTCTGTGTGACAGTCACTGTGATAGGGGCTAAAGACATAGTCTTTATTCTCTAGATATTTGAGATCTAATGTGGAAAACAAAAGGACAGGTAAACACAGACTTACGTATATAATTATAAATTGAGATAGATGCTATACAGGAAAGACCAAGCTGCTATGTTAGACTTCCAAGATAGACATCATTTATATTGGGTGGTCAGCACAAGCCAGTTGTAGAGTATGTTCTTAACTACAAGCCATGGCTTTACTTCAAGATAAGTAATTCTTTGGGAAATACTCAGCAACTATAGTGGCCATTATTTTTCAGGTCAACCACTAGGACGTTTTTTCCTAGTGGTTCCTGAACTGTTCATGTCATTAATGGGTTATATTCAATTCAATTTGCTCTAGAAATGTATCAAGGTTCCATCTTTGGATTTTTGAACTTGAAACAGAAAAATACATTTATTTTTCACTTTAACTTAAATACAATTTTGATTCAGTACCGCTATTTTTCCTAAGTATGACAAAAACAGAAAGCTATTTAGTCTTATATTAGTTTTCAAGTATCAAAAATATTTATAAGAATCAACTGAATGGGAATTTGAGTTTCTAGTGGTCTCAATTTATTTACATTATCTCTGTCTTTACAACAGTTCTGCAAAGTAAATGATATCACCATTCTATTGATCAGAAAACAGAGTCTAAGCATTTTAGCAACTTTCCTAAAATTAACATAACAAATGTAAGTCCAAAGGTAAGTAATTAGCTCTCTAAATCCCAAGCCTATATTCTAGGTACTCTGTTTTACTTCTAGTAATTCAAATTTTTGTGTGAACTCCAGAAATGACAATTGTCATTTGAATTGTGTTCTCCCCAAATTGTATGTTGAAGTCCTAACCTCTAGTACCTTAGAATGTGATCTTATTTAAAATAGGATCATTATAGATGTTATTAGTTAAGATAAGGTCATACTGTTATAGAATGGACCCTTAATTCAACATGGCTCTTGTCCTTGTAAAAAAGAAAATGTGAAGACACAGACACAAGAAAGCAGAATGCCATGTGATAACTAAGCAAAAGTAGGAACGCTGTTAGCTTCATGCCAAGGAATGCCAAGGACTGCTTACAAGTCACCAGATGTTAGAATAGACCAGGAAGGATTCTTCTCTATAGATTTCAGAGGGAGTATGGTCCTTACCACCTGATGCAGAAGCTGACTTTTTGGAGCAAATGTAGCCAGGAGGAATGGAAAACAAAATAAAGACACTACAGGTCCTTTGATCATGGCTGAAACCATGGACAGACATCCAAGTCAAATACTTGTGGGGAGTCTGCCTATTTTCCCTGCCTGCCTCTTCTTTAAATGTAGACTGAAAGTAGGGCAGTCACTGGTTCTTTTTGCCAGACTGACTCAGCAATAAGTGTCTTCGATGTTGTTTCACATAGTGAGCTTCTTCTTCTTTTTTTGGTCTAAAGAAGAATGCTTGATCTTGCCTATAAACATGATCATGCTTTGTTCAAACAAAATTTTTTAAATCATTAATCCGTATGTGAGGTTGCTGTATTAACTTCTTTGTTTAAATGAAATTTCCTCAGGGTCCTTTCCTCACTTCCTACCTCACTTTCAGCTCCTGTATGTTCTATTTTCTTTTATTTGTTTCTCTTCCCTGCCTCTTTGCTTCCTTTCTTTGATGCTTCTTCCATTGTTTTGCTTTCTTCCCTGTATTTTAAGTGAAGTGAAGTGAAGTCGCTCAGTCGTGTCCGACTCTTTGCGACCCCATGGACTGTAGCCTACCAGGCTCCTCCCTCCCTGGGATTCTCCAGGCAAGAGTACTAGAGTGGGTTGCCATTTCCTTCTCCAGGGGATCTTCCTGACCCAGGGATTGAACCTGGGTCTCCCACATTCCAGGCAGAGGCTTTAATCTCGGAGCCACCTTTGTCTTATTCAGAACTGAATCCCTAGCATCTTGAAGAGTATCTGTGCTCATGAGTATGATCATGTACTCAAGAAGCATGAATTAAACAAATAATAAATGTAAATGTGCACATATTTAATAAAAGACATAAAAGCAATTTTACTTTCTGTAAATTGTAAATTACCAATAATATTACTTTATAGGGACTTGGATTACCAAAACAAAAAATAATCCACTTAATCAACAAATTGCTTGTTTACATCAGCCATGAGATATTTTCAAGCAATGTAATTTTTGTACTATTTTGTGAGCAACATAGACAAAGTAAAACTGTGGTAAGACAATGGTTAGTAACTAATGAAATAATGCTATTCCTGTTGAAAAATGTGTACAAACCTGCAAATAGGTATATCATTTAAGCATGAGAAATTAGGTACACTTGAAAAAGTCCTATATATATTAAGGTTCTTATCTTGGGCTCCTATACATCGAAAACTATTATTTTTACACAGTTTTAAAAGACTGCTAAAATGTCCATGCCACAAACAGGTTAAAACCCCTCACCTAGAATGACCTCTGAGACGGTATTGAGTAGTCTTAATGATTTATAGCTGTGACTCTAGTTAACACATAAGACCGAAGTCAGCTACTGCAGTGTTTTGATAATTTTAAGTGAAAGATGTAAAAGAAATGTATAATATGCCACTATTGTCAATTTGAAGGGTATGATTTTGGAAATTAAGCATTTTTACCGAGTAGTCTTGGCTAAGATGGAGGTCCTCTCTGTCCTCTTTTGTCAAGTTAGATTTGATAGATATTTCCAACTATTCATTAAATAATATCTAAATCATAAAGCAATAACTATCATATGACTCTCACATAACTATCTGTTTCCAAAAGAATTATAGCACTGATGGCTTTTAATGGCCATTTGCAATGCCAGAATACTCTTAGGTGATCTCCAGTGGAATCAGTCCAAATTGGTTATCCACTGGAATTGATCTTTAGTTAAAGGTCAAATTCAATTTTATCTTCAAAATTGAGAAGACTTGGATATGAAGGTTGCCTCTTAATAATAATCTTTAGTGTAAAATTCACTCCATATTCATTTTTAAAAATCTTTAGGTTGAATAAAAAGAATAATGCCATTTTTCTCCCACCCCCAAGTTTCAAAAGGGTTGACAGATTGCCATGGGGACAATCATATGGAGATTTAAAACATCAATTTCATTCTATATAAAGGGCTTTAGAGAAAGTACCCATCAAACTGCCGCAAATAAGGCTTACTAATGCTTCACCAAAGATTTAAGTTTGCTTATTTAATGAAATGCAATTGTTGAACAGATATAGACACTTTCATTGGGGGCTTGACTTTTTCAAACTTAGATTACAGAGAATTAGAGAATGCACCTTTTTTCCTGCAAGTAAAATGGTTCCCAAAATAGGAGAATGAAAGTGATAACTGTGTCGAGCATGTTGGCTTGCTTTTTCCAAAGTCATTTGTTAAATAAGTTACTGCTGTGTGTTGATAGAGAAGTCCCTTCACCTGGAAAAAAAGTATAGAGTGAATCTCTATGAATCATTTCAATTTTAATAAAGCCTATGATAAATCCTAATCTTCCTACCATCCTCCCTATAACTGACTTTCCTCCCAGTTTTTTCATACCTTGTTCTCTTTCTCACACACTCATCCTCACAGCAGTTCTACCTGTTTCAAATCATGACTTCAGGGCCTGTTCTCAGTTCTGCAGTTTGAATGTGTGATGCTCAGTCACTTCAGTTGCATCCAACTCTTTGCAACCCTGTGGACTGTAGCCTGCCAGGCTCCTCTGTGCATGGGACTCTTCAGGCAAAAATACTAGAGTGGGTTGCCATGCCCTCCTCCAGGGGATCTTCCTGACCCAGGGCCTGAACCTGGGTCTCCTGCATTGCAGATAGATTCTTAACCGCTGAGCCACTGGGCAAGTCCACAATTTGAGTCCTCCTTTAAAAACAAAGGTTAGATCTTCTGCACCTCCCCTCAGTACCCTACAGTGGCTCTCACTGCAATGACTGTAAACCCAAGTTCTTACGAAGTCTTATCTGATATCCTATCCTAATATCTGTCTATTGCTATGAATAGTCTGTTAAACAAATGGGTTGAATGAATTAATCTACCGGAAAATCACATTGACTTTACCTTCAATCTATGTCTTGAATCTGACTATTTCACACTATGTTGTCAACAATTCTGTTGCAACTAAGTTAGTTTTAGCCACCATTATCATTTGCCTGGATGATTGCTATTAACTTCTTGAATAGATTTTATTTACACCTTTACTTGCTCTCCTTTATTCTAAAATACATACACACACTATAAAACAACCAAATATAATAATAACAAATTAAAGTTAAATCAGATTGTGTCACAGTTTCATCCCCCACCATGCCAGTGGTTTTCTTTTATTCACACTGAGTAAAGAAAGAAAAGAAAGAAAATGAAGTCACTCGCTCGTGTCTGACTCTTTGTGACTCATGGACTCTAGCCTACCAGGCTCCTCTGTTCATGGGATTTTCCAGGCAAGAATACTGGAGTGGGTTGCCATTTCCTTCTCCAGGGGATCTTCCCAACCCAGGGATCGAACCTGGGTCTCCTGCATTGTAGTCAGATGATTTTACTGTCTGAGCCACCAGGGAAGTAAAAGCCAAAGCCACAGTCTTTATAGTGGCCCTTCAGGTCCCACAGAACCTATGACCACCCCACTTTAAATTTCAAAGTTCTCCAACACTGCTATCCTTCCTGCTTTACATGGAGTTGAGGATAAATCTCAATCCCATGAGAAATCTTTTTTTCATATTTTCCTGACCACCTTGCTATGTTCTTTTTAACTTAAAGATAATTTTGTGCAATATCGGTTGATTTCTGCCATACATCTCCATGAATTACCTGTAGGTGTATGTATTCATGGAGTTGAGGATAAATCTCAATCCCATGAGAAATCTTTTTTTCATATTTTCCTGACCACCTTGCTATGTTCTTTTTAACTTAAAGATAATTTTGTGCAATATCGGTTGATTTCTGCCATACATCTCCATGAATTACCCGTAGGTGTATGTATTGCCCGTCCCTCTTGAATCTCCCTCCCACCTCCCCTTGCTACGTTCTTATTTCTTTGGATATATGAATAATAGCCTGTTGACTAAAATAACATGAAAGCTCCCACACACAAGTGTGCACACGCACACTCCCTAGTGCATCATTCAGGTCCTCATCAGGGTTGCCCTCGGCTCCCCCGCCCTGGGACAGACAGTGAACCTCGACACCTGCACTTTGTTCCCACCCTCGGCCTGCTGCCCGCGCCTCAGCAGCAGAGGGGCCCTGTCCCCGCAAATGCTGAAGTGATGGATCCTCTTGTCTCTGGAGCTGAGGGCATGAACACACCATGGGTCGTCCTCTGGGGACACCTATGCTTCTGCCTTCTGGCCTTTCCATTGTATCCATCCGTTTCTCTTAACAGAATGTCCATGTGATGACTCGGGCTCCCATTACCACTCTGGTCTGTTCTCAGTGAGAGGACAGCATGCTCTCGGCACTCTTTATTGGCCCTGGGAAACTTTGCTTCAGTACTTTATTGAAAGAAAGCAATAAATAAACTTGTGATAAAAAAAAAAATAAAATAAATTTCAAAGTTCTCCAACACTGCTATCCTTCCTGCTTTACTATTTATAATAATTATTATAATTATTATATTATTATTGCTATGTTTCATTAATTTTGCAGATTTATTTTATTCACTGTCATTGCCAACTAAGATGCAAGCTTTACAAGGCCGATGGTGCAGTGTTCTTGTGGCTTCTAAGTCTGACACATGGCAGGCACGCAATAATTGCAGGGGAAGAATAAAATACATACTTTTGACATTTCTCAGCCTTCCAAATGGAAACCAGAGAATAAGATTTGGTTTGTCCTCAGGGATCAAGCAAAAGGGAGAAAGATGTAGAGCAGACCTAGTGAGTCAATAGATGAATAGCAATGATATATATTTTTTTAATGATATAACTGAAAGAGACTGAACAACATCTCAACCACTCCTCTTCATAGTCATAATATGTATATTTAAATTGCTTAAATATAAAACCACAAATTAGGCTTCCCAGGTGGCAGAGTGGTAAAGAATCTGCCTAAGGCAAGACACACAAGAGACATGATTTCAATCCCTCGGTCTGGAAGATTCCCTGGAATAGGAAATGGCAACCTGCTACAGTATTCGTGCCTGGAAATTTCCATGGAGAGAGGAGCCCTGCAGGCTACAGTCCATGGGATCACAAAGAATCAGACATGACTGTGCAGCTGAGCACACACACACATAAGCACAAATTACCGCTATTCACCTAACTTGAAGCTAACGCTCACTCACCTTCTAAGACTGGCCTTAGGTTTCATAGTGTATAAGTCTTCTTGGATCCTTGGAACACATATTATTACAGCGTCACTAAAGGAGGATTCATTTAATAGGTAATTATGCTAAAGTCGGAGAAGGCAATGGCACCCCACTCCAGTACTTTTGCCTGGAAAATCCCATGGATGGAGGGGCCTGGTAGGCTGCAGTCCATGGGGTCACTAAGAATCGGACATGACTGAGCGACTTCACTTTTAATTTTCACTTTCCTGCATTGGAGAGGGAAATGGCAACCCACTCCAGTGTTCTTGCCTGGAGAATCCCAGGGACAGGGGAGCCTGGTGGGCTGCCGTCTATGGGGTCGCATAGAGTCGGATGCGACTGAAGTGACTTAGCAGCAACAGCAGTAGCTGTAAAGTGGATGAATTTGTGATTGTAAATGACTTTATCAAACAAGTAAGAATAAATAGTTGAAATAATTGGGGTAAAATAGTTAAGGCAAAGTGCTAGAGCATGATGATGGTTTACTTTAGGTTCTATGGGGAAGATATCTCTGAAAAAATACTGTGAACTTAGATTTGAGTGATAAAAAGAAACCACTTCAAGGTTGTATCATAGGAAGAGTAGTTTAGGCAGAGAGAAGAGAGATTGTACAGAAAAGTTTGGGTTTAAAAAAAAAAGAAAAACCCTCAGTGGACTCAGAATACAGAGTGTGAGTAGAATTAAGAGAGGAGGAAGTGAGATGTAAAGTTAGGCAGGGACCAACCAGATGATTTGTGACATTTTATGCCATTGAAGGAGTTAATACTTTATTCAAAAGATAGCAAGAAGTCATTGTAAAGCTCTGAACATAGGCATGACACACTCTGATGTATATTTCAAAAATATTCTCTGGCCAGTGTTTAAAGAACATTACAACTGTTTGTTGTTATTGTTCAGTTGCTCCATTGTATCTGACTGTTTGTGACCCCATGGACTGCAGCATGCCAGGCTTCCCTGTCCATCACTATCTCCCTGAGTTTGCTCAAACTCTTGTCCATTAAGTCATTGATGTCATCCAACCATCTCATTCTCTGTTGCCCCCTTCTCCTCCCTCAGCCTTTCCTAGCATCAGGGTCTTTTCCAGTGTTCAACTCTTTGCATTATGTGGTGAAAGTTTTGGAGCTTCAGCTTCAGCATCGGTCCTTCCAATGAAAATTTAGGGTTGATTTCCAATAGGATTGACTGGTTGATCTCCTTGCTATCCAAGGGACTCTCAAGAGTGTTCTCCAGCACCACAGTTTGAAGGCATCAGCTCTTTGGCACTCAATCTTCTTTATCGTCCAACTCTCACATCCATACATAACAACTGGAAAAATCATAGGTTTGACTATATGGGCCTTTGCATCACTTATGTCCCACATTTTGTGGTGTTGGAGAAGACTCTTGAGAGTCCCTCGGACTGCAAGGAGATCCAACCAGTCCATTCTAAGGGAGTTCAGCCCTGGGTGTTCATTGGAAGGACTGATGTGAAGCTGAAACTCCAATACTTTGGCCACCTCATGCGAAGAGTTGACTCATTGGAAAAGACTCTGATGCTGGGAGGGATTGGGGGCAGGAGGCGAAGGGAATGACAGAGGATGAGATGGCTGGATGGCATCACCAACTTGATGGACATGAGTTTGAGGGAACTCCAGGAGTTGGTGATAGACAGGGAGGCCTGGTGTGCTGTAATTCATGGGGTTGCAAAGAGTTGGACATGACTGAGTGACTGAACTGACTGACTAACTGATGTCCCACATTTATATCATTTGACTTAGCAATCTCTTGAACAGCATGTTGTAGGAAATTAATATTTTTGTTCTTCTTAACATTTGTCTATTTTACTTGAATTGATATCAACAAGCTTATTTTGACTTCTTCATGCTATCTTTCTTTTTTAAGAGATCTCCTTCTGAATATTCCCACCTTTTATACAATCAATGAAGTTCTATTAGTTGCAGCTTAATTTCTTCTAGTTGCTTGTATATTATACATTCCACTTCTCTTACTATATGCAACTTGTGGGACTTAAATTTAACAAAAATAGTGATTAGGAGCATAAATTCTAGAGTCAAATTAAAAGATTCTAATCCTTGCTCTAGCATTTAACTACCTCTGTGATTTGTGGCAAATTAACTCTTTGTGCCTTAGTTCCCTTATCAGTAGATATAACAGCACATTATTCATAGGTTTATTGGAAAGGTTACATCAGTTCATACATATAAAGCTCATAGTGCTTGATATATTTTAAGTACTCTAAAAATTGTTTTTCAGTAAATGTTAACACATTGTAGAAATTGAAATGTGACTTCCCAAAAGACATGTCTACATGTCGACATAACTTGATTTGGAAAAGGGGTCTTGATATATATAATTTGCACAAGAATCTAAAGATGACATCATTCTGGGTTAGGATGAGCTCTAAAGCCAGTTATGGGCGTTTTTATGAGACCATGAAAGACACACAGAGAGGAAGAATGAAGGTAGAAATGGAAATGACACATCTAGAACCAAGGAGCACCTGGAACTGCTGGCTTCCACAAAAAAAAAGCTAGTAGAGAGGCATGGACTGTATTTCTCCCTCAGAGCCTCCAAAAGGAACCAACACTTCCAACACCTTGGTTTTGGAGAACTGTGAGAGGATGAATGTCTGTTGTTTTATGTCCTCCAGTTTGTGATAAATTATTATAGCAGCAGTTCAATTCCTGGGTCAGGAAGATCCTTTGGAGAAAGGATAGTCTACCCACTGCAGTATTCTTGGGCTTCCCTTGTGGCTCAGCTGGTAAAGAAAACGTTTGCAATGCGGGAGACTTGTATTTGATCCCTGGATTGAGATGATCCCCTGGAGAAGGGAAAGGCTACCCAGTTCAGTATTCTGGCCTGGAGAATTCCATGGACTGTATAGTCCAAAGGGTCACAAAGAGTCAGACACAAATGAGTGACTTTCACTTCACTTATTATAACAGTACTAAGAAACTAATATATACATTCATGGTGTTAAAATATCTCAATTTCTCCAACAAACCAAGACAAAATTCTTAGCTAGCTTTTATCTCTTTCCTGTGTCCAAGGTCATTTCATGTTGTTGAAGTCATCTAGGTTTTTCATTTTCATTTTGTTATAATTTTGTGTTGTCTCCATATTTTTACAAACCAATCTTAATTGTTATATTACAATTCACAATTAGTGAATTAATAATTAGTCATATAATTTATAAATGTTTCATTCCATAATATTTATAAAGTCCACATCTTTTCTCTTGGATTTATTTTTGGTTTTGTAAGAATACATACTCAAATAATTCATTAAGAAAAACTTTGTGAGTGGAAAATGTTCCTTTCTTACATAATGATAATGTCTTCATCTGGTCCTCACACTTAACTGCTGTTCTGGCTGAGGACAGGAAACAAGATTCCAAGCACTCTTTCCCTAGAATGCTGGGACGATGCTTCTTGCTTCAAGCTCTCTTTGTTCCTCTTGCCATGGGATTCTCATTGCCCACTTAGATAATCTGTGTTCATCTTTATTTAGTAGTTAGCTTTAGAATTTCTTTTTTTCCCCTAGCACTTGGTGAGTTTATTCAGCCAGAAATATCTTATTAGTTCTGAAAACAAAATTTTCATTTCCTCAAATAAAATAGATAGAATCTCCTGGCAGGTGAGTGATTCCTTCTCTTAGCAGGGAAGTTTCTTATCATTTCTGTCTGCCTTTATCACTTGCTTACTTTTTAGGCCTGTACAATTACTGTGGGATTTCTTTTTCTGAGAAATTTTTGGAGTCAGATGCTCTATGATTGGGGAACTGATGCAAAATTTGTCTTTGAAATAATTCCCAGGTGAAATATCCAGATGTTTCCTTCAGAGTCTGTCCCTTTTGGATCTCTTCTCATTATCCTTGCATTCTTCCAGATAAATCTTTTGTTTTATAAATACTCCCTGGCACCTGATGAAGTTACAGAGGCTTTACACCTGCTTGGTTTCAGTGTCAAGCTCTAGAATTGCTTACCATTCTGTTGTGCTAATGACACCTCTCTTAACTTTCTGAGGTTAACTATGAATTTATTTTTATAGTTTGCCAATGAAACGGATGAGATTTGCATAAGGTGAAGGTGAAGTCGCTCAGTCGTGTCTGATTCTTCGCGACCCCGTGGACTGTAATGTACTAAGCTTCTCTGTCCATGGGATTCTCCAGGCAAGAATACTAGAGTGGATTGCCATTTCATAAAGGGAGTTAAAATTTTTTGATTGAACACCTAGAATCAGAATAGAGGTGAATTTCTGGGAGAGGTTAATGACTTAAGTTTAAGATATCTGCAGTGGTTTAGCTGGATTTGCTGTATTGACCTGAGATTGAGAGGGAGGTCTAAATTGAAGATAAAGATTGGGAAGCCGTCAACCAATAAATCATAATGGGATAATGAGAGCAAATGAGATTATTTAAAGAGAGCAGAGAAGAGGTAGCCAAAGATATACTCCAAAGATACATAGACCTCCAATAATTTTAAAACAAAGATGTTTTTACTGTTTTAATACATATTGGAAATTCCCATTATGTAGATAACATGTAACAAATAGGTGATATAAAAAAAGATAATGTGCTGGGTATTTCTGTTAGAAGGTTTAAAATAAAGAATTTTCTGGTGGTCCAGTGGTTTGGATTGCTCTCTTCCATTGTGAGAAGACCAGATTTGATCTCTGGTTGGGGAACTAAGATCCTGCAAGCTGTGTTGCATAGGAAAAAAAAAAAAAAAAGAAGGCTTGAAAATAGAAATCCTATGGTAGGTGGAGTCCTAAAGTTGAGTTTATAAGATGTGATGGTGGTAAACTTCCAAAAATCAATTACCTTTCCTATAAAATGGGTGTGCAGTGCATAGTATAAAATTATATGTATAAAATGTAATGTTTATACTCTGATGCTTTTATGATTATTACTAGTGTTATCATCATCAGCATATTTAAAGCAGCATGGCATGTGGAGTTCCAAACTTATATATTGCAAGAAAACCTGGTGGAAAATGAAGATTTTGGGAAGATCACATGTGTGTCTATGATCATGTACCTACTTTCTGCTTTTTACTTATTTTTCCTACTTTACTCTCTCTTTACTTAAAAACTCAACTGAGTGCCAATTGTTCAAATATGATTTAAAAGAGCAGAGAAATTATTCTGTTTATGATTTCCTTAAAGCATATCTATATACAGAATTTGAAATCAGTAGAAGAAATGTAGCTAGCTACTTTTCCTTTTCTGCTCAATTATACACACATTTTTGGAGAAAGGTGACAGAAATATCAGCGCTTTTTAAAATGTACATTCACTAATTTCAAAATAAAATCGCTTAAACTGCTGAGAAGAGTCTTTAGGATCTTCTGTTGGCAGCACAGTTCAGTACTACTGCCAAGTCTTCCATATTTCATGATATTATTGAAAATGCATTCCTGGCCCATATCCATATTCCCTCAGACATTCATGCATTCAACATAGATCTTTAGTCATGTGGCCTCTGATGGGCCCTATAATTGACAAGTGTATTTCAGAAGGAGAAAAATAGAAAAGGTCCAGCTCTCATGGAGCTTCAGT
This sequence comes from Aepyceros melampus, assembly GCA_006408695.1. Taxonomy (NCBI): domain Eukaryota; kingdom Metazoa; phylum Chordata; class Mammalia; order Artiodactyla; family Bovidae; genus Aepyceros; species Aepyceros melampus. Next base: position 36,791 of record SJXQ01004395.1, on the reverse strand, counting down.
CTAGCAGGATTTCACAGATGTAAACAAGCAAGCAAATGAAAGATGATGGTTGAGATAATGTTAAACATCCAAACAAACTAACACTGTGAGAGGGACAGTGTGAAGCTATGCTTTTCTGATAAGATTTGATGATATTCTGTGAATGTCTATGTTTTCCAGTTGGTGTTTCATTTGTCAGTTTGGTTTTCTATTTTACTTCAAGTCAATCCAGGATAGACACTTGCCATGAAATATCAAGGAAGAGATCTTAAAGAAGAGGCAAGAAGGGGCCTCACTGACTCAAAATAGAGATGCTCATGGCAGTGTACATGGCCAGTGACTCAAAATTCTCAGGAGGAGGAGGAAAAGTTAGGTGAAAATGACATACAGATTAAAAGAAAGGTTATTTTAGGAGTTTGTCATGAACAGGTACACACTACTATATATAAAATAGATAAACAACAGATGGTGACTGCAGCCATGAAATTAAAAGACGCTTACTCCTTGGAAGAAAAGTTATGACCAGCCTAGATAGCATATTCAAAAGCAGAGACATTACTTTGCCAACAAATGTACGTCTAATCAAGGCTATGGTTTTTCCAATAGTTGTGTATGGATGCGACAGTTGGACTGTGAAGAAGGCTGAGCACCAAAGAATCGATGCTTTTGAACTGTGATGTTGGAGAAGACTCTTGAGAGTCCCTCAGACTGCAAGGAGATCCAACCTGTCTATTCTAAAGGAGATCAGCCCTGGGTGTTCTTTGGAAAGAATGATGCTGAGCTGAAACTCCAGTACTTTGGCCACCTCATGAGAAGAGTTGACTCATTGGAAAAGACTCTGATGCTGGGAGGGACTGGGGGCAGGAGGAGAAGGAGACAACAGAGGATGAGATGGCTGGATGGCATCACTGACTGGCTGGACGTGAGTTTGAGTGAACTCTGGGAGATGGTGATGGACAGGGAGGCCTGGAGTGCTGTGATTCATGGGGTTGCAAAGAGTTGGATATGACTGAGCAACTGAACAGAACTGACTGAACGGACTGAACTGAAACAACAGGGACCTACTATGTAACACAGGGGATTATATTCAGTATCTTGTAACAACCTACAATAGAAAAGAATATAAAAAGAATGGAACATGACTGAGCGACTGAACTGAAACAACAGGGACCTACTGTGTAACACAGGGGATTGTATTCATTATCTTGTAACAACTTACAATAGATAAGAATCTAAAAAGGTGTATATATATATATATATATATATATATATATATAAAGCTGAATCACTTTGCTGTACACCTGGCACTAACACAACATCGTAAATCAACTATAGTTCAACTTGAAAAAAAAAAGAAAGAATGGCTGCAATGCATGACAAAGAACTTTTAGACTTGAATTCCAGAAACAGTAAAGATGAAGAGAAACAGACCTAGCACTTATTAGTTAAGGCCATTCATAGCTCAATCATCTAAGACCATTTAATCAGCAAATATACATACACACACACACACACATACATATATACATATATATGTATGTTAATTTATACTGATTTATTGATTTATATATTTTATACAGGGCTTCCCAGGTGGCATTAGAGGTAAAGAACCGGCCTGCCAATGCATGAGACAGAAGATATGTGGATTTGCTCCCTGGGTGGAGAAGATCTCCTGGAGGAGAGCATAGCAATCCACTCTAGTATTCTTGTGGACAATGCCATGGAGAAAGGACCCTGGTGGGTTATAATCTATAGGATCGCACAGAATAGGACATGACTGATCCAACTTAGCATGTATGCATGCATGCATATTTTATACAAATACATATGATATATATTGTATTTAATTCTTCTATAACTTGTTTTCTTATTCTTCCTATTATTGTGATTTATCAGAAAAAAGATGATTTTTTAAATTCTCATAATACATTTCCTACATTATTTAATTTCTCTTGAGAGAATTCGTCGTGATTGCAAGTTTCTGCATACCTCAAGAAACAAGAAAAAAGTCAAATAAATAACTCTACACCTAAAGCAACTAGAAAAGGAAGAAATGGAGAACTTAGGCCCCTCATGCGAAGAGTTGACTCATTGGAAAAGACTCTGATGCTGGGAGGGATTGGGGGCAGGAGGAGACGGGGATGACAGAGGATGAGATGGCTGGATGGCATCACGGACTCGATGGACGTGAGTCTGAGTGAACTCCGGGAGTTGGTGATGGACAGGGAGGCCTGGCGTGCTGTGATTCATGGGGTCGCAAAGAGTTGGACACGACTGAGCGACTGAACTGAACTGAAGGGACTTAAGGGGAAAAAAACACCTGCCCTTAAGAAATCTCCTAGGGGAGGTCATCAGAAAAATATTAAAATAGGGAAGTCACTCAAGAAGCCAATTTGAATAAGTAAGCTTAACTCACACTGTTTTTTAAAAAATTCATATGCAAAGATGTCAACATCACTAAATATGAGAGAAATGCAAATCAAAACTTCAACAAAGTATTACCTTACACCAGTCACAATGGCCATAGGCAGAAACTCTACAAACAATAAATACTGGAGAGTGTATAGAGCCAAGGGAACCCTCTTACAATGATGTTGAGGATGGAAACTCGGAGCAGCCACTGTGGAGGACACCAGACAGATTCCTTAGCAATGAATATGAGAATGAAATTAGACTACTTATTAACACTATACACAAAAATAAACTGCAAATAGATTAAATGTCTAAATAAAAGAGCAGATACAATGGAACTCTTGAGGAAAAAAAGCAGAACCCACTTTGACACAAAATGCAGCGAGATCTTTTTTGATCCACCTCTAAGAATCAGGACATAAAAAAAAAATAAACAAATGGGACCTAATGGACATTAAAAGCATTTGCACAACAAAGGACACCATCAGTGGAAAAAAAAGACAACCAAGAATGAAAAAATACATGCAAACAAAGCCACAGGGAATTTATCTCCACACATACAACTTATAAAACTCAGTATCAAAAAGCAATCCAATAAAAAAATTGGCCAAAGATCTAAATGTACTTTACTCCACAGAAGGCATAGAGATGGCCATAAAGTAGAGGAAAAGATTCTAAATCACTCATTCTTAGAGAAAGGGAAGTCAATTGTCCAATGAGATATCATGTCAATCAGAATGAGCATATCAAAAAGTCTACAACAATAAATTCTGCAGAAAGTGTGGAGAGAAGAAAACCCTCCCACCATGGGTGGGAATGTAAATGGGTACATTCACTAGAGAGAACACTATGGAGGTTCTTTAAAAAACTAAACATAGAAGTACCAAGTGACCCAGCAATTCCATACCTAGGCACAGATCCAGAGAAGACCAAAATCGTAAAAGATACCTGCATCCTAACAATCACAGCAGCACTAGGTACAATAGCAAAGACAGGGAAACAACTTAAGTGTCCAAGAGCAGATGAATGGATACAGAAGATGTGATATATATACACACACAGTGCAATGTTACTCAAATAAAGAGGGATGAGATAATGCCATTTCCAGTTACAGGGAAGAAACTAGAGATTATACTAAGTGAAGCGAGACAGGGAAAGACAGGTATCATAGGATATCATTTCTAATGGAATCTAAAAATGGATACAAATGAACTTTTTACAAGAGAATCAGCCTCAGAGACTTAAAAAAAAAACTTATGGGGAAGGTCTGATGATGGTGAACAGCCTGCTCCCAGATGTACATGGAGTTGAGGATAAATCTCAATCCCATGAGAAATCTTTTTTTCATATTTTCCTGACCACCTTGCTATGTTCTTTTTAACTTAAAGATAATTTTGTGCAATATCGGTTGATTTCTGCCATACATCTCCATGAATTACCTGTAGGTGTATGTATTGCCCGTCCCTTTTGAATCTCCCTCCCACCTCCCCTTGCTACCTTCTTATTTCTTTGGATATATGAATAATAGCCTGTTGACTAAAATAACATGAAAGCTCCCACACACAAGTGTGCACACGCACACTCCCTAGGGCATCATTCAGGTCCTCGTCAGGGTTGCCCTCAGCTCCCCTGCCCTGGGACAGTGAACCTCGACACCTGCACTTTGTTCCCACCCTCGGCCTGCTGCCCGCGCCTCAGCAGAGAGGGGCCCTGTCCCCGCAAATGCTGAAGTGATGGATCCTCTTGTCTCTGGAGCCGAGGGCATGAACACACCATGGGTCGTCCTCTGGGGACACCTATGCTACTGCCTTCTGGCCTTTCCATTGTATCCATCCGTTTCTCTTAACAGAATGTCCATGTGATGACTTGGGCTCCCATTACCACTCTGGTCTGTTCTCAGTGAGAGGACAGCATGCTCTCGGCACTCTTTATTGGCCCTGGGAAATTTTGCTTCAGTACTTTATTGAAAGAAAGCAATAAATAAACTTGTGATAAAAATAGTTCAAAAGTAGACTGTACATACTTTGTCACATATTCGGGAAGTTCACAAAAGATTAATTGGAAAATAGAACGATAACAATGAATTGCACAGGTAAATTAAAGGTGGAACCCACATGTAAAGAGACATGCTGTCTGTGTCTACCAAGATATACCAGCTGCATAATAAATATCGCACCGTGACCTGAACGCAAAAAAAAAAAAAAAAAACCTTATGGTTACCAAAGAAGAAAGTTGAAGGGGGCAGAGGGTAATTAATTAGCTGGTTCAGATTAAAATAATACCATAAAAAACGTGCTAAATAGCCCAAAGCCTGACAGGGCTGTAAATGACACCTGCCCACAAGTAATATCGCAGCGTAAATAATCGGAAAAGAATGCCTAACTGGGCCAACTTTCAGGAAAGCAGATTCAAGTGATCAACTGTACTCACAAGGTGTAAAATAACAAAAGCACATGGGAAGATACTCCACATCAGTAATTATGAATCAAAACTACAATGAGGTATCACCTCGCACTGGTCACAGTGGCCATCATCAAAAAGCTCTACAAAGAATACTGCAGAGAATGTACAGAAAAGGGAATCCTCCCACAATCTTGGTGGGAATGTAGCTGGTAAAGCCACTATTGAAAACAGCATGGAGTTTCTTTGAACACTAAACATACTAAACATACAGGTATCATATGATCCTGCAATCCCACTCCCAGGTTTAGTTCTGGAGAAATCATCATTCGAAATGACATATGCACCCCAATTTTCAGGCTAGCACTATTTACAACAGCTAAGACATATAATCCACCAAAAAGTCCACTGACAGAAAAATGATGACTATGCGGTATATCTATATACTGGAATACTACTCAGTCATTAAACAGGATGAAATAATGATACTGGTAGCCCCATGGATGGACTGAGAAATTTTCATACCAAGTGGGGTAAGTCAGAGAAAAAGACAAATATCCTAAGGTACCACGTACAGGTGGAATCTATAAATTCATAACACTGAACTACAGTAGTCTTCCTTGGTGGCTCAGACAGTAAAGCGTCTGCCTGCAATGTGGGAGACCTGGGTTCAATCCCTGGGTCCGAAAGATCCCCTGGAGAAGGAAATGGCAATCCACTCCAGCACTCTTGCCTGGAAAATCCCATGGACGGAGGAGCCTGATAAGCTACAGTCTATGGGGTCGCAAAGAGTTGGACACGACTGAGCAACTTGACCCCTTGAACTAATATGCAAAACAGAAACAGCCTAAGAAAACCAAATTCTGATTATCGTAAGAAAGTTAGAAGGGAAGGATAAATTAAGAGTTTGGGATGAAAATATACACACTAATATATATCAAGCTGATAATGAAAAAGGACCTACTGAATAGCACAGAGGACTCTCCTGAACAAACTAATAACCTGTATGAGGAAAAGAAAAAAAATGAAAAAGAATAGATGTCTATGTATAACTGAATCAAGTTCAGGTACACCTAAAACAAAACATCAGAAATCAACTCTACTCCAATATAAAATAACAATTCAATTACAAATTAAGTTACCTGAGCTCGGTCTAAGGGAAACCAGACAGCCGTGACCCTGTGGATTAGACACGTCATTTGCTATGATATTAATGTGACACCACCAAAGGTTTTCACTCAGCAGAACACAGAGCAGCAACCCACACAAAGGTGCTTGACCGCATATGAATGCGACAAGGTGCAGAGAACAAAAAGAACCACAGGATAATCAGGGCAACACCCTCATTCAGATGTTGGGAATCTCCAAGGGGACAGGACACACGACAGGCCAAGACTAGATACACTGTCTCTCTGTACACAGGATCCTGACTCAGGCGGATGGGGTGAGACCCACACAATCCCCAGACTCTGCACCATGACCCTTGATTAGGACACCATGTCTCTGCTGGTTGGGCCCCTAAGGTGGAAACGGGTGCTTTCCTGTAACCCCCTGGGATGACAGAAAGAAATGTAGGGTCAGTCTCCTCCCCCCATACTGTCCCATAGAAGTCCTCTTCTCTCTTTGGTTCTGTGTGATATTAATTGTTTTTAAGGCTGTCATGATAATGTTGAACACACTACCTTAGTTCTGGCAGGCTCAGTCCTTTCTTGTTCCACTGAGGTGTTGAGAAAACACCAGAGGGCTGGGAGACGAGGGCCAGGTCTGATCTCTGCTGAGGAGGGACGGTCGACTGGAAGGAGACCACAGCAGCAACCTCACCTGCCGCCCATTGGGCATTTGTCTGTTCCATGTGCCTTGCAATCAATTCACCAGGTGAACCTGCCTCCCTTCCCACAATGTTTATCCTGGAAAATTGGAGTAATTACCAGGTAGCCACCTGAGGAGTCTCCAGGAGCCCCAGGGAAGGTGTACCTCACAGGGATAAAGAGACAAACAGGCACAGGCCTGTATACTGTAAAGCATTAATGAATGAATACTGTAAAGCATTAATTACTAAACACAAGTGAAGTTCTCATGTATTCATCCCTTTGTCTTAGTTGTGTGTGTGTGTGTGTGTGTGGTCTCCCATGATCCTGTCCCATGAAAACGGAATAAGCCTCACACAGTCCCTAGACCACCCACCTGGGGTCACACATCCCCTTGGTCAGGACACCATAGCTGTGGTCAGCAGGCCCCCAGTGTGTAAACAAGCCACGTCCCTGGGACCTGCTGGGACCCTAGAAAGAAGTGTAGGGTCCATCTCTTCTCCCAGTCATCCATGAGAAGTCAGGCCCCCTCCTGTTTTCACTCTGGTTCTGTGTGATTTTTGCTGGTTTGAAAGCTCATGCTAGAGGTGAACACGCTACCTTGGTTCTGGTAGACTCTGTCTTTCTTGTCCAGCTGAGGTGTTGAGATAACACAGGAGAGCTGGGCTGAAAGACGAGAGGCAGCTCCGTTCTCTTCGGAGCAGAGTCGACAGGAAGGAGGTCACAGCAGCAACCTCACCTGCTGCCCATTGACTTTTTGCCTGACTCCTGTGCCCTGGAATCAATTCACCAGGTGAACCTGCCTCCCTAGTCAACCTGAATGTGCTGGAAAATTCGAATGATTACCAGGTAGCCCACGGTCTCCAGGAGCCCCAGGGAGATGAACCTGGCGGGGGAGAGACTAGGAGCCCGACCGCAGCACTGACCCCCAGGAGGGCCAGGGACGGTTCCCAGAGAAGCCCGCCCCAGCCCCAGAGCCCAGACATCTGAGCACTGACACTCAGATGCAGGCATGGAGTTTCCCAGACAGAGGCCAGGCCAGGCCTCCACCCGGGTCCCCATGTCCCAGCACACACACAACAGTCAGGCCTAAATGTCCTCACTGCAGAAAGCGCATGGTCTCATTAAACATAATCACTGTAGACAGGACTTGGAGAGGTCCAAACCTACCATGTAGACAGAATTTGGTCAAGTTGAGATGAGTTTAGGGCTGGTCTCCCAGGAGGCACAGGTCACACACATGCAGGGTCTCTCATCGTTGGACAGGGGCTCACCCTCGTGTGGGAACTAGGATGTACATTTCTTGAAGAAGAAATCATCACTGGGCTCCACCCTTCACCTGCATCAGGAAAGTGAAAGGTGTGTGTCATTACATATTTCAAAACAACAATGTTACAATGTTACAAATTTCTCTGGGCACATCATGGTTAGGATCCAGGGGAGATCCAGGAATTTCTTAGTATGCAGCCCAGTGTCCTGTAAAGGCAGACAGGAAGTGGCCTGATTTCAGCATCCCAGGCTTCCAGCATGAGACAGCCACAGTGGAAGCCTTCTGGAAAAGTATATACTTTATCAGAATAAAATACATTGTTGAAATTGCAAGCATACTAGTCATTATTTGCAAACCTAAAATATTCTTAGAAGCTTGGCACCCTGATCGTTGCGGTTGTCATTGGTTCCTTTGTATTCAGATTTTCTGGGTAGAAACAAGCCATCGTTTCAAATTAGTTTCTTCTAATTATGTTATTTATTCTTACATGAGTGAAAGGTCACAGATGAAAAAAAGTAAGATTTTTTTTGCATTTTCAATACAAAAAAGTATTGAATTTGCAAACACTAGTGACTCAAAGAGCCCATAAGCTTCATGTCCTTTGTCTTCTAATATTTTCTTTTTTTTCCTGAAGAAACCTGAACAAATAGGCCTCCTGATTTTTTTTGCTTCTCTGTTCAAACTGAACTAAAATGAAATTGATATTCATATCAAAAAGTAACAGTTTTTGAGTTTTGAGATGTCATACAAGGGTAACAGAGGCTGGAGAAAATGGAACACTCCTATGCTACTGGTAGGCAAACCACATTCTTAAAATAAAGCTTTGGATGTTGGTTTAAGTACGTGCCAGAATATTTTCTGAAGTGTTATTCTTTCAGTCATATCTCTTTGTGATCCCATGGACTGTAGCCTGCCAGGCTCCTCTGTCCATGGGATTCTCCAGGCAGGAATACTGGAGTGGGTTGCCATTCCCTTCTCTAGGGGATCTTCCTGACTCAAGGATAGAGCCTGGGTCTCCTGCACTGCCAGCAGATTCTTTACTGTCTGAACCACCAGAGAATCCCAGAATACTGTACAGACCCAAATTAAAACTGTCTAAAGCTTTCTTTGGCAGGGTTACCACCTTTGGGCATGATGATGTCCTGCAGTCGCCTGGCAATACCCCACAACAGCAACCTTAAAGGTTTCGCTGTCGAGTACTTAATATTCACCAAAATTGCTGGGCTCTAAATGACACTTGATGTCAAGAAGACTCCAGAGCTAAAGAGTAAAAGATGCAAAAAGGGTCAAACTGTCAGAAGAAAATATCAAGAGCTAAGTACAATCTATTAGATTTCTTAAGAAAGTACAGGAAAAGGTTCTCAATTACGTGAATAATTAGACACTGGACGATCAAAATGACAACGATGTATGGCCATAGAGAAGTCCAAAATACCACTTTCAAAAAATCTAAGAACACGAGAGTGGAGTGAAGAAAAAAGACCCTTAGATAGTGCTGGTGAATATTTATTGGTAACTGTTGCTATGGGGACATACTTAGATGTGCATTTTAATGGTTGAGATAGACAAACCATATAATCTGGCAGTCCAACTGCTGAGAGTGTATGTGGAGAAAATCAGATTTTGGAAAACCTATGCACACAAGCATGCACCACAGCAGATGGCAAAATAGCTCAGATATGGAAGTAGGCAAACATACCTGGACAGACGAATGGATAAAGAAAAAGGAATACATGCAAAGAAATATGGCTCTGACTTTAAAAATTGAGATAATGTCAACTGCAGGGACACAGATAAATCTAGAGGTAAAATCATGAGGTAAAGTCAGTTAGACGGAGAGAGAGTTATTATATGATATCATGTACAGGCAGGAAAGAGGTACTCATTGCGTGCATGTGTGTGTGCTAAGTTGCTTCAGTACGATGAGCTTACTGATGTGAAATAAACAGTCTTAGGCAACAAAGTTATAGTCACCAAAGGGGAATGGTGGGAATAAGGCATAAATCAGGAGGAAGGAATTAACTCATACCCACAAATACATACAAAATAAATGATCAATATGGGCCTACTTGAGAAAGGGTGTTGGACTAAACACACTCAAATAACCTACATGTTAAAAAAAAACCCCAAAAGATGAATAGATATAGAATTAAGTATAACTTAACAAGATTTTGTACACCTACAACAAACACAACTTTATAAGTAATTTTTACTCCAATTAAAAAATACATATTACTAGGAGAAACAAAAGTATTAAAGAGACACAAGCTTTGGGTGGCTTCTTCTCATATACTCCACTCTATTTCACAACTGGCCTCTAAAGCTACAACTCAAACCTTGGATACCATGGTACTTGGCATGAAGGCACCTCTGCCTTGTGCCCATTTTTCAAAACAGCAACCTAAAAATACTGCTCTAAGTTACTTCATAGTCACAAGCAGTGCTGGGATCTAAATGATACATAAACTTAAAAAACTTTCAAGGGAATCCCATCAAAACAAGTTAAAAATTGGCAGACTCTCAACAAAAATGCTTTCAACCATAAATTCTCATCATGCTGTTTAAAAAAAAAATTGCCAACGTGCTGAACATCATGATTTATAAGAGGCATGAGAGTCAAGAGCACAATGAGGGATCATTTTGCACCAGTGTGAAAGGCCATCCTGAACATTTTGCAGAAAGGAAATGGTGAAAATGCACAGAGAATAGGGAACCCATTTATGCTGCTCATAGCATGTAAAAGATAAAAACAGTATAGAGATGCAAAAGGAACTGCCTTAAAGAAATAAGGGAGCCTTTCTGGTGGCTCAGATAGTAAAGAATCTACCTGCAATGCAGGAGACCTGGGTTCAATCCCTAGGTCAGGAAGATCCCCTGGAGAAGAAAATGGCAATCCACTGCAGTATTCTTACTGGAGAATTCCATGGACAGAGGAGCCTGGCTGGCTACAATCCATAGCTAGGGTCACAAAGAGTCAAACACAACTGAGTGACTAACACGCTTAAAGATATAAGATTTTGCAGAAGTACTCCAAGGAATATTTGAGAAGACAACGTTTTGAAACACACGTGCAAGCAAACATTCACTGGATGACACTTTGCAATAGCCCTGAAATGGAAATAAAGATATTGTTTATGGAGAGATAAATGAATAAAGAAAAAGAGATCCATGAACACAATGGAACATGACTCTACCAGAAGAAAATGAAATAATGTGATTTTCAGGAGCACTGATAAAACTAGGGATGATCAAACAACGTGAAGAAAACCAGAAAAAGATATATATCTTTAGATATCATTTATGCTGGAATTGATAAACACGCAACAATTTATTCACTGAGAAACATGAAGACTTGGCAACCTAGAAAACAATCTTCTATTATTAAGGAGAAAGCAAGTGGAAGGGGATAAAATAAAAGTTTCAGTTCAGTTCAGTCGCTCGGTCGTGTCCGACTCTTTGTGACCCCATGAATCGCAGCATGCCAAGCCTCCCTGTCCATCACCAACTCCCGGAGTTCACCCAAACTCATATTAGAGTAAACAAATATAATCATTCCATGTAAAAAAGGTAATCATCAAAGACCTAGGTATAACAAAGGATTTCTGTGAACACATTATAATGAACTCCACATGAAAAAATGCAAATCTGAATACATGTGTGTGTATATATATATATATATACACACACACATATATATATGTAAAACTGAAAACACATTTGGTTCACCTGCCACACACAGCACATTGTGTTATCAGTATTGCTACAATACGGAATAAAGATTAATTTAAAAAAGAAAGCTATGGAAGTACACACAAGCTTTTGGGTATTTGCTCAGATACATTCCACATTAAATTACAGTCCTGAATGAAAACTCTCTTAAAGCTTTTATTTCCAGGGTAACCACAATTGGACATTAGAAAATCCTGCAGCCTTGTGGCCATTCCCAACAACAGCAACCTTAAGTTTTCCTTATGAGCACCTTGTTGTTGTTCAGTTGCTAACCTGTATTCAACTCTTTGCAACCCTAGCGCCAGGCATCCCTGTCCTTTACTATCTCCCAGAGTTTGCTCAGACTCATGTCCACTGAGTCGGTGATGCTATCTAACCATCTCTTCCACTGTTGCCCCCTTCTCCTTTTGCCTTCAATTCTTCCCAGCATCAGGGTCTTTTCCAAAGACTCAGCTCTTCACATCAGGTGACCAAAGTAATGGAGCTTCAGCTTCAGCAACAGTCCTTTCAGTGAATATTCAGGGTTGATTTCCTTTAGGATTAACTGGTTTGATCTCCTTGCTGTCCAGGGGATTCTGAAGAGTCTTCTCCAGCAACACAGTTCAAAAGCATCAATTCTTCAGTGCTCTGCCTACTTTACTGTCTAGCTCTCACATCCATACATGACTACGGAAAGACCATAGCTTTGACTATACAGACCTTTGTCGGCAAAGTGGTATCTTTGCTTTCTAACACACAGTCCAAGTTTGTTATAGCTTTCCTGCTAAGAAGCAATTGTCTTCTAATTTTATGGCTGTAGTCACCATCCACAGTGATTTTAGAGCCCGAGAAGAAGAAATCTCACATCCATGCGTGACTACTGGAAAAAAACCACAGCTTTGACTATATGGACCTTTGTCAGCAAAGTAATGTCTCTGCTTTTTAATATGCTGTCTAGGTTTGTCAGAGCTTTTCTTCCAAGGAGCAAGCGTCTTTTCATTTCATGCCTGCAGTCACCATGATCTTAGTATTCTTTAATATTGAGTTCTAAGCCGGCTGTTTCACTTTCTTCTTTCACCCTCATCAAGAGGCTCTTATAATTCCTCTTCGCTTTATGCCATTAGAATGGTTATCATCTGCACATTTGTGGCTGTTGATATTTCTCCTGGCAATCTTGATTCCAGCTTGTAACTCATCCAGCTGGACATTGCTCATGATTTGCTCAGCATATAGGTTAAAATAAACAGGGTGACAGCAGATAGCCCTGTGTACTCCTTTCTCAATCCTGAACCAATCAGTTGTTCCATACAGGGTTCTAACTGTTGCTTCTTGATCCACATACAGGTTTCTTAGGAGACAGGTAAGGTGCTCTGGTATTCTCATCTCTTTAAGAATTTTCCATAGTTTGTTACAATGCACACAGTCAAAGGCTTTAGCGTAGTTAATGAAACAGAAGTAGGTGTTTTTTTCTGGAATTCCCTTGCTTTCTCTGTGATCCAGCGAATGTTGGCAATTTGTTCTCTTGTTCCTCTGCCTTTCCTAATTCCAGCTTGACTGTCTGGAAGTTCTTGGTTCACATACTGCTGAAGCCTAGCGGAGGATTTTAAACATAGCCTTACTAGCATGGGAGGTGACTGCAACTGTCCAGTGGGTTTAAACATTCCTTAATACTGCCCTTCTTGGGGATTGGGATGAGGATTGACCTTTTCCAGTCTGTGGCCACTGCTGGATTTTCCAAATTTCCTGACATATTGAGTGCAGTACTTTAATAGCATCATCTTTCAGAATTTTAGATAACTTTGCTGGAATTCCATCCCCTCCACTAGCTTTATTGGCAGCAGTGCTTCCTAAGGCCCATGTGACTTCACACTCCAGGATGTCTGTCTCTGAATGAGAGACTACACCATCCCATCATGGTTATCCAGGTCATTGAGATCTTTTTTTTGTACAGTTCTTCAGTGTATTCTATCTCTTCTTGATCTCTTCTGCTTCTATTAGGTCATTACCAATTCTGTCCTTTATTGTGCCCATCTTTGGATGAAATGTTCCTTGATATTTCTAATTTTCTATGTCTACCAACTTAAAAAAAATCACTTATCTGTACCCACTAGATTAGGCACCAACTTTGCCACGAAACTTCCTGTTCATACTCCAGCACTAGCCCCCAACATAAGGAAATCATGAACATGCGCTGCTGCAGAAGAACAAAAATTCTGAGGTCAAGACTCCTTATCCTTAAACAGTTTGCTCTAAAAAAAACTCTCCATAACATCCTTAGGAAGCCCTTTGTCCCAGATATGTGGCCTTGAGGCTGTCAGCTGTTTATGCCTTCATCCTGCCCCCCACTTCCACATAGCAGGTACACTGTACTCAACCATCCCATTTCAGAACAGGAGTAATTTATTTCTATGGATATGATTTCAATAATATTCAATAAGTATTCAGTAATCAAAGCTTTCTCTAAATCAGGAAAAAAGAATCCAAAGTAATAAGCAAATATTTTGTGTGTATATATATGTATATACACACATATAATTTTAAAAATATCTTTCCATAATTTAGTTCTGACTTCTAAGTGATGGAAGCAGTGAAGGACTCGATGTTGAAGCACCCTGTGATAAGGTTTTTTCAGGGCGATGAGGTTCTTGTAGATTATTCATCATGCTTGCTCCAGTTCCACAAGGACTCCACCACAGTCACTGGGATGGAGAAAGATCAGTAGTTTTCTATGTGCTTTTTGGCCTCTTCACTTAGAATACGAATCTTCTTTTCTTTCAAATCCATCACAGCTTCATTTATATTATCTGCCTTAAGGAAAGGAAATAAACAAGAACACTTCTGAGATCACACACACACAAAAAAAAACGAAACACCAAATTACGGTCTCGTAAGACTTAGAAAAAACTTTGCAAACTCATGTGTCTAACTCCTCTGCTTTTGGGCAGAAAAAGTCTTTAACCATCACAAAAATCAGCTTAATATTTCTAGAGACCACATAAAAGGTTGCTAAATTTTCCTAGGTGAGGAACCACAATGCTGAAGAATTTTCTCCATTAGTAAACATTTCTCCTTAGGACCTAAATGATGTCTGCTCCACTCCATAGCATGTTCCTGTGGCAGCACTATTGATGATCCTTCACAAATTATTCTTCCTAAGAGCCCTGGGTTCCTCATTTACAAGAGGGAGATGAGGTCTGCCACATAAATGGCCAAGAGATCAAAATGAGATAACAAATAAGAAGTTCTTAGCACAATTTACAGAAGGTACTCAACAAATATGAGTGCTTCCCTAATCTCCAAACCTCCCTTCTGCTCAACTGTCTGATTATTACTTTTATTTTGGCTGTGCAGTGCAGCATGTGGGATCCTAGTTCCCGGACTAGGGAACTGTGAGCATTTCTAGGGAGTTACTGAGCATGAGAGTGGGTTTGGAAAACCCTAAATTTGCAGATGGTATCGAGGGAGGATGGTCTTCTGGAGGACTGTGTGTTATCTAAACCTGAGTTGTTGAACTGCTCAGTCATGTCCAACTCTTGGCAACTCCATGAATTGGAGAATGCCAGACTTCCCTGTCCTTCACTATCACCCAGAACTTGCTCAAACTCATGTCCTTTGAGTCAGTGATGCCATCCAACCATCTCATTCTCTGTTGCCCCCTTCTTCTTCTGTCCTCAATCTTTCCCAGCATCAGGGTCTTTTCCAGTGAGTCGGCTCTCCACATCAGGTGGCCAAAGTACTAGAGCTTCAGCTTCAGCATAGTCCTTCCAATGAATATTCAGGGTTGATTTCCTTTAAGATTGACTGATATTGATCTCCTTTCAGTCCAATGGACTCTCCAGAGTCTTCTCCAGCACCACAATTTGAAAGCATCAATTCTTTGTTGATGGCTGACTTTGCAGCCAGCCATCTGACTACAGTCTGACTAACAGACATCATATTAATTAACGTTTACATATATATGCATGCATCCTAAGTCACTTCAGTCATGTCCGACTCTTTTTGACCCTGTGGACTGTAGCCTTCCAGGCTCCTCAGTCCATGGGATTCTCCAGACAAGAGTACTGGAGTAGGTTGCCATGTACACCTGTACATATATGTGTGTGTATACATACACACACACACACACACATACATTGTGTGTACGTACAGGTGCACATGATGTCTACTGTGTGCATTATTTGTGTTTCCTTTTTTATTTAAGATGTCTTAGCAATTTTTCCATGTCAGTATATACAGGTAAACAAATTTTAACCTACTACATAGTATCCTAAATAATTATTTTATAGAAATACAAAAGGTGACCTAGTCCTTCCCATACTAATAAACCTTTGGGTTATAAGAAGGGAAATGGGCTCTTATCAATGGTTAGGTGATAAACTATGCTTCCCTGGTGTTGCCTGTTGAACAAGAGTTTGGTGCAAGTTTGTGGACAACATTCCACTGGCATGCATACAGCAGGGACTGGCAGAGACAGAAAAAATATGAAATTAAGAGATCTGGTGTACAGATTCAGATATTCTAACAAACCTGAGCTAAAGAAAAAGAGACCAGATGGAATAACAGTAGGAATATTTGAAGAGATACTTAATAATTCTATATAATCAAAGAGAGATATGAATTCTCAAAGTAAAAATGCACTTGAGAATGAAGCAGAATAAAGACAAATCAATACCAATACACATAGTAGAGAAACTGAGTAACATTAGTGATACAAAGAATATCTTAAGAGCTCTGCAAGACAGGAACAGAGGCACAGACATAGAGAATGGGTTTGTGGACCAGGTAGGGGAGGGAAGGATGGGAAGAATTCAGAAAGTAGCACTGACATATACACACTACAATAGCTAGAGGGAAGCTGCTGTATAACACAAGGAGCTCAGCTTCCTGCTCTGTAATGACCTAGAGGGCTGGGATGGGAGTGGAGGGTCACAGGGAGGCTCAAGAGGGAAGGGATATGTGTATGCATACAACTGATTCACACTGTTGTACAGCAGAGGTTAACACAGCACTGTAAAGCAATTACATTCCAATAAAAAAAGAGAAAAACCTGTATTTAAAGCAAACATTTTCCTAATTGCTGATGAAAAAATATAGCTTGAGCTTGTTGTTCAGTCACAGTCGTGTCCGATGGTTTGTGACCCCATGGACTGCAGCACGCCCAGCTTCCCCGTTCTTCACTATCTCCCAGAGTTTACTCAAACTCATGTCCTTTGAGTCAGTGATGCCATCCAACCAACTTATCCTCTGTCACCCCCTTCTCCTCCTGTCTTCAATCTTCCCCAGCGTCAGGGTCCTTTCCAAAGAGTCAGTTCTTCACATCAGGTGGTCAAAGTATTGGAGCTTCAGCTTCAGCATGAGTCCTTCCAATGAATATTCAGGGTTGATTTCCTTTAGGACTGACTGGTTTGATCTCTTTGCTGTCCAAGGGACTCTCAAGAGTCTTCTCCAGCACCACGGTTTAAAACATCAATTTTTTTTAATGGCTGAGTAATACTCCATTGTGTATATGCACCACAGCTTTCTTATCCATTCATCTGCTGAAGGACATCTAGGTTGCTTCCATGTCCTGGATATTATAAACAGTGCCGCGATGAACATTGGGGTATATGTGTCTCTTTCAATTCTGGTTTCCTCGGTGTGTATGCCCAGCAGTGGGATCGCTGGATCATAAGGCAGTTCTATTTGCAATTTTTTAAGGAATCTCCACACTGTTCTCCATAGTGGCTGTACTAATTTGCATTCCCACCAACAGTGTAAGAGGGTTCCCTTTTCTCCACACCCTCTCCAGCATTTATTGCTTGTAGACAGCAAAAGAGACACAGATGTATAGAACAGCCTTTTGGACTTTGTGGGAGAGGGAGAGGGTGGGATGAGTTGGCAGAGTGGCAGTGCAACATGTATGATATCATAAGTGAAACAAATCGCCGGTCTAGGTTCGATGCAGGATGAAGGATGCTTGAGACTGATGCATGGGGATAATCCAGAGAGAAGGTGTGGGGCGGGAGGGGGGAGGTGGGGGTCGGGACTGGGAGTTCATGTACACTCGTGGCTGATTCATGTCAATGTATAGCAAAACAAATACAGTATTGTAAAGCAAAACAAACTAAAAATAAAAATTATTAAAAAAAAATAAAACGTCAATTCTTCAGTGCTCAGCCTTCTTTATGGCCCAACACTCTCATCCATATATGACTATGGGATAGCTTGAGCTGGCTGAATCAAATCTTTGTGTATCCCTTCATGTTGTTCATATGTGTACCTGATCTCAAGGCCATCTTCAATATGCTTACTTGTATGTTCTGCGTAACAGTTGTTTTTGTTCATTCACTCAGCAGTGTTCGATTCTTTGCGACCCCATGGATTGGAGCACACCAGACTTCCCTGTCCTTCACCATCTCCTGGAGTTTGCTCAAACTCATGCCTATTGAGTTGGTGATGCCGTCCAACCAACTCGTCCTCTGTCATCCCCTTCTCCTCCTGCCTTCAATCTTTCCCAGCATCAGGATCTTTTCCAATGAGTTCGATCTTCACATTAGGTGGCCAAAGTATTGGAGCTTCAGCTTCAGCATCAGTCTTTCCAAGGAATATTCAAGGTTGATTTCCTTTAGGATTGACTGGTTTGATATCCTTGATGTCCAAGGGACTCTCAAGAGTCTTCTCCAGGACCACAATTCGAGAGCATCAATTCTTCAGGGCTCAACCTTATTTATGGTCCAACTCTCACATCCATGCATGACCACTGGAAAAACCATAGCTTTGACTATATGAGCCTTTGTAGGAAAGTGACATCTCTGCTTTTTAATATGCTCTCTAGGTTTATTACTGCTTTTCTTCCAAGGAGCTAGAAATTTCATGGCTGTGGTCACCATTTTCAGTGATTTTGGAGCCCAAGAAAATAAAGTCTCTCACTGTTTCCATGGTTTTCCCATCTATTTTCCATGAAGTGATGGAACCGGATGCCAAGATCTTAGTTTTTTGAATGTTGAGTTTTAAGCCAACTTTTTCACTCTCCTCTTTCACTTTCATCAAGAGGCTCTTTAATTCCTCTTCACTTTCTGCCAGAAGGGTGGTGTCATCTGCATATGTGATGTTATTGATATTTCTCCCAGCAATCTTGATTCCAGCTTCTGCTTCATCCAGTCTGGCATTTCGCATGATGTACTCTGCATGTAAGTTAAATAAGCAGGGTGACAATATATATCCTTGATGTACTCCTTTCCCAATTTGGAACCAGTCCATTATTACATGTCCGGTTCTAACTGTTGCTTCTTGACCTTCATACAGGTTTTTCAAGAGGCAGGTAAGGTGTTCCCATTTCTTTAAGAATTTTCCAGCTTGCTGTGATCCACACCGTCAAAGGCTTTAGTGTAGTCAATGGAGCAGAAGTAGATGTTTTTCTGGAACTCTCTTGCTTTTTCTATGATTCAACCAGTGTTGGCAATTTGATATCTGGTTCCTCTGATTTTTCTGAATCCAACTTGTACATCTGGAAATTCTTGACTGACATACTGTTGAAGCCTAGCTTGAAGGATTTTGAGCGTTAGCTTGCTAATATGTGAAATGAGTGCAATTGTGTGGTAGTTTGAACATTCTTTGGCATTGCCCTTCTTTGGGATTGGAATGGAAACGGACCTTTTCCAGTCCTGTGGCCACTGCTGAGTTTTCCATATTTTCTAGCATATTGAATGTAGCACTTTAACAGTATCATCTTTAGGATTTGAAATGGCTCAGCTGGAATTCTATCACCTCCACTACCTGTATTCATAGTGATGCTTTCTAAGGCCCACTTGACTTCACACTCAGGATGTGTGGATCTAGGTGAGTGATCACACCATTGTGGTTATCTGGGTCATGAAGATCTTTTGTATATAATTCATCTATGTATTCTTGCCACTTCTCCTTAATATCTTCTACCATTTCTGTCCTTTATTGTGCCTATCTTTGCATGAAATGCTCCCTTGGTATCTCTAATTGTCTTGAAGAGATCTCTAGTCTTTCCCATTCTATTGTTTTCCTCTATTTCTTTGCATTGTTCACTTAAAAAGTTTTTCTTATCTCTCCTTGCTATTCTCTGGAACTCTAAATTCAGATAGATATATCTTTCCTTTTCTCCTTTGCCTTTTGCTTCTCTTCTTTTCTCAGCTATTTTTAAGACCTCCTCAGACAACCATTTTGTCTTTTTGCATTTCTTTTTCTTGGGATGGTTTTGATACCTGCCTCCTGTACAATGTTATGAACCTCTGTCCATAGTTCTTCTGGCACTCTATCAGATCTAATCCCTTGATTCTATTTGTTACTTCCATTGTATAAACATAGGGGATTTGATTTTGGTCATACCTGAATGGCCCAGTGGTTTTCCTTACATTCTTCAATTTTAGCCTGAATTTTGCAGTAAGAAGTTCATGATCTGAGCCACAGTCAACTCCCAGTCTTATTTTTGCTGTCTGTTTTGAGTTTCTCCATCTTTGGCTGCAAAGAATATAATCAATCTGATTTTGGGATTGACCACCTAGTGATGTCGATGTGTAGAGTCATCGCTTGTGTTGTTGGAAGAGGGTGTTTGTTACATACATATACTTCATACTTACACTTACTTATAAATAAATAACATTATTTTTAAAACATTTTTTTAAAGGAAGATGGCTGTTAAGGAAAGAGGTTCTCACCAGACACCTAATCTGCTTGCAACTTGACCTTGGATTTAACAGCCCCCAGACCTGAGAGAAATAAATGCATGCTGTTTATAAGTCCTCTGGTTTATGATACTCTGGTTTAGCAGCCTGAAAGAACTAAGAACTCCTTCCACAAATGTTACTGCTTGGGTGGAACCTAATTTTTCTGGCAGGAAGAGAACCATCACATGGGGTAACTCTCATGAAGGTGCCAGATACACAGTGGAGAAACAGTACCTCCAGGACTGCCGCCTGCCTTGTGTTGGGTGTGTCTGAGAAATGGAAGAGACTCCACTTCTGGGGGACGCAGTTTGGGCTTGGCCAGGGGACCCAGGCTGGCCGGACGTCAGTGCCTCACATCATCCCATCCCCATCCCAACACCTAAGCATGGGGCCACAGCATGCAGTGACCACGGGCGACACGAGGCCTCAGGTCCACGTAGAAGGGCAGCTTCTCCCCAAAGCTTCCACAGCCTGGACCCTTCCCTCTGGAGCAATATTTCCTCTAAATCCCTTGGACCTCTCATCACCATGCAACCACATCTCATGATAAACAGCCAGGGTTGTTTCCAGAGACACAGGGTGTGGCTTCTGCTGATTTTCCTTGGGAGAACCCATCTGGTGCTCACGTCTTCATCTCACAGCTGAGGTGGGGGGCTTGACAGCAGGTGACACAGTGTCCAAAATGGGCATGGTTGGAGGCCCATGTGGATGTGGGGTCCTGGCATCTTAGAGGAAGATGCTATTCAACCCTTTGTGCCCTCCCCATGGCACAGCAGCCAGGCACACCTCAAAATAAAATGCCAGCCAGGGTTACCTCTGACTTTCACAGCCAACACAGATAGCCGAGACACATCTCTCATTAAGTAACGCCAATGAGGGGGTTTCAGCACCACCCACTGGAAATCCTACCGGCTACCCAGTAGACGAGTGAAATGTGCGAACTGAAATATGTTAGTGTGGCAGGGATCCCCGAACCTGTCCTTCACGGAGCCCTGAGAGCAGAACACTATCTGGTAGCCCAGGCTGGACACAAAACACCAGGAGCAGGAACTGCTGTTGAGGGCAGAGACAACTTACCTGTGAGAAAAATACACTCATTTCAATAAATTTGTTCTAATAAATGGCCTTCCCAGGTGGTGCTAGAGGTAAAGAACCCACCTGCCAAAGCAAAGACGTAAGAGATGAGAGTTCAATCCTTGGGTGGGGAAGATCCCCTGGAGGAGGGCATGATAACCCACTCTAGTATTCTTGCTTAGAGAATCCCATGGACAAAGGAGCCTGGGGGGCTACAGTCCCTGGGGTCCATGGTGTGGCAAAGTTGAACACAACTGAGCTGACAGACACACACAGGAGGAAGAAGTAGCTGCGGTGGCCAGAGAACCCCAGAAGCACTAGAGACCTGGCTCTGGTGGGGGTGGTCTGGGTCTGAGCCCTTCTGAGGAAGACACTGGGGTGGGTGAGTCTTCAACAGAGCATAACCATTCACAGTTAGAGACCCAGAGGCTCTGGGAGTCAAGGTCAGGGACATGGGTCTCCTAGCCAGCACCTGGGGCTGCTTTGAGGGGAAGCTTGAGACCCAAAGACTAAGAGGGAGGGGTCGGGGTGGGGCAGGGCTGCACCAGCGGTCAAAATGGGCAATGGAGGCAGAATCTGAGGCCATCTGCAAGTGTTCGGGCTGATAAAGAAGAGGACTGACCAAGGAGGGTAAACAGGCAACGCTCCCATCAGCAACCTCCCTCCAAGCTGATGTGGTGCCCCGCCTCCAGCACTGTCCTGAGCCACAGACCCTCGTCCAAACTCTAGCTCAGGCTCTCTGACCTATCCAGCCTGGCTGCACCCAGCACAGGGCAAGTGGCCAGCAGAGGGGCAGACCCGACATTTGCGTCAGTACCAAGGACAGTGCATGGCCAGCTCAGTCACCATTCCTAAAGAGGACCATCTGTTTGCTGCTGGAACCAACCAGAGGGACCCGACAAGCCCAGACCCAGGCATCCATTCACTCCAGCAGTCTGGGCCTGGGCTTGGTCTCAGGTGGAGAGACCAGCTTCTCTCCTGTGAAGGCTGACGGTGGTCCTGGCAGGGTCTGGAGTCCACTCTCCGTCCTGGGATGCCTTCCTGTGCCACACCCCTTTCTCAGCCTTTCTGAGCTGTGCTGAGTTCTCCTGAGTTGTCCATGGCATGCGCTAATGCAGGGTTGGGAGCTATTCTTGGTTAGCTTCCTATCACCACAGGGCTGTGTCTTTTTTAGTCACTGATTAGCACTGACCACGATCTGAGTGCTTTGGGGTACAAACCCCGTGACTGCTTCTGCCACGCTGTTCCATCTCCAAATCTCATGCTCGGCAATGTGGTCTTTCTCCCTGAACAGAAGCTGTTGCTATATATTCTCCTATGGAGCCCTGCACTTCCTGGGGAATGTCATGAGAATAATGGATCCTCTGGTATGTGTCTCGAGTTCCTGGACTATGTAGGGGATGATGATGGTGATCAGGGATGGAAGATGCAGGGGGGCATCACCGTGCCCCAGTCCCCCACTCACCTCTCTGTTCCCTGAAATCTGCCCTGGACACACACTGCTGACACATCCGTGTTGTTTGAGCCAAAGCAATGCAATTCCAGTTCCACACACGGCAGGCGCCCTCTTCCTTGGCACCTGTTCTTACAGATGCTGCCCACTCAACCCCTGGTGCCCCCACTCAGGAGCCTCTGCCCTGGCCATCCACCTGAGATGCTCAGGGCCTTCCTGATGTCCTGCCCCTCAGCCCCCTCGAGGCTCCCAGCCCCGTGATGGCCCAGCTCTGTCCCTCTCTTGTCACTATCCTCAAGCCAGGTCCTTCACTTCTACCTGTTCTCCTGGCCCTGTCACAACCCCAGACCCCGCTGCACACTGAGGACACCCACAACCTCTATGTTCAGCCCGCCTGATTGGTGGATTCCCCAAAGCACCCCTCAAGGTCCCAGACCTCCCCATTTATCACCCACAATGGAACCTGTCCCCAGGAAGCCTGCCTGGGACTCAAGGGCTGGTCAGAGGCCTCCACTAAGCACCTAGCCCCACCCAGATGGACAGGGAGTTTCTCCCTCTAGAACGAGGTTCTCCATGCAAGCTCAAGTCGCTTTCATCTCTGCACCCCAGGGCTTAGCATGTGACAAGGGCAACTTTCTTGGGCCACATGGAGGGCTTGCAGATGCAGCCAGGCCAGGAGATCAGGAGTGGTGTTGGTGGGAGAGTGAGCTCTGAAGGAAGGCAAGTTACGTTCAGAAACTCCGGAGCCACCACCCTCATAGGGAGTGGGGTTCCCCCACACCCGCTAATGCAACAGCAGTTTCTCTACAGCCCAAAGCCCCCAGTGCACACATAACTGCCTTGAATCACAGGAACACCCCGAAAGTGAAGTCAACTTATGCTTAACAGTCTTTTTACAAAAGCAAAAGACATCAAAGGGAACTTCCAGAAATCTAACAGTGAGTCAATAGGACTTACTGCCCAAACACAAGCTCTCACGACCTAAACTTCTCAAATTTACGAACTTTCTAGGGAAAAAAAATAATATTCATGAAGGCTTTAAAAAATATGAAAGCACATATATGAAATGGAATATTACCCAGCCATAAAAAGTGATGAAATTGGGTTATTTGTAGAGATGTGGAAGGACTTACAGTCTTTCATACAGAGTGAAGTCAGAAAGAGAAAAATAAATATTGTATATTAATGCATATGTATGGAACCTAGAAAAATGGTACAGATGAACCTATTTGCAGGGCAGGAATAGAGACACAGATGTAGAGAACAGAGACATGTGGGCACAGTGGAAAGGGGAAGGTGGCAAACTGAGAGAGTAGCATTGAGGTACATATGCTACCCTGTGTAAAACACATAGCTAGTGTCTCAACCACTGGCTGCAGCTGTCTGCACTTGCCAGCAGTACCAGATCCCTGTGACTCACTGAAACCACCTGGGGAGGGACAATAGTCTCAGGTACCACTCCTACCCGAGCAGATCCAGAACAAGCAGGGAAGGGACCCAAGCTCTGCTGGGGAGCTGGGTGTCTGCTGGGAGCCCTGGCTGCCAATCGGCCTCAACAAGATTGCCTCAGCATTTACTACAAGCATCCAATGGGTGAACAGGAGTGGCCAGGAAGTCCACGCATAATTGAACACGTGGAGCGCTGGCTCGAGTTCTGACCTGTAGGCTGCACAGACACCTTTGCTCTCGTCCCCTCCCTCCGCTTCCCCAGGGCCAGCCAGAATCTTACCTCCTCTTGGGGCCACTTAGGCCTCTCCTCCAGGGTCCTGGTCTTGGTCTTGAAGCTCCTCTGGGCATCGGCAGGGTGCTTGGCCTCAGGAGGGAGGTTCAGCAACTTGGGCCTGCCCTTGTGTCTGCTGGGGCCGCGGCCAGCCTTGGCAAGTAGGCAGACCTCCAGGGAGTCACTGGCTCTGGCTCCGTGCACTCCACCACCTCCTGGCACTCATCCATCTCCTGGCATGTGTCGTGAGCCAGGTAGCCCTGCCTGTTGCAGTCCATCCCCTGCAGGTAGCTATTGTCCTCGGGGCATAGCAGATGTAATAGGTGATGCCCTCCTCCTCTTCGGGCAGCCCCTCATCATAGTCCTCCTCCTCCGAGGTGTTGTTTACTCTAGTTGGAGCTGAAGTACCCATCAGGGCCGCCCTTCTGGGCAGGCAACGGCCTCTCAGGCCACAGGGCCGCTAGCTCCAGTCCAGTGGGCATGTACTCTTCCAGGGCTAGTTCCTCTGTGTCCTTGCTGTTGGGCTCCGGGCCTGGCCTCACCCTGTGGTCCAGCAGGCTGCTCACTGTGCTCTGACGCTTCTGGTGGGCCATGATGGGGCTCATACAGCCATCGTCACCAGGCGGGAGCCACTGCAGGAAGGAAGGACGACAGGAAAGTTAGAACCTGGCCCAAGGAGCACACCCAGGAGATGTAACTCGTGTCCGTTCAGATGACAGGACACCCCACCTCAGCTGACTACGGTGTCAGGATCATTTCAAGCCCTGCCAAAGAGACATGAGGGCACCAGGGCTGGAGGAGGAAAAGGGGACCCTGGCGACTCCCCAGGACACCTGCTGCTTCCCCGCAACTCCCTGCTCATTCATGACTTCTCTTTTATTTAATTGGCATACAGTTAACTAACCATGTGTGTTAGTTTTCAGTATATAGCAGAGTGATTCAGTTATATATGTGTATATATATATATATTCTTTTTCAGACCCTTTTCCATCATATATTATTACAAGATACTGAATATGTTTTCCCATCCTGTACCACAGATCTTTGTTGATTGTCTAGCTTATATATAGTAGTGTGTATCTGTTAATTGCAAGCTCCCTATTTATTCCTCTCCCCACCCTTTCCCCTTTGGTAATCATAGTTTATTTTCTATGTCTGTGAACCTGTTTCTGTTTTGTAAATAAGTTCATTTATGTCATTTTTAGATATGATGATATGATACTTGTCTTTATTTACTTCACTTAATGTGGTCATCTCTAGGTCCATCCATATTGGTGCAAGTGGCATTCTTTCATTGTTATGGAGGAGTAATATTCCATAGGATATATGTCCACACCATCTTTATTCATTCACCTGCGGATAGACATTGAGGTTGTTTCTACATTTTGGCTACTGTAAATAGTGCTGTACTGAACAACAGGGTACATGTGTCTTTTTTTGATATAAGTCCAGGAGTGGGGTTGCTGGATCATATAATAGCTCTATTTTTAGTATTTTAAGGAATCTCCATACTGTTCTCCATCGTGGCTGCACCAATTGACATTCCCAGCATCAGTGTAGGAAGGTTCCCTTGTTCCCTTTTCACCACACTCTCTCTAGCATTTATTATTTGTAGACTGTCTAACAGTGGGCTCTCTGGCCAGTGTGAGATGGTACCCTACTGTAGTTCTGATTTTCATTTCCCTCATGATCAGTGATGCTGAGCATCTTTTCATGTGCTTCCTGGCCATCTAACTAATGACTTCATGAAGATGGTTTCTAGGTGGAAGAGCCCAGGTGACCGAGGCAACTGTCATAAGATCAGGTTATTTACTCTCAAAAAGAAAAAGAGAAGCCTTCATTCCAAAAACACGATGAAGCCAGGGAGGAGGTGTCCTGCCCTTCCAAGTCTAATCTGCTGCCCCTGAAGCCCATCTCCAGTCTCCCTACCGCTCCTCTCTGAAGCTCAGCACACACAAGCCTCTGCTTCCTCTTTGCTCCAAACACCACCACTGACGAGATTTGCCAGGAACCGTCTAGGCTGAGTGCCACACAGATACTGGATGTGAGCTTCAGCCTCACAGGCTTGATGTGGCAGGAGTCCAGGATGGGGGCACACCAGAGAGAGGACGGCACTGTGGGCCACCAGAAGAGGGAACCCAGGAGGGTGCAAGGGACGTGGCTGCCACTTCAGGGGCACAGGTCACGGTACTGCAGGGCATTGCAAACATCCCATGGCCCCAAACCAGGGAGGTCCTGAACCCCACCATCCGGAACCCTACATTTCATCCCACAAACCATAGAATCCCTGGGCAATCAAGACTTACAGGATTTCTCTTTCAGCCCCTTGGGGAGACAGTAGGGGATGGGTGCTTGGAGAAGGGAGGTCAGTGGAGACCCCCTTCCTGTCCTCTAGGGAATGTGAGCAGCTCATGTGGTCTTGTCTCTACAGCATCACTAGATGCTGGCAGATCCACAGTGCTTCCCCAGAGCAGCTCACATACCAGACACGGTCCCACAGCAGGAAAACTGTCACTGAGATGGACCCTGCAGGGTCTCAGCATCCTCCTCAATCACCCCATCCCCAAACCTGAAACTGATGGGAACATTTGAGAGACCTTTTCCCAGGGAGAGGCAAGGTGTCCAGTGTTTCCTAGAACACAGGTGACCATGCGGATTCACCAAGAGTACAGAGCATCACTTTACAGCAGACTTCCCATGTTCACTTTGCCACACAGCAGAAACACACACAGCATCCTAAAGCGATTACAGTTCAATAAAAAGACGACAGGGAACTTTCGAGTGAACACTTCTGGCCTCCCAAGTGGCGTGCATGTTGTCCCCTGAAACAAAGAGATGTGGCCTAGAACAGCCCACCTCTGTACACATTTAAAAAATAGAAGCTCTTTCCTTCTCTCGCCTCAACAAAGGAATCCAAGTGGCCAAGTCACTGCAGCCAGTCTGCTGAAAAATCATCTTGCACCCTACTTCATACTGTCCAACAGTGATGGCATTTTATACACACGACATCAGGTCTTTTCGCTCAAGATATGTCTCCCTGTTTATTCAAGTCTTAAATGTCAACAGCACTGTGGATTTCTACACAGCTGTAGACACAGGAAGCTTATTCTAAGACATATGTTTTTGTAGCCATGGAGAACAGATTTTTCTCTTATATACCTGTTCAGTTCAGTTCAGTTCAGTTCAGTCGTGTAGTCATGTCCGACTCTTTGTGACTCCATGAATCGCAGCACGCCAGGCCTCCCTGTCCATTACCATCTCCCGGAGTTCACTCAGACTCACGTCCATCGAGCCGGTGATGCCATCCAGCCATCTCATCCTCTGTTGTCCCCTTCTCCTCCTGCCCCCAATCCATCCCAGCATCAGAGTCTTTTCCAATAAGTCAACTCTTCGCATGATGTGGCCAAAGTACTAGAGTTTCAGCTTTAGCATCATTCCTTCCAAAGAACACCCAGGGCTGATCTCCTTTAGTTGCTGGTACATTAAAAAAAAAAAGAAAAAGAAAAACTCTGATCTTGTATCAGTCTTTTTATTATTTATTTTTGACTGTGCTGCATCTTACTGCAAGGGCTTTTCTCTAGTTACGAGTAGGGGCTACTCTCTAGTTGCAGTGCATGGGCTTCTCACTGCATTGCAGTGGCTTTGTTTGTTGGGGAGCACGTGCTCTAGGGTACATGGGCTTCACTCACTGAGGCATGTGTGCTCATTAGTTTTGATTTCCAGGCTCTAGAGCACAGGCTCATTAATTGAAGAACATGGGCTTAGTTCCTCCACAGCATGTGGGATATTCCTCGATCAGGCAACAAATCCACGTCTCCTGCAATAGCAGGCACATTCTTTACCACCGGATCACCAGGGAAGCCCTAAAAGCCCATTTTGAAATTCTAATACTTATAGTTGACCATTTCTCTTTTCCAGCATTCTGTCTGGCTGCCCTGACCTTTCAGTTACATGATGGAGGTACTGGGGCATCCCTGACTTTTTCCCAATTGTAATGAAAATGCCTTTACTTTTAAAAAATTTTCATTGTAGTTGCTTCACAGTGTTGCTAGTATCTGCTGTACAGCAAAGTGAATCAGCTACACGTTTACATATACCCCCACTTTTTGGATTTCCATTTGGGTCACCACAGAGCATGGGACTGTCATACGGGCTTCCCAGGTGGTGCTAGTGGTAAAGAACTCATCTCCCAGTGCAGGAGACATAAGAGATGGGGGTTCGATTCCTGGATCAGGAAGATCCCTGGAGGAAGGCATAGCAACCCACTCCAGTATTCTTGCCTGGATAATTCCATGGACAGAAGAGCCTGTCTGGCTGTAGTCACAGAGTCAGAGAGTCAGACATGACTGAAACAACTGAGCACTCACACAGAGTGAAGTGAGTCAGAAGAAAAAAACAAGTATATATTAAGGAAAATGCCTTTATTTTTTAACCAGGGCTGGTCCATGGTAAGGTAGGCATGACCCTCACCTCGGGCACAAGATTTAACAGGGTGTCAAAGGCTCCAGTCCACGGGGTCGCTGAGGGTCAGACACGACTGAGCAACTTCACTTTCCCTTTTCACTTTCATGTATTGGAGAAGGAAATGGCAACCCACTCCAGTGTTCTTCCCTGGAGAATCCCAGGGACAGGGGAGCCTGCTGGGCTGCCGTCTATGGGGTCGCACAGAGCTGGACACGACTGAAGCGACTTAGCAGCAGCAGCAACAAAAAACTTGGGAATCAAAACAGATACAATTTTAATGCAAGACTTAAAAAAAAAAACTAAAAATTAATGCAAAAACATCCACGATGAACAGATATTAAAATGTTCAGGACAAGATTGATTATTACTGATTTGTTTCTTTGGGTTTCAGGCTCCAATAAGGCTTGGCTGGCCTCTGTGAATGAACCTATTTTTTTTTTTCTAAGTTTTCCCCATTACAGACTTCCCTGGTGGTTCAGTGGTAAAGAATCCACCTGCACAAGGCAGGAGACACAAGTTCGACCCCTGATCTGGGAAGATCCCACCTGCTGTGAAACAACTAAGCCCAGGAACTGCAGCTACTGAAGCTTAAATGTCCTAGAGCCAGTGCTCCACAACAGGAGAAGCACTTGCAATAAGAAGCCCTCACACCGTACTGGAGAGTAGCTCCTGCTCAGTACAACTAGAGAAAAGTCTGTGTAGCAATGAAGACCCAACGCAGCCATAAATAAATAACTAACTAAATAAAATTATATACAAAGAAAGAACCCATCTCCCAATGCTGGGGACTAGGGTTCAATTCCTGGTTGGGGAACTATTAATAAGATCCCATATGCCAAAGGGCAACTAAGCCCGTGCCCCACAACTAGAGAAAGCCCACAGCTGCAAGAAAGGCCTGTCACAGCCAAGATTAAAAGCAAAGTTTTCCCCCATTAGATACAGTGCTGTTGTCAGCTTTTCCAGTGCTTGATGGTGCAAACCATTCTCTCATCTGTGGATACAAATGGAAGGACCCAGGCTGGCTGCCCAGGACAGAGGTCGCGCTGTTGAAGGTCTGCAGAATTAACCTATGGCACACTTGTGGCGTAAGAGAAAGTCTCCGATTAAAGATGAAGACAGGAGGTCCTTGTTTCAATTCAGACTTCCATTTACTGTCAGACCCTGAGCATTATATTTAATGAACAGGTGGATGGCCTTCCCATCCTGGGAAACTGGAAATGATGGTCCTGACTGCTGAGCTTGAACAGGAGTGAACAGAAGAGCAACCCACGCCAGCCTCAATACCATGAACGCTTTTTTTTTCCTACCATATACAAGGAGTGGAGAAATATATATATATTTTTAATCTCTCAGCCACACCACACGGCATATGGGATCTTAGTTCCTTGACTAAGAATTGAACTCAGGCCCCCTGCATTGGCATCGCTGTCTTAACTGCTGGACTGCCAGGGAAGTCCTGAGAAACATTTTAAGTGAAACACAAAGAAAGAGAATGCAGTAGAAACCCTCTGTTATTTAATGGTTATATAATGTTTCCTGTCCCAATAAACGTCATCTGACTCTTCCCCTATTAAATACACGAACTGTGTCTTATTTTTGTGTAATAGTGTCTTGGTGTTTCCATAAGGATATGCTCAAGGCCTTTCACTGTCCTCCAGGACTTTAACCAGGACCCTTAAAAAACTTTTTTTGTTTTCAACGCAAGGTCCGGTCCTCAGAAAAGGCTTAGGAGGTATGGGGCCAGGAAAGTGTTCACCACCTCTGTGGTGGGGGCTGTAGGCAAACATGTTGAGGGTCTCTGCTTATGTATATAATTGAAATATACTTGATTTACAATGTTGTATTAGTTTCTGCTGCACAGTAAAATGATTTAAGGTCTATATATATTTTTTTCATATTCTTTCCATCATAGTTTATCACAGGATATTGAATACAGTTCCCTGGGCTATACTGTAGGACCTTGTTGTTTATCCATCCTAGATATCATAATTTATATCTGCTAACCCCAAACTCCCAACCCTTCTCCCCCAACCCTCCTTGGCCACCACAACTCTGTTCTGTGGATCTGTGAGTCCATTTCTGTACTGTAGATAGGTTCATTTGTATCACATTTATGATTTCACATATAAGTGATATCATATGGTATCTGTCTTTCTGTCTGACTTACTTCACTTAGTATGATAATCTCTAGGTCCACCCATATTGCTATATGCCCATGGGCCCTGCGTGGGCACATTCAGGCAGCTCTGCCTTCCTTATTGTTGTTGTTCAGTCACTGAGTCATGTCCAACTCTGCAACCCTATGGATTGCAGCATGCCAGGCTTCCCTATCCTTCACTATCTCCCAGAGTTTGCTCAGACTCATGTCCATTGAGTCAGTGATGCAATCCAACCATCTCAGCCTCTGCCTTCCTTGGGCTGCAACTGACACCTCCTCCCTCCACCTCCCTCCCTTCTGACACTCCCTCTCCCCAGTTTCCTTGCAGGGTGCCCCCTAAAAAATATCCACACATATTTAATCCTGTCTTGGGTCTGCTTCTCAGAGGACCTGACCTAACACAGTTCCTTACAGGAAACAAAACAGAATAAAAGTCACATACACAAAAAAACAAACTCCAATACCCTTTAGAAAGCACAGAACCAAAGACACAAGTTTATTTATGGGTAAATTTACAATAAAAGTTCTAAGAAAATATGAGAAGCAGCGACTACTGTTGCAGGAAGGGGAGAAGCTTACACCCCTAGGATCAGCTGACTGCTCAACCTCAAGACTTTCTGAACATCTTTTTCGTCAAAATAATCCTCAAGCAAAAAAAAAAAAAAAAAACAATAGCATAAGGCAAATAGTTTAGCCTACTATGCTACACCACCTCAGTTGTGTCCGACTCTTTTGCGACCCCATAGAACGTAGCCCACCAGGCTCCTCTGTCCAGGGGATGGAGTGGGTTGCCATGCCCTTCTCCAAGGTATCTTCCCAACCCAAGGATTGAACTCATGTCTCTTTATGTCTCCTACACTAGCAGGCGGGTTCTTTACCACTAGCACCACCTAGGAGTCCTGATACATGATTATTAAACACCCTGGCAACCCCAGCCAGGTAAAGAGATAGACCTTGCCAGCCACCCGAGGCCTCCCCAATGGTGCTCAGACACCAAGACCCCATCGTGTGCACCCTGACCACCTTGACTGTGTGGTCATCACTGCCTCACTTCTCCTTAATAATTTTCCACTGAGTACCCAGCCCTCAACACTGATTACATCACATTCAATCCATCGGCTTCTATTTCTCTATTCACCCTTGCAATTTATTCACTGCAGACACCGAATCATTTGTCAGGAAGGCATTTCCCGTGATTGAGATTTTGATGACTGTCCCTACAGCTGAGAACACCATCCCCTGACCTCTGCACTCCAACAGACTGGTGGTGGGAAATGGAGGCTGAGTCGAGTTCAGATTAGAATCTGGAGGCAAACGACTTTCCTGGCAATGCGGTGCCCTTCCTCAAGAGGCAGGAGCTCCGGACACCACTCTCTGCTACATCCCCTGGCAACAGCACCACCACCCAGGGTGTCCGTTCATGCATCCACATGCTGGACCCCTTCTGAACACAGAAACCCCCTCACCTGCCAGCGGGCTGCCCAGTGCTGCAGGTCATAAAGGGAAGTGAGACAAACAATTCAGTCTTTTCTGTTATTTACCAAAGTTCAAAAAAATTATTCTCCAAAGGTGACCAATTAGGTTGGGTTTTTTTTCTCAGTATCATTCAGAAGTTACAGAAAACTCTAATCCGAAAAGATACATGCACCCCAGTGCTCACCTTAGCACTAGTTAAAAAGCCAGAACAAAGAAGCAATGTAAACGTCCACCAACAGAGAGATGGGTGAAAAAGATGTAGTACATATACACAACGGAATATTACTCAGCCATAAAAAGAATGAACTAATGCCACTTGCAGCCACATGGATGGACCTAGAGATGATCGTACTAAGTGAAGTTAAGTCAGACAGACAGTCAGAGAAAGACAAATACCATATGATATCACTTATACAGTGCTTCCCAGGTAGCACTAGTGGTAAATAACCTGCCTGTCAGTGCAGGAGACATAAAAGACAAGGGTTTGGTCTGAGTCAGGAAGATTCTCTGGACAAGGAAATAGCAGCCCACTCCAATCCACCTGCAATGCAGGAGACCTGGGTTCAGTCCCTGGGTTGGGAAGATCCCCTGGAGAAGGGAACGGCTACCCACTCCAGTATTCTGGCCTAGAGAATTCCATGGACAGAGGAGATTGGCAGGCTACAGTCCATGGGGTTGCAAATAGTTGAACACAACTGAGTGACTTTCATTTTTCACATTTTTCTAATATTCTTGCCTGGAGAATCCCATGAACACAGAAGCCTGGCAGGCAACTGTCCGTAGGATTACAGACTGAGACACGACTGAAGCAACGTAGCATGCATAAACACATGACTTATATGTGGAATCTAAAAAATGTTACAAACCTATTTACAAAACCGAACCAGACTCACGTACATAGAAAACAAGCTTATGCTTACTAAAGGGGAAAGGGAAGAGAGATAAATTAGGAGTTTGGAATTGCCATATACACACTACTATATATAAAATGGATAATCAGCAAGGGCCTCCTGTATAGCACAGGGAACTCTACTCAATATTGTTAATAACCTACAATGGAAAAGAATCTGAAACAAAATAGATAACATGTATAACTGAATCACAGTGCTGTACACCTGAAACTAACACAACATTGTAAATGATCCATACTTCAACTTTTTAAAAAAACGAACTCCAGATTTAAACTTCTCAGATGCATTTCAATCTGCTGCAGTTTTTCCCTTGCTGATGTTCAAAGTGTCCCATCTTTGGTCTCTTCAAGTCCCAGTTCCTTTTAATACCATTCCAGTGGGTCTGAAGGTTCCTCTGCTCTGACAAAATATTCCAGGTGCAACTTGTACAGTTCCTATTCCTGACCCAGAATCTGCCATTTGTCCGAGGAGTCCTAGTTTCCTTTAGCAGAAAATTGAATTTCAAACCCACCATCAAGGGGCCTGGGTATCTTTCTGCTGTTGGCCAAGGCCACCATTTCCAGGCCTCTCTGGGTAACAGAGCTGATTAGGGGAGTTAATATTTAATGGGGAGAAAGTCTCAATTTCACAAGATTAAAGAGTTCTGAACATGGATAGTGGTGATGGCTGCATACAACATGAATGTACTTAATGCCACAGAACTGAGCACTTAAAAACAGTGAAGAGAGTCAATTTCATGTTGTATTTTACCACAGGTTTTTTAAAAAGCACTGAATACATCTGATTTATACAATTTTCACACAACAGTAGGATACAAATTTTATTCCAGTTCCCACAGGCTATAAACTAGGAACACTGGAACATATCCAGGGACATATGACAAAGTGCAAAAAAAATTATGTTGAATTGGTTCATAGTGCTTTTCAGGTATATTATATCCTTCTGCTATGTATGTTTATTCTATTAATTATTGAGAGTTTGATATTGAAACTCCAGCTAAAAATCTTAATTTAGCTACTTAAAAATTGTAATATACAGTGGAACTATATATAACTTTGTTCTGTATTTTCTGTCTCCTGTAAATGTGTTATCATACTTTCAAAATTTTAAAAATAAAAGAGAAATAAATAAATACAAAGCATTGACATTTTTTTCCAATAAGCGAGTCCCACACAAAAGTTAACACTGACCAGGAAATGAGAGTGGTACCCAAACACTTCTAACAAGACTCGCCCTCACTAGTGAGCAACTATGGGTGAGGATGAACTCAATTTGTTTCAATGTTACTTTGCAATCAGCTTCAAAGTTTTTAGGACAAATACTAAATCATTAGCCTAACTATTTAATAAGCAGAGCTGTTAGGTATTTCTTTTGTCCTGGAGACTATGTGAAATTAAGGCAAAATGAAGGGTGCTGTGATCTGAGAAAGTTTAGGATCCTAAGGAAGGTTTTGGTTTCATCTTAACTAACTCCATTGCCATACGATCCAGCAACCGCACTCCTGGACATATACCTGGTTAACAGCACTATTCTCAATAAACAAGACCTGTATAGCACAGGGAACTACATTCAACATCCTGTGATAAACCATAATGGAAAAGACCATGAACAGAATGTATACATGTGTATAACTGAGTTACTCTGCTGTACAGCAGAAATTAACACAGCATTTGTAAGTCAACTACACATCAATAAAATGGAAAAAAACCCAACTCCGTATCCTATGTGGCTTCAGAAAAGCAGCTCAGTTCTACTGAGATTTATGTGCGGGACCCAGGACGGTGTAGCTCCAGGACTTAGTGCAGTGCCCTCTGGGGAGCAGCCCTCACAGGGCCCCCACACTCCATCCAGCCGCCAGCAGTGGGCAGAGCCAGGCAGCAAACCCACTGTGTGACGTGCGAGTCCAGCCATGGCGGTCACCTGGAGGGGCTGCCATCCTGCAGAGCTTGACCATCTGGATGCAGTCTCAGACCCCAGCCCACGCAGCTGGGGAAGGAGACAGAATGTACCAGACAGATCCCAGCCCAGGTCTCCCACGTCGACCACACCCCTTGTGACACCCCTCCAGGCAGGACCCAGCTGTCCCCTTGGCTGGGCACACTGTGCACAGGCTCAGATGGCCTCGAGGCCAGTGCCCGGCACACGTAGGTGTGTCCTGTGTGCACCGGAGCCTGCTCTCCTGCAGGCACAGCCAGGAGGAGCTGAACAGCACTTGGCCATTGATCAACTGCTTCCTCTTTCTGCATAAACATCCCTGTCAAATGCACACTGCCATCAGGCCCATTTCAGACAGGAAGGAGGGGAGACTGAGGCTCAGAAAGGTGCGGGCTCCTAGGAGGCGCCAGAGTGAGTGGAAGACAAGTCAGGATCTGCCTCTGCCTTGGGTCCCCCTTGTCCTCACTCTGTCACCAGCCCTCAACCCCTGCTGCTACCTGCCCTTGCTCATCATCACCAGATCCCCAACCTGCCCCTGCCCAGGTCCCTCTCTGCTTCCCCTTCACGCCCCTCGGCGTCCACCAGCCCACCTGCCCAAGGGCTCTGTGAACACTGGCCACTGCCGCCCTCTCTTTGCGTCCTGACTCTCATCCCCAGGGTCTGAGCCGTGAAGAGGAACTCACGGGCACCTGACGTGCTGGGCCATGGGCGTGATTACCTTGTGCCAGGAGCTGCCTGGGACACCAAGGGATGCGGTGGCCTGTGTGCTGACCCGGCCACCCACCACGTCCACACAGTTCCAGGACCGGCCAGGGTGCTCTGCTCCTATGTATGTGTGCATGCAAAGACACTTCAGTCATGTACAACTCTTTGTGACCCCATGGACTGTAGCCTACCAGGACCCTCTGTCTGCAGGTTTCTCCAAGCAAGAATACTGAAGTGGGTTGCCATTCTCTCCTCCAAAAGATCTTCCTGATCCAAGGATCAAACCTGAGTCTCTTGCATCTCCTGCATTGGCAGGTTGATTCTTTACCTAAATGAGTCATCTGGAAAGCATTCACTTAAATATGGACTTATATGTGTTTTTTTCAGGTTCTTTTCACATTTAGTTTATTACAGAGCGCTGCACAGGACCCCTTGTGCTATAGAGCGGGTCCTTTTTTTATTATATTTTTATAAATAGTAGAGTGTGTATGTTAATCAGAACTAGCTAATTTCTCCCTGCTCTCCCATCATTTTTCCTGTTAGGAAAGCCTGTTTCTTTTTCTGTGAGCATGTTTCTATTTAGTAAAGTTCATTTATATCTATTTTTAGATTCTGTCTAGAGGTGACATCATGATACTTGCCT
>SJXQ01004394.1:48687-354900 GCA_006408695.1 Aepyceros melampus | reverse complement strand
TGACACAATGGACATGGGTTTGGGTGGACTCTGGAAGTTGGTGATGGACAGGGAGGCCTGTGTGCTGTGGTTCACGGGGTCGCAAAGAGCTGGACACGACTGCGCGCCTGAACTGAACTGAAGACTGCAGAATCCTTCCCTTCCCCAGGACTGCAGGATGGCTTTGAATGCGCTTCACATGGGCAAATGGTGTTCTTCAATTTCTCAACTATTGTCTTATTGGCTTAGAACTAGGGTCAACAACTATGTCAAAAGGACTATAGTACCCAAGGCAATGTACAGATTCAACGCCATCCCTATCAATTTGCCAATGGCACTTTTTACAGAACTAGAGCAAAAAATTTCTAAATTTGTGTGGAAATGCAAAAGAACCTGAATTGCCAAAGAAATCTTGAGAAAGAAAAACAGAGCTGGAGGAATCAGTTGACTTCCGGAATTCCTGACTTCAGACGATATGACAAAGCTACAGTCATCAAAACAGTATGGTACTGGCAGAAAAAAAAATATAGATCAAAGGAACAGGATTATAAAAGCCAGAGATTAAGCAATTGTCCTCCAATTAAAAATAAAAAAGAAACCAAAGACAAACACATGCATTTATGGTCAGCTAATTTGTGCCAAAGAAGGGAAGAATAGACAATGGAGAAAAGTCTCTTCAATAAGTGGTGCTAGGAAAACTGGACAGCCTCATGTAAAATAATGAATTTTAAAAATTCCCGAACATCATACACAAAAATAAACTCAAAATGTAATAAAGACCTAAATGTAACATCAGACACGATAAAACTCCTAGGGAAAAATGTATGCAGAACACATTTTGACATACATTGCAGCAATATCTTTTTGGATCTGTCTTCAAGAGTAATGGAAACAAAAACAAAGATAAACAAATAGGGCCTAGTTAAACTCAAAAATTTCTGCACAGCAAAGGAAACCATAAACAAAATGAAGAGACAACCTACAGCTTGGGAGAAAATATTTGCAAATAATGTGACTGACAAGGACTAGTCTCTAAAATATACAAACAACTCATCAGTTCAGTTCAGTTCCATCACTCATTCATGTCCGACTCTTTGCAGCCCCGTGAACTGCAGCACACCAGGCCTCCCTGTCCATCACCAACTCCCGGAGTTCATTCAAACTCACGTCCATCTAGTTGGTGATGCCATCCAGCCATCTCATCCTCTGTCGTCCCCTTCTCCTGCCCCCAATCCCTCCCAGCACTAGTCTTTTCCAATGAGTCAACTCTTCGCATGAGTTGCAGCCCAATAAAAAAACCCCAACCCAATCAAAAAATGAGCAGACTATCTAAATAGACATTTCTCCAAAGAAGACTTGAAAAGATGCTCAGCATTCCTTATTACCAGAGATATGCAAATCAAAACTACTGTGAGGTATCACCTCACACCAGTCAGAGTAGCCATCATCATCAAAAGGTATGCAAATAATAGATGCTGGAGAGATTGTGGAGAAAAAGGAAACTTCCTACACTGTTGGTGGGAAGAATAATGGAGAATAGAATACAGAAGTTCCTCAGAAACTAAAGAAGAGCTACCATATGATCCTGCAATCCCATTTCTAGTCATGTATGTGGATAAGCCATAATTCAAAAAGATACACGCACCTAAATAGTCATAGCAGCACTATTTTCAGACGCCGAGACTTGGAAACAACCTGAATGTCCATTGACAGATGAATGGGTCAAGAGGAGGTGGTGTGTATACACAATGCAATATTATTCACTGATAAGATAATGAAATATTTCCATTTGCAACAATGTGGATGGACGTAGAGATTATCATACTAAGTGAAATAAGGCGGACATGGAATGATAAATGTCACATGATATTGTTTGTATGTGATATCTAAAAATATGATACAAATAAACTCACTTACCAAACAGAAACAGACCCATAGACATAGAAAACAAACTTAGGGTTACTAAAGGGGAAAGGAAAGGAAGGGATAAATTAAGAGCTTAAGATTAATGTGAAAACACTGCCATATATAAAACAGATAACCAACAAGGACCTACTATATAGCACAGGGAACTATACTCAATATTTTTTAATAACCCATAAGAGAAAAGATTCTGAAAATTAGATATGTGTGTATATACAACTGAACTGCTTTGCTATACACCTGAAACTGACACAACATTGTAAATCAACTATATTTCAATTAAAAAACAAACAAGAACAAAAACAAAAGCAAAAAGGCACCAAAAACTATGGCCTCTAGGTAGGTGTTTATATATTTATATATTTTAATCAAGGGGAAATTCACACAAAGTTAATTGTTTTAAAGTGTGCCATACCGTTTAGTACATTCACAGTAGCAACTACTACTTCTATCTAGCTCCAAACCATTTGATTAATCCAAAAGGAAATCCCACAGAGTGAATCAGACACCCCCCCATTCCATTATTCTTAGCCCCTGTCACAAGAAAATCTATTTTATTTCTCTGTGAATTTTTCTATCCTGGGCATTTCACCTTGATGGGATAATACAATATGAAACTTTTTCTTACTTATTCACTTTTGTCACTTAGTCCTCTTAGCATAATGCTTTTAGCTTCATCCACATTGTAGCATGATTCAGTAATTTATTCCTTTTTATGGCTGAATACTATTCCATCGTAGGGATATACTACATTTTGTTTATCCATTCCTTAGCTGACTAATATGCTGTCATTATGAATAGGGCTGCTATGAATATTTGTATGTAACTTTTTATTTGAACACTTGCTTTTATTCTTCTGGGCAATTATATAGGGTTAGAAGTTCATAGGTGTGTAATTTTTGAGGAACTGCCAAACCCACCACTTGTTTTGTAAATATTTGCTGGAGCACAGCCACAATCATTCATTTACATACCGTGTATGACTGCTTCTGTGTCACAATGGCAGAGTCTGTGGGACTCATCAAGCCTCAAATATTAGCCATCCAGAACTTTTCAGAAGTTTGATGAACTATGACTTAGAACATCTGTTTTGAGCAATATAGCCTGCAGGCCTTGAGGCTAGTCATAGCCCTTCTTTGAGGAAGAATGGGATGAGTGCTGCTGCTGCTGCTAAGTTGTGTCAGTCGGGTCTGATTCTGTGTGACCCCATAGACAGCAGCCCACCAGGCTCCTCTGTCCCTGGGATTCTCCAGGCAAGAATACTGGAGTGGGTTGCCATTTCCTTCTCCAATGCATGAACGTGAAAAGTGAAAGTGAAGTCACTCAGTCATGTCTGACTCTTTGCAACCCCATGGACTGCAGCCTACCAGGTTCCTCCGTCCATGGGATTTTCCAGGCAAGAGTACTGGAGTGGGTTGCCATTGCCTTTCTCCAAATGGGATGAGTATACAAAGACAAATTATGTTTCTTAAATTGGCACAGAAACTCTTGGACATTTAGGATGTTTGGGGTTGACATGTAGTTCTGAGGAATCTATTTTGAATAGCAAAGGGTGTATATGTAAAACATAAGGTCTTGTATAAAATGTGGTCCAGAAAATTGGGTAACAAGAGTGACATCATCAACATGTCTGAATAAGATGCCTTCATTGTATCTTTCCCAGCAGCAACAATTTGACATCCTCCACGGACACAATTTCTTTCCGGAGAGCTGAGAGACCCAGGACCATATATAAGGAGAAATGGGAAGACAGTTGACTGTGGACCCTATAGTGGCTTGTGAACTGGCTGCAGCCTCTCTCAGCCAGAATCCAGGTACTCCTGGAGAATAATTGCATAGACATTCATTCATGGATGGGAGGGTCTTTGCGGAAGTCCAGTTTTCCAGTGAAGAATTTCCAGGGCATAACTGGAGCAAAAAAAATATGAGTTTAGACACATTGTAAAGAGTAAGAGGAAGAGCTTGATTTTAGCTGCATCACCCCTCTTGTAAGGCAACACAGCCCAGGTTCAAGTAAAACCTTCTTGGCTTGTGATTTCTCCTGTGGGGTAAAATGAGTGTGTGAATGAGCATCAGCTGTTTGAGACATTGTCAAAGAGATTCTCTCTTCCCCATCCAAAGTACTGAGTTGTGGGCTGTATGACTTGGAGTGGAAAGAGGCTGGAAGAGTAGCAAGCAGGACTCTGGGGGGCCTTAAAGGAATGCAGATCTTGCTGTGTTGTGGACTCTATCAAGAAACCCACCAATGAGCTGCTGGGAATGTCTTGCCCATAGGTTCCCCGAGCTGGCTTACAGGTACCATTAGGCCTCTGCTTGCCTCACCCGCACACCTCCCACATCCTGTGGCAGGCTCTCTGTGTGTGCTCCTTCCTGCTGATGGCAAGAGCAAGCTTTGACAGATGGTTAGTGAACACGCACAGAAAGGAAGCCAGAATCTATAGACCAGAGGGACCAAAAACTTGAGCTTCCATTGCACACTTGAGAAAACAAACGAGAGGTTGTTAGCACCCAGCCTAGAACTGAGGTTAAGAATTCTGCCACAAGAGGGAGCAAGAAGCATAAGATGGTTAGTGAACACGCACAGAAAGGAAGCCAGAATCTATAGACCAGAGAGACCAAAAACTTGAGCTTCCATTGCACACTTGAGAAAACAAACGAGAGGTTGTTAGCACCCAGCCTAGAACTGAGGTTAAGAATTCTGCCACAAGAGGGAGCAAGAAGCATGGAACAGGTGAATCCAGAGACAATATAAGAAAGTCTCGGAATCCCTAGCAGGGGTGATGGAAGGTATTTCTCCCTTGAAGTCAGTTATTAAAACTGGAGGAGGTAACTGCTACTGCAGATGTGAAGATAGCAATATATGTCTTCAAGGAACATGAAAAATCAGAGGAAGAATGACAACATTGAAAGATCCCAATAATCTTCCAGTAACTGACCACAAAGACGTGGAGACATGTAACTTACCCAGTAAAGAATTCCGTTTTTGGGTCTGTTTGGTGGCCTCTGTGCTCTACAAACTTGGATATCAAAATGTCTCCCCAGATTTGGGAATTTCTCAGCTACTAATTCTTCAGATGAACTTTCTGCTCCATTCTTGTCTTCTCCTCTGGGACTCTAGTAATTCACATATTGGTTCTTTTGATGGTGGCTCAGTGGTTAAGAATCTGCCTGCCAATGCAGGAGTCCCAGGAGAAACTGGTTTGATCCCTGTGTTGGGAAGATCGCCTCAAAGAAGGAATGGAAACCCACTCCAATATTCTTGTCTGGAGGATCCCATGGACAGAGGATCCTAGTAGGCTGCAGTCTATACGG
Source organism: Aepyceros melampus (assembly GCA_006408695.1). Lineage (NCBI taxonomy): Eukaryota > Metazoa > Chordata > Mammalia > Artiodactyla > Bovidae > Aepyceros > Aepyceros melampus. Next base: position 349,686 of record SJXQ01004394.1, on the reverse strand, counting down.
TCACAAAGAGTTGGATACAGCTGAGCAGCTGAGCAGACACACAAGCATGCACAGGTCAGTAGGCTTTCTTCACTCTTTTTCATTCTTCTTTTCATTTGTTTTCCTTGACCGAATAATTTCAAAGTTCCTGTGAAAAAGTTGGCTTAAAGCTCAACATTCAGAAAACGAAGATCATGGCATCTGGCCCCATCACTTCATGGGAAATAGATGGGGAAACAGTAGAAACAGCGTCAGACTTTGTTTTTTTGGGCTCCAAAATCACTGCAAATGGTGACTGCAGCCATGAAATTAAAAGACGCTTACTCCTTGGAAGAAAAGTTATGACCAACCTAGATGGTATATTCAAAAGCAGAGACATTACTTTGCTGACTAAGGTCCGTCTAGTCAAGGCTATGGTTTTTCCTGTGGTCATGTATGGATGCGAGAGTTGGACTGTGAAGAAGGCTGAGCACAGAAGAATTGATGCTTTTGAAGTGTGGTGTTGGAGAAGACTCTTGAAAGTCCCTTGGAGTGCAAGGAGATCCAACCAGTCCATTCTGAAGGAGATCAACCCTGGGATTTCTTTGGAGGGAATGATGCTAAAACTGAAGCTCCAGTACTTTGGCCACCTCATGCAAAGAGTTGACTCATTGGAAAAGACCCTGATGCTGGGAGGGATTGGGGGCAGGAGGAGAAGGGGACGACCGAGGATGAGATGGCTGGATGGCATCACGGACTCGATGGACGTGAGTCTGAGTGAACTCCGGGAGTTGGTGATGGACAGGGAGGCCTGGCGTGCTGCGATTCATGGGGTCGCAAAGAGTCGGACACGACTGAATGGATGTGAGAGTTGGACTGTGAAGAAGGCTGAGCACAGAAGAATTGATGCTTTTGAAGTGTGGTGTTGGAGAAGACTCTTGAAAGTCCCTTGGAGTGCAAGGAGATCCAACCAGTCCATTCTGAAGGAGATCAACCCTGGGATTTCTTTGGAGGAAATGATGCTAAAACTGAAGCTCCAGTACTTTGGCCACCTCATGCAAAGAGTTGACTCATTGGAAAAGACCCTGATGCTGGGAGGGATTGGGGGCAGGAGGAGAAGGGGACGACCGAGGATGAGATGGCTGGATGGCATCATGGACTCGATAGACGTGAGTCTGAGTGAACTCCGGGAGTTGGTGATGGACAGGGAGGCCTGGCGTACTGTGTTTCATGGGGTCGCAAAGAGTCGGACATGACTGCGCGACTGAAATGAACTGAACTGAACTGAAATTTACCAATACTTTCTTGAGTGAAGTCACTCAGTCGTGTCTGACTCTTTGCAACCCCATGGGCTGTAGGAGTCTACCATGTTCCTCTGTCCATGGGATTTTCTGGGCAAGAGTATTGGAGTGGGTTGCCATTTACTTTCTTATGCTTCATTTATTCTGCTGCTGATGTTCTGTGTTGCATTTTTCATTCATTTATTGTATTCTTCAGCTCCAGAGTTTTTGTTGGGCTTTTTTATGATTTCTATTTCTGTGTTAAACATCTTATGTTGTTTATGGTATTCCTGATTTTTAAAAATTGTCTTTCTGTGTTTTCTTATAGCTCATTGAGCTACAAGTGCTATTGCACTTGTCAAATGTGAATTTATCTTAATCAAAAAGAATAGTATACTTAATTAAAAATAAAAATGATTCTTAATGTTTAAATTTTTTTCTAATCTTATTCAAAGATTTGTATTAAATTTAATAGGCAATATAGCAATTGTAACTGAGAAAATATTTAAATTATTTATATGCAGTAGAATTTGGTGTAATTGTTAAGATTGAATTAAATATAATTAAATATTTTTAAAAGATCAAAACAAAAAAAAGAAAGTCTGAAAGAAGTTCAAGCAGAAATGAGAGGACATAATTAGTAGCATGGAAACATGAAAATATACAACACAATGGTAAAAGTAAGTATATAGTTAGATTTAGAATACTCTGAATACAAAATGAAAAGGCAATCTATAAAACTGGAGAAAATTTTTGCAAACCATCTATTTGATAAAGGTTTATATTTAAAAATATATGCAGAACTCATACAACTAAAGCAAAACAAAAAAATCTGTTCAAAAATGGGCAGAGGATGTGAAAAAATGTAGAAGATATATAAATGTCCAAAAAGGCACAGGAAAAGTTGCTAACATGAATAATTATCCAGTAAAAGCGAATCAAAACCACAATGGGACATCATCTCACAACTCCTAGAATGTCTGTTACTAAAAACACAAAAGAAATCAAGCGTTGGTGAAGATGTGGAGAAAAGGTGTGGAACCCTCGTGCTTTGCTGATAGGGATGTAGAATGGTGGAGCCACTATGGAAAACAGTATGCTGCTGCTGCTGCTGCTGCTGCTAAGTCACTTCAGTTGTGTCCAACTCTGTGCGACCCCATAGACGGCAGCCCACCAGGCTCGCCCGTCCCTGGGATTCTCCAGGCAAGAGCACTTGAGTGGGTTGCCATTGCCTTCTCCGATGGAAACCAGTGTAGAGTTCCTCAAAAAATAGAAAGCAGAACCACCATATGATCAGCCATTTCACTTCTGGGTATGTATCTAAAGTAGATGAAATCAGAATCTTGATGAGATATCTGCACTTCCCTATTCTTTGCAGCATTATTCACAATAGCCAAGATATGGAAACAATCTAATCTGTGGATGAATGGATAAAAAAATGTGTATGCAATAGAATATTATTCAGCCATAAAAAGAGGATTGTTATTGTTGTTCAGTTGCTCAGTCATGTCTGACTCTTTGTGACCCCATGGACTCCAGAATGACAGGCTTTTCTGTCGTTCACTATCTCCTGGAATTGCTCACACTCATGTCCATTGAGTTGATGATGCCATCCAACCATCTCATCCTCTGCCTCCTCCTTCTCCTCATGATCTCAATCCTTCCCAGCATCAGGGTCTTTTCAAATGAGTCAGTTCTTCGCATCATGTGGCCAAAGTATTGGAGCTTCAGCTTCAGCATCAGTCCTTCAAATGAATTTTCAGGACTTATTTCCTTTAGGTTTGACTGGTTTCATCTCCTTGTCATCCAATGGACTCTCAAGAATTTTCTCCAACACCACAGTTCAAAAGCATCAATTCTTTGGTGCTCAGCCTTCTTTATGGTCAACCTCTCACATCTGTACATGACTACTGGAAAAACCATAGCTTTGACTATATGTACACTTATCCACAAAGTGGTGTCTTTGCTTTTTAATACGTGGTTTAGGTTTGTCATAGCTTTTCTTCCAAGAAATGTGTCTTTTAATTTCAAGCCTGCAGTCACTGACTGCAGTAATTTTGGAGCCCAAGAGAATAAAGTCTCTCACTGTTTCCATTTTTCCCCCATCTCTATTTGCAGCAACATGAATAAACCTTGATGGCATTATGCCAAGTGAAATAAGTCAGAGAAAGACAATTACCTGTAATGTCACTTGTGTGTCAGTTCAGTTCAGTCGCTCAGTCGTGTCCGACTCTTTGCGACCCCATGAATCGCAGTAGGCCAGGCCTCCCTGTCCATCACCAACTCCCGGAGTTCACTCAGACTCACGTCCATTGAGTCCGTGATGCCATCCAGCCATCTCATCCTCGGTCGTCCCCTTCTCCTCCTGCCCCCAATCCCTCCCAGCATCAGGGTCTTTTCCAATGAGTCAACTCTTTGCATGAGGTGGCCAAAGTACTGGAGCTTCAGCTTCAGCATCATTCCTTCCAAAGAAATCCCAGGGCTGATCTCCTTCAGAATGGACTGGTTGGATCTCCTTGCAGTCCAAGGGACTCTCAAGAGTCTTCTCCAACACCACAGTTCAAAAGCATCAATTCTTCTGCAGACTGAACTGAACAGTCAAAGAAATATTCAACAATATTTTCAGGAACAGAAAAACATTTCTTGTTTAGTCTTTGAGTTGCCCTTAAAGAGTCTCACGGCCACATGTGTGATAACATGGCAGTAAGTAGTAGAGAGGGCTTGAGACATCTCAGTTCAGTTCAGTTGCTCAATCGTGTCTGACTCTTTGCGACGCCATGAATCACAGCATGCCAGGCCTCCCTGTCCATCACCAACTCCTGGAGTTCACTCAGACTCACGTCCATCCAGTCGGTGATGCCATCCAGCCATCTCATCCTCGGTCGTCCCCTTCTTCTCCTGCCCTCAATCCCTCCCAGCATCAGAGTCTTTTCCAATGGGTCAACTCTTTGCATGAGGTGCCCAAAATACTGGAGTTTCAGCTTTAGCATCATTCCTTCCAAAGAAATCCCAGGGCTGATCTCCTTCAGAATGGACTGGTTGGATCTCCTTGCAGTCCGAGGGACTCTCAAGAGTCTTCTCTAACACCACAGTTCAAAAGCATCAATTCTTTGGCGCTCAGCTTTCTTCACAGTCCAACTCTCACATCCATACATGACCACTGGAAAAACCATAGCCTTGACTAGACGGACCTTTGTTGGCAAAGTAATGTGTCTGCTTTTGAATATGCTATCTAGGTTGGTCATAACTTTCCTTCCAAGGAGTAAGCGTCTTTTAATTTCATGACTGCAGTCACCATCTGCAGTGATTTTGGAGCCCAAAAAGATAAAGTCTGCCACTGTTTCTACTGTTTCCCCATCTATTTCCCATGAAGTGATGGGACCAGATGCCATGATCTTCATTTTCTGAATGTTGAGCTTTAAGCCAACTTTTTCACTCTCCACTTTCACTTTCATAAGAGGCTTTTTAGTTCCTCTTCACTTTCTGCCATAAGGGTGGTGTCATCTGTATATCTGAGGTTACTGATATTTCTCCTGGCAATCTTAATTCCAGCTTGTGCTTCTTCCAGTCCAGCGTTTCTCATGATGTACTCTGCATAGTAAAGTGGGTTAAGAGCCATCAGCAAATAAAAGCAAAGTCAATATTCCAAACAGCATTTTTCATAAACCAAAACAGGTAAAAATATATATGCTTTCTTTCTTTTGAGTAATACATTTGTAAAGAATCATTGGGCAGACCCTTTGAGGAAACAACATCAAGTGCTATCTCAGGGATTTGCAGAAAGATTAGTTCACTCAGGTAGTTGGAGGTGTCAGCAGGGGAAGGCGCTAACTTTCACTATCTCTGGTTCTTCTTGATGGATATGTTATCATGGACTTGGAATAATCAGAGTCATTTTCACCTCATATTTCTTCAACTTCTTGCATTTTGGCACAATTTTACTGGTTACTCTTGGCTTCATGACAGCCTAAGATAGTTTAACACATCAGAAGCACTGCCATTGGGATGGAATCCTGTTATTTTTTTAATAGGAAGGGGGCTTAGTCATTGTTTAAAGCATTACCTTTACTTTAGAGCTAAGACTCATACAAGTTACTCATAACAAGGACAGCAGTAACAGCATTTATGGGCATTGTGCTAAGCAGATAACACAGACAATTTCCTATAATCCTCACAAAGAGTCTCACTGCAAGAACAGTGAAGCACAGACAGGTTTAGAGGCACACAAGTCAAAAGAGCAAAAGTGAACGTCGATCTCAGTAATCTGGTTGCAAAGGCAAAAACTGAACTCTCAGATTATACTGCCATCTCTATTTTTACAATCAAGTTCCTTGGAAAATCGGAGAAGGCAATGGCACCCCGCTCCAGTACTCTTGCCTGGAGAATCCCAGGGACGGGGGAGCCTGGTCTGCTGCCGTCTATGGAGTCGCACGGAGTCGGACACGACTGAAGTGACTTAGCAGCAGCAGCCGCAGCCTGGAAAATATTACATGGCAAATTAGTACAACTGCAGCCCAGGTTGTCTGCTTCCCAGCCTTTTTCTATTAGTGATTTGATTGAGCAATAGTCATAGCCTTTGGTTTTAATTACATTTATTCATATATTATACACACATACACATATAATCAGCAGTCCTTACTTCATTGTCTTGCCTCTTTCTCATTTCCTGTATATTTCTTTCTTTTTCCGGACTTATTGAGATATAAAGAACAAACAAAGTTGTATGCATTTAAAGTGTACAATGTGGGGATTTGATACACATGTACATTCAGAGATGGTTACCACAATCAGGTTAATGAGCACATCCATCACTTCACATTGTTATATATTATATGTGTGTGTGGTGAGAACCCTTAAGATGTACTGCCTTAGCAAATTTTTGAAATATACAACATTCTTAATTATAGTCACCTTGCTGTACATTCTTAATTATAGTCACCTTGCTGTATATTTTGTATCTTCCTAAAGACCTTTGCCATGAGTTTAATTTTCTCATCCTTAAGAATTTTGCACAACTATTACATAAGTAACTTTGCAAACTAGGAACATCTTTTTGTCCTTCCCAATCCCAATTCATACATGTGAATTTTTTCCATTTTTTTCCCCTTTCAACAAAAGGGTATTTCTCATCTGTATATTCCCTCGATGATCAATTAAACTCTCCTTCAGTCCAAACAGAAAATTTTAAACTCTTCCAAGTACATGCAGCAATTGATTCTGTTTTTTTTTTTTTTTGTCTTACTTGTGAATTTATCATACAGAAAAGTACATACACATAAGTTCCTTGACAGATTACCATACGATAAAGCCACCCTGGTCAAGAAATCAAACATTGCCAGCACTCAAAAGGCCTTTGTGGATGCTCCTTCATTATGAACTCCCACCTCCCAAAAGGTAACTTCCATCTCAGTGTTGTGTTGTTTATTCCCTGGACTTTTTTTAATAAGTAGTTTTATCAACTACGTATGCATATACTGAGTTTAATTTGACCAATGGGATCTCATTGCTTTCCTTGTTTCTTCGTCTCCTCTAAGATGCCCTATGTTCTTCTTGTCACCTTCACATTTCCAGGACAGAAACGCTGCTTAATCTTTGCATTGTGCATATTTATTCATCAGTTTAATCAATGGTTGCTCTCCACCATAGCGGTGTACATTTATTTCTTGTGAATTCTCTGCTTGCCTTTTTATTTTACTCATTACTTCATTTTGTCATTACATCCCATCATCCTCTAACTTCATGAAAAGAAAGCAGAAATTCAGAAATGTTGTAGGGAAGTGAAGAGGCAGTGTATGGCACTTAACTGTTTCTTACCTTCAGAGAGAAAGGACTTGAGTGTGAACTCCACACTTGGTGAGCTCAGATCTCGAAAAGGCTGAGGGTTATCTACTTGCACTCCTCCACAAAGAGCTGAATCAGTCCTTCCACCCGGCCCCACCCCACCTCGTGAAAACTCCTAATGTAATACATGTAATACATAGAACAAAACTTGGGAACTCTTTGTGCTTATTAGAAAAGGCCTATGATCTCCTCCAGCCAAAAACATTTCAACATTGGTCCATTTAAAGAAAATGACTATGCAGCCATCCCAAATCCTGTTTTGAAGACCATTTAATGATCTGGGGGAAATGCTCAATTCACGGTCAGTGAACAAACAGGACCCCAGACTCTATATAGAGCATAATCTCAGTTTGGTGAAATTAATGCATGGGAAAGAAATGTGGAGGAAAATACTACATGATATTACAATTTTTATCCCTGAGTGGTGGTGGGATTCTGAATTAGTTTTTATTTTGTTCTTCACATTTTTTTCTGAATGTGCAGACTTCCAAGGAGCATGTTATTTTCAAAACTGAAAGAAAAAAAAAGTTATGTTAAAAAAAAGTAAAACTAATGACCTTGTCAGGTAGTTTTCTGCCTGTTCTCTGATTTAAAAAAAAAAAGAAAGAAAGAAAGAAAAAAAAAAAAAAAACAAACCCAGGGAGAGATATACAAGCCTCAGTATTTGTGTGAGTCAGAGCCGGCTCTACATCATCCTGGATAATCGCTCTCCCAGCAAGACGAAAGGGTACTGCACTGGAGAACAACATCCCAGAGCTGTCGGGGGTCTCGACCTGCAGGAGATTTTGTTTTGACTGCAGACATTTGGGCTGGCACTGCTTTTCCCTTTCTGTTCCATTCATCAGGTGCCTTGATCTGGGCACTTTAGGGGTCGTACTCAGCTCCCAGACTTTGTACCTCACGTGCCCCTAAGTGTTTCTGTAGGACCTGGGATCTGCACTCCGCAGGTGAGTGAGGAGGCCCGGGGAAGCCAAGTCCAGCCTGTTTCTGTAAACCTTGCCACCCCACACCTGAGTCCTCATGCCCGTGTGGCACTCATGGGACTCCAAGGCACTGGGCCTGGCCGACGGAGGACATCCACTCGGTGGGTTCCTTTTTCCTGCTCTGAGTTGGCTCCCCCGAAGGATGGGGACTGCCAAAGGAAGGGCAGTGCCAGGAAGTAGATAGAAAATTCTGGGTCTCCATGAAAGTGGGAGTTTGGGCTGCAAAGTTAATTGCAGTTTTCATCAGGATAAAGATATCCAGATGTGAGAGAGAATTAAGTCGTTGGCGGTGGCATGGAACAGATGACTGAGCTAAAAGAAACATTTATTCTCTGAAGGAAGAAAATGAAGACACCTGCGTTATTTTCTGTCTGGTCTCATGTTTCTTAAACCATCAAACAGGCCCTCCTTATTAAAGGAATAAACAGGATACTTTACTCAAGAGTATTAGATGTAACTTTCTTAATGACAGAAGGATAAAAACACACTTACATGATATTTATGGATGTTGTAAGCATTGCAAGGGTTTACTGCAAAACTTCTCATTCCCAAACCTGTCATATATAAATGTGCTGAATCCGTTCTGCACATTTTAGCCATGGAGCTTTTGAGAGAAGTTACATGTGAGAACAAATTTCAAGTGTGGCTTGTATATAGATACTTTATAGCAGAACTTTATAAAAATTTGTTACTAAATCAGAGAATTCCAGAGTTAAATCCAAGGTTGAGATCATGTAGTTCTTTTTTTATATGAAAAAAAAAGAAACACCAAAGTCCATAAATAAATATATTCACATACCCATTACATATATATGACTCCAAACCTAACTGAAGTTGCTGGGTTTTTCTTCACATCTTAAAATATCTTATAATTCCATGCCCTGTTTTTCATATTTGTCAATTAACTAGTTGATATATTTTAGCCATGATGAAAAATAATATTAAGCAAGAGAAGTTAAAAGGGACTAAAAAAAAATCTATCATGAAAGTGGAAACCGTGGCTTGGCATATGAAGGAAATAATATGTTTTTATTGCTACTAGTTACACAGTAAAATTTTTAGCAGTGTTCTCATCCCAGATGACAGAAATCACCATCACATGCTAAACAAAAGCATGGGCTGTGGATTAAAAAAAGACAGAGGGATGAAGTTTGGGCCAAGTCTGCAGTGAAGAGGTTCAAATATCTTATAAGGGATCAAACCAAACTGGTCTTTCAAAATTTGGGACAGTTTACTTTTGGCAAAGTCCAGTTTCCTGTTCACAAGAGCAATGGCTTCAGATTAGTTTTTGAACATCAAACAGACTTTTTTTCAGGACCTCATTTTGATGAGTTCTGATGGGTAATCAGAAATACATGGATTAACTCTGCTTTCAAATAAACATGGGTTTAGCAATTAAAGAGAAGAAAACTTGGCTCAGTGTGCTCTGAGTCCTGCCAAACTCCAAACATGGGACTCAGCAGTTCAGGGTATGGGATGAGAACATGTGGTTGAACTAGGCCTCCTCTGGTATTATCTTAACAAGCCTCAGGTCATCCTGCTGTGCTCAGGTCTGTCTGAGGGATGAGCAGACTCTTGGTGCCAGTGTATTAGGCCTGTCCATCCACAGCCAGCAATACCTGCATGGTGGAGATTCGGGTAACAGAGCCTGCGCCAACAATTTTCTGTGTTCTCTTGTGTTCCCACAAACCTCATTCTGCTAAGTCAGTTCAGTTGTGTCCGACTCTGTGCAACCCCACAGCGGCAGCCCACCAGGCTCCGTCATCCCTGGGACTCTCCAGGCAAAAACACTGGAGTGGGTCGCCATTTCCTTCTCCAACGCATGAAAGGGAAAAGTGAAAGTGAAGTCGCTCAGTCGTGTCTGACCCTCAGCGACCCCATGGACTGCAGCCCACCAGGCTCCTCCATCCATGGGATTTTCCAGGCAAGAGTACTGGAGTGGGGTGCCATTGTTCCCACAAACCTCATTAGCTTTCCCTTTATGTGACAGCAGTGTGGTGGGTGAGGGCGTGGTCCCTGGAACCAGATTCCAGCCTCAGCTCATCCACTTCCTACTTGTGTGGCCTTGAACATTTTACTTAACCTCTCTGTTTGCTTACCTATAAAATGGGAATAATAATACTACCCATTTTATATGGTTGCTGTAATGATTTTATGAGGTAATAAACAAGTGCCCAGTAGAGGTTAGCTGTTATTGGCATTTAACTATTTAAATTTGGAAGATTTAACTAAAATTTTTCAAGGATTGTGTCTCAGGCTATTAAGAATAAACATAGATAGACCTAGAGATTATCATACTTAGTGTAGTAAGCCAGACAAAGACATATCATATGATATTGCTTAAATGTAGAATCTTTTAAAAAAATATATACAAATGAACTTGTATATAAAACAGAAATAGACCCACAGACATAGAGAAAGAACTTATGGTTCCAAAGGGGAAAGGTTATGGGGGAGGGGTAAACTAGGAGTTTGGGACTAATATATACCGACTACCATATATATAAGAGATAACCAACCAGGACCCTACCGTATAGCACAGGGAACTATATTCAATATTTTGTTACGGCTGATCAGGGGAAAGAATCTAAAAAAGAATATGTGTGTGTGTTTGTGTATTACTGAATTACTTTGCTGTATACCTGAAACTAATATAACATTGTAAATCAACTATACTTCAATTAAAAAATAAAATGCAAAGAATAGACAGCACTATTAACTCTAAAGATGTGACATTTCCAGAGAGAGCTGGATTAGAAAAGCTCAGTACTTTAAAAGGCCACGTTTGATAAGAGACAGATATGGGAATGCTGCTATTCTCAGCACTCTGGGGTATGGATTTACATTTTTCAGGAAGAAATCAAATTAGCTAGGTTTTACATTGTCAGCAAAAATACTGATAAAGTAATGAGTTTAATAGGAGGAAGATATGGATTTTTCTTAAAGCCTGGTCTACATTAAAGTAGATGCTTGATATGCATTTAGATAAGCATTTCCCAAAGTTTGTCTTATGGAACACCACTACTATAACATGCATCTTTCAAAAAGGGTTCTATGGTCCAATATATTTGGGAAATAATGATTTCCATTATGCCATGATTATCCCACTGTAGACATTCAAAAGATATCTTAGCTTATTAAAGTCTCTGATTAGTCCTGCTTTAAAGAAAATCTATTTTACTTTAACCCAACATTTGCCAAAGTTATCTGACTACAGATCCCAGGGGAACTTTCCATGGCCCACACTTTGAAACATGCTGATATGTATTACCTAAGGAGAGAATCATGCTTTCATTGTGCAAACTCAGGTGTTCTGGAAGATTGGATTTCTGCAAAATCTTGCAGATTGTTACCTCAACTGTAGGCTTTAAATTATTTAGTAGAGCAAATGTGTTATGTTCCACCAGAAATCCATGACTTAATCTGTCTTTCTTCATCTGAAATTACAGAGAAACTGAAATTTTTGCAGGTAACTACCCAACAACTGCATTTCAATACTTTTAGATTTATCCACTTAGATAAACATTCTTTCTCCACTGTGTTTCCTTAGCCTTTAAAGTAATTTGCAGCAAGAAGTTGCACATTCAGACTTGCATGGACCTGACAGCGCTAGTCAGTGGAGATCCATTGGAATTACGAACCCAAGGCCATGAATTGAATGACAAAGTGACAAGCCTTCAGCTACTGGGAAGAAAGGACCTTCCCTCCGTTTACCAGTTGAGCAGATGGGATTCATCCTTGGATGAGACACTTTGAAGACCCCAGAGATTAGGGACAATCACATCATCACATGGCAGAGATGCTTAGATTTTCCCCCCGCCCCAGACACTATCAATACCAGAGTCCTTGGTATAGGAAGCAGCAATGAAGACCAAGTCAAATTCCAAATGTCTCAGACAACTGGAAAAAAGCTCCCTGTTTTTCATCCAAGTCTATGGATTAACAGCTGGGTGTGGCATTGACAAGGCACAGACACAGCCCTTCCTCTTTACTCTGTTGAGGGCTGGAGCTGAGGGACGGAAGAGGGAAACACCAGTCTATTTGCAGTGGAAGAGCAGTGCTTTGCAGAAGCTCACATCTTCTCCAAGATATAGTGGTAACGAGGGCAATGGTGTCTGTGACCTCCAGGAAGTTCTCATGCTCAACCCACAGGATGTTGCCTGGCGGACAGTGATCCTGCATCAGGATCCCTGTTAGGAGGGACAGCTCTCGGAATCCCTTGAGTCTTTTTATTCTTGCTACAGCATTCCTCACATTCTGCCTTCTACCCTTTCTACCTGTGCGCGTCTGTTTTCCTCATGAATTGCATGGGCCTTAAGATCAGACCTGGGTTCTTTGTGTAATGCCTGCTGCTCTGCATTCAGTGCCCCTTCCAGAGCTAGTATTCAAGCAGATACACGTGGATTAAGTCCACATCTCAGGTCTTTCCTTAGCTTATCCTGGACGAGGCAGCACAGACACCAAGAGAATAAGACCAACAGCAATACAGTGGTTGTCATTGTTCAGTCACGCTTTGAGACCCCATGGACTGCAGCACACCAGGCTTCCCTGTCCTTCACTGTCTCCCAGAGTTTGTTCAAACTCAGTTCAGTTCAGTTCAGTCGCGCAGTCGTGTCTGACTCTTTGCGACCCCATGAATCGCAGCACGCCAGGCCTCCCTGTCCACCACCAACTCCCGGAGTTCACTCAGACTCACGTCCATTGAGTCCGTGATGCCATCCAGCCATCTCATCCTCGGTCGTCCCCTTCTCCTCCTGCCCCTAATCCCTCCCAGCATCAGGGTCTTTTCCAATGAGTCCACTCTTTGATGAGGTGGCCAAAGTACTGGAGTTTCAGCTTTAGCATCATTCCTTCCAAAGAATCCCAGGGTTGATCTCCTTCAGAATGGACTGGTTGGATCTCCTTGCAGTCCAAGGGACTCTCAAGAGTCTTCTCCAACACCACAGTTCAAAAGCATCAATTCTTTGGCTCTCAGCTTTCTTCACAGTCCAACTCTCACATCCATACATGACCACAGGAAAAACCATAGCCTTGACTAGACAGACCTTTGTTGGCAAAGTAATGTCTCTGCTTTTGAATATACTATCTAGGTTGGTCATAACTTTTCTTCCAAAGAGTAAGCGTCTTTTAATTTCATGGCTGCAGTCACCATCTGCAGTGATTTGGGAGCCCAAAAAAACAAAGTCTGCCACTGTTTCTACTGTTTCCCCATCTATTTCCCATGAAGTGATGGGGCCAGATGCCAGACCCTTGTAAAGGAGCGAAAGAAAGGTGTGGCACTGAGGAAAGCTTGGTGGGTGGATTCACATGTGGCAAGAAAGGGGTTTAGTCATGCTCAACAGGTGAGGCAGCTGCAGGAGGAAGAGTGTGCAGGGGTCCTCAATGAGCCTCGTCATGAAACCATTCGCCTCGCTTTTGTCTTAGGGTAAGACTCTTGTTCCAGGGATTAATGGGAACAGAGTGAGCTTCAGAGTTCCATGTGAGTGTGAAGGTCTGCTCTGCCTCCTATGAACTACGTCCAAGGCACTTAGTGGATTGTGGGGCCCAGACGAAGTCCTGGCCCTTGAGGATCTCAGGGTTCAGGAGAGGAAAGCAGAGTAGTAAACAGTGAAGCCACCTAAGAGGGAGAGGGCAGGCCTGCTCAGCAAGGTCTAGGAATGTCAGCTTTTGTTGAAATTAGAAAATCAATGACTAATCTAAATGATTGCTAGATAGAAAGGGCATAGTAGCCAGAAGGGACCTCATGAATGAAGACATGGAGGTAAACTACAAGCATGGGTGTTCGGTGGGGATGAACAAGCAGTTGAGAGGACCTAGGGGGTGTTGGCAAAGGTTCTTGGAGGTCTGTGCCTCCAGCGGAGGAGTGGAAGCAGCTGAACACCTTTCACCTGGACCCATAGTGATGTGCACGTGAATTTTTAAAAAAACCTCAGAGTTACAAAAAGTATAGAGAGCTAAGACTGCAAGACTAGAGACAAAAAGAGAAAAATCTAATAATAACTGCTATAAGAGAAAAGGGGGGCCTGAAATGATGGCAAGAGGGAAAACAATGAGAACTGATATAAAAACATAAAGATAAGAACATCAGAATTTGGCTTGCAGTCGATGGCTTGACTTGGGAGTCTTGATAAAATGCCATCTCTTCCAGAATGACACCCTTTCCTTGACTGCCCTTTCTAAAAAAGTGTCCTTCATCTCCGTCCAGTTGCCTACTGCCCCTTATCTTGCTGTATCTTCTTCACAGACCTCATTCTTCTCTGGGGGTAACATTTGTGTCTTGTTTATTGCCTGTGAGGGAGACTTTGTATTCTCAGCAAAGAGAATTATACCTGGTAAGGATAGACACATAATACGTTTTGAAAGGATGAACTGAAGATAATGGGGTCATTCATTGAGATTCCCACTAGTAGAGGAGGAGTAAGTTTTTAGGAGAAAATGAGAAGCTTGACGTTCAACATAGTGAGTTTGAGAAGAATCAAAAAATACAAATATTTGTAGGAACAATAGAAGTGAGACCTCCCTCCATGAGCTGCGGAGTGGAAAGAGGGCCATGATAACCACCACCACAATACAACCACAGCTGATGTTTACTGAGTGTTTGCCAGGGGCCAGAAATGATTTTGAGCTCACTGTGTATGCTAATTCACTTAAGCTTCACAGTAGCCCTTGATGGGTGATACCATTATTATTCTCACTTGATAGATGAAAAAATGGAGACTTGGAATTCCTCCAAGGTCACACAACTGAGAAGTGATGTAACTGGGTCTCTTAAGAACACAATTACTTAGCAGTTGGACTGCAGACTAGGAACTGGTGAAGAATACCGGAAGAAGGCCAGAGGCATTAGTGGAAAGAGAGTTTAAGGAGAAGGAAAAGTTGACATTATTAAAGGCGACAGGATGCTAAAAGAGTTCTTTAGCTTGGAAATTTCATTTACTTCTTTCAGAGCTTTTTCAGTGATATTTTCATCTGGACAGACCAGGGGGCAGTTGTTTGAAGAGTGACTGGGAGCTGAGTAAGGTGGTCTATCAGGCTGTTCTGAGATCAGCTATAAAGGGCAGGAGAGAGATAGGGAAATAACCAGAAGTAGACACAAACTAGGGAGAGTGTTTGAAAAGTAGGTAATATAGCTCTTATGGGCAGTGCGGGAAGAAAATGGAAAGAATGAAATTACAGGAGAGAAAGCAAAGTGATGGTTTTGAAAAGGGTGAAAAGGGGTGAGACAAAGAACACAGGTATCAGAGAGGTGGCAACCAGGGGCTTGGAAAGTGTGATTCAAGAGGAAAATGGCCAGGATCATGTACAAAGACTGTAGGCTTCCAGACTTTCAAAAAAATGTAGATGATACATTTCTCCATCTGTAGGTGTGTGTGTTTGTGAGTGCATATGTGTGTTTACACAATAATACTTAGCATTTTGTGTGTGGAAACTAAAAGATCACTAATGAGACTGAGCCAAAGTGGAGGGCAGAGTGGCAGAAGGATCCTAAGGATTCTGGCTGAAGTGACGCTATGGAGCCTTCGAGAGTAGAGAAGGGAATGGCCATGGGGAGGGTTACGGTCAATGAGAAGTGAGACAAGTAGGTGCTGAAGGTCTTGAGGTTGAAAAGCATTTGCACAAATTGAAGGGGTGAGATTGCTGGGGTCCAGGATCGTATTCAGGGACTGCTAGATGGAACATCCCTAGGTGATGATGGAGCCCAAGAGGGGTTCACAAGGGTGGGTGACTGGGGTAGAGTGGAGGTGAAGATTTGTTGGTTTCAGGAAGTGACGAGCTCTACTGGTGGCTGACGGAGGTGCCGCCCACAAAAGGTGGCTGCCATCCAGTGATGGCAGAACTTGGAGTGGAGAAGTGAATATGTATTCCACGAATGGTTTCAGGGGTGTGTGAGCCTGGGAGTGCGTGGAAGACATACTAGTGGCAAGATGAGTGGAATGGCTGGATGACAACCTGCCGAGCAGAGAAGTCCTTCTACGGAGAAGAAAGGTTAATGGCCTGGGGGTGGTAAATGGAGAACTAAGCAAATTCTGGAAGCCATTTCCCCACCCTAGCTATTGATTCAAATCAATTTAGATATCTCTTGATTCTTCCAGTTTTAGGACATTCTAAATACACCTAAAATGACAGGCCTTATGCTGGTGCTCCAGTCCCTCCCCCATTCCCCTTTCCCCCATATTCCACCCCCTCCCCCATCTCCCCAACAAAGGTCACTTTCTTTGAGAAAGATAGTAAATTTTCTAGTACAAGTGTCTTGTAAGAAGGTTAATATTTTAAGCTACTATTGACTATGAACTGAGGCATGATCACTCTCCATTCAGTTCAGTTCAGTCACTCAGTTGTGTCTGACTCTTTGCAACCCCGTGGACTGTAGCACGCCAGGCTTCCCTGTCCATCACCAACTCCTGGAGCTTGCTCAAACTCATGTCCATTGAGTCGGTGATGCCATCCAACCATCTCATTCTCTGTTGTCCCTTTCTCCTCCTGCCTTCAATCTTTCCCAGCATCAGAGTCTTTTCCAATGAGTCACTTCTTCACATCAGGTGGCCAAACTATTGGAGCTTCAACACCAGTCCTTCCAATGAACACTCAGGACTGATCTCCTTTAGGATGGACTGGTTGGATCTCCTTGCAGTCCAGGGGACTCTCAAGAGTCTTCTCCAACACCACAGTTCAAAAGCATCAATTCTTTGGCACTTAGCTTTCTTTAAGGTCCAATTCTCCCATCCACACATGACTACTGGCAAAACCATAGCTTTGACTATAAGGACCTTTGTCAGCAAAGTAATGTCTCTGCTTTTGAATATGCTGTCTAGGTTGGTCATAGCTTTTCTTCCAAAGAGCAAGCGTCTTAATTTCATGACTGTATAAGATATGAACCTAAGAGATGAGAAATTGATAAGATTTGTCAGAGAGGCTCCAGCACAGAAGAGTCAGGTGCAGAGCCCCTGCCCCAGGCTCGTTCCGGTGACCCAGTCTGTGAATAGGAATTCTTACCTGTGGCATGCGTGGACTGCATGAACGCCTGTGGAAAACGCAGGGGGACACCAGACAAGTAGGCGACAAGCAGTGCTTCAGGGTCCTCATGGCAGGACTGAGCAGAGACCTGGTTTCCTTACCGATATAATTGTTATGCTGTTTTTAATCCTTTTTCACACCTCTATCTAACTTTATAAAAATAGGATCAGAGTTATCTTTGCAGATGAGGCAATACAGAATAGGAGGAATGGGGAAGGTTGTGTAAGTCTCTTTCTTGTGTGTTTTGTTTGATGGGAAATTGGGCTCTAGGTCAGCCTCGGTTCTCCACCTACAGTCCTCTCTGAGCAGAGATTCCTGCCCCCGTGTCTGGGCACTTCAGCAATGCTTTTGCAATGAGTTCAGAGAGGCTGTAGAATCTGCTTGCAATGCAGGAAACCCTGATTCAATTCCTGGGTCTGGAAGATCCCCTGGAGGAGGGCATGGCAACCCATTCCAGTATTCTTGCCTAGAGAACCCCCATGGACAGAGGAGCCTGGAGGGCTACAGTCCATGCGGTTGCAAAGAGTTGGACATGACTGAGCGACTAAGCACGGCACAGAGAGGCAGTGTGCCAGCCTGGGACTCCAGCACGTCCAGAGAACAAACTGCTCTCCTCCATCGTTAAACCTCACTTGTCCTCCATACCTGCTCCCAGACAGAAGCGGACAGAGTCAAACCCAGTTCTGCTGTTTGCACAGGTGCTGTGCAAAGATGCAGCTGGATGGTAATGGAGGAAAGAAAAACAGAGAGGCTCCTGGAAGACAGTCCACCCAGAGACAGTAGAGAAAACTGCTCTCCAAACATTTCATCGTTATCTCAGTTATTTTAGTGGGTTATCTCCAAACAGGAGTAGGTAAACTGAGAGAGAGCAAAGCAAATATGTAATTTCCAAGTGCCTGGTTTATTGGGTGGTAAAATATGCTGAGCAGTAAGGAGAGCCTTGGGTGGTTTGAACACTGTAGACGCATACCACAGAGACTTTAGTCCTAGTCTTTTCCCAGATGCTTTTACAGACCGATTATTCACAGGGGGAGGAACTCTGGATACCCAGCACTCAAGTACTGCCTGCCTTATCAAGTATTGGAGACCTAGCCATTGATTTGGATTGGGGTCTCCCTCATCATCTTAGCTTATGAAAACTTCACATTTTACAAAGCACTCTCTCTCCAACAGGTGGGTCCACAATTTCACAGGTCTCTCTTTTGCAGACAAAACAGGTCCAATTTCAAGTCTCCAGCCAGAAGAGGCTATTGTTATTGCTGTTACTGTGGGGCAATAGGGACGGGAAATGAAAAGCCAAGTGGAGGAGGGGGGCTGGCTGCCTTGCTGCAATCTCTTAAGTCTTCTCCTAGTCCTGCTAGAATTCGCTTGATGTTTGTTCATTCTCAAGGTTTCATATTTTGTTCATATATGCATTCAGTCACAATGAATACATTTTTCTCTTTCACATGATGTGAAACATTAAAAAATAATAGTCTGGTGATGCATTGGGGAGGTTTGCTTTTCCTAGTGTGTGGTTTTTGGCCCAGAGCGTATGATGGTTGGAAAAAAATCAACACATGACTGCTCTGTACAATATTATGTCTCTGGTAGAGAGTGGTTTGAGGGGTTTTATGGAGCACAGATTCTAAAGGTAAAAACCTTTAATGAGTCACAACTCAGAGAATGATGAAACCTTACATTGAAACCTTAGATAAATAAACTAAAAAATTTCCAAGGGAGAGCAAGTCACTAAGTGTTCATGTTTGATTTAGATATTATATTTATATATTTTCCAAGTTCTATATATCCTCCCTTTTGGTAAGAAATTAAACAAACAAGCATACATAGGTATTGGTAATGCATGCATCTTATTGGTAGAAGGCAATGGCAACCCACTCCAGTACTCTTGCCTGGAAAATCCCATGGACGGAGGAGCCTGGTAGCTGCAGTCCATGGGGTCGCACAGAGTTGGACACGACTGAAGCGACTTAGCAGCAGCAGCAGCAGCATCTTATTGATGTAATATCTTACTAATAGGGTTTTATTATGTTCCTTCTAAAACAACTTGTCACTCTTTAGATTTCCCCAAGAGAACTGAACTGGGGAAAGACCCTGAGGTAGAGTTTGCTAAAGACTCTTTGAGCAACCCTCTCCATGCAGCTTCTCTGTCTTTTATATTTACTGGTCTTCAATTACCTCATAACTTGGGTTTCTTTTCCCTTACATGACATTACATATATTCAGAGAATTCCATAAAGGCCATCACTAGCCTATAGTAAGGAAGCCTTACTTAGCAGGCACATATGGTTTTATATGTAACCTCCTATTTTAAAAAAGGATGGAGGCAGAAGGAACAGAGTCTAGGGTCTTGATGGCCCTCCATAAGGGAGCTTAGTGTAAGGGTGGGGCTGTGTTGAAGAGGCTGTAGCATTTGCTTCTGAGATCAGCACAGCATATGTCTACACTTGGCTTCTTTAAGGGATCTCTCTGCAAAGACAGGATTTACTGTAAGGAACTTAGGAGTCATCCCTGACTCCTCACTTTCTAGTCATCCCCTAAATTCATTCATTTCCAAATATTGATTCATCTAAAAAAATATTCCTCGAGTCCAGGTCTTTTCACCACCACCCCTAACCCGACATCCCACTGCTCCAAGTCGGGTCATGGTCAACAACTGGACTGCTTCTTTTTTTTTGTTTGTTTTGGGGTTTTTTTTTTTTTTTTTTGGACTACTTCTAAGATGAATTGGCTGCCTTTGGTTGCCTGCCCTTTCTGGTCCATTTTCTGCTCTGTCACAAGGAAATATAAGTCTGATCACACATCTTTCCTGATGAAGCATGTCTGTGGACCTCCCATTGCCTACTGAATGAAGAACAAAATCCTTACAGGATCTACAAGGCCCCATGAGATCTGCACTGCATCTGCCTACAGCCTCAGCTTTAATTAGGGGGGAAAACAAGTAAACTATGAGAAAGAGAGGTTTGGATGACAACAAAAAATGGCAAACATGATATTTGATAAAGCAGTCAAAGAAACACCTAGAGGCAAACACAAGTAGCCATTTTAGCATAAACTACCACAGAGTTCCAGGCCCAATGTTAAATCTCTTCCCTCTCAATTTGCCTTCTCCCTCCCTTTTACTTTCAGTTCTACCCTACAATCTCCGTTTGGAATTCCTTCAGGATCCATATAAGGTCTGCAAACTATCATGAACCATGAATCTCCAATAGAAATACAATGTGAACCACATATGTGATCTTAAATTTTCTAGTAGGCACATTTAAAAAAGAAAGACGTTAAATTAGTATATTTAATCTAAAATATAGTCATTTCAACATGTAATCAATATAAAAAATATTAAAAAATCAACAACAGAAAAAGATATTTTACATATTTTTCATACTAAGTCTTTAAGCATCAGTGTGTATTTTACACTTAGAGCTCATCTCAACTTGTTCCAGCCTCGTCTCAAGTGCTCAATTCAGTCACGTGTCTAGTGCCCATACTTAGAGCACGTCTAAGTCATTTGCAGAGCATTGCAAGCAGACCCAAAGCAGATTCCCATTCTTCACTTCTATTTTTAAATATTCAGTGCTTTACATTCTAGGTGTCTTTCCAAATTAAGACTATACCTCTGAGATTAAGGAACCAGAGTTGTTCCCTAGAGAACAATGGAGCAATATTCATCTTCCTCTCCAACAAAATGGCTCCTGGATTCATTGCCCATCAGTCACTGGTTTTAACAATTCAGAGATTTCTAACATAGGGCCTGGAGCAATCACCCTAATTTTAGTTGTGCTCAGAACATTTGCATTCCAAAATGTCCAATCACTGATGCTCATCCAGTGAGAGACTTAAAAGTTTCTTGTAAGAATCCTAAAATGTGGAACTAGAGGGGATCATGATTATTACCTAATCCAATGCCGAGTGCTTTGGTGGCTTGATGAGGGAGCTACAACTGAATAGTAGCAAGCACACATCTAGGATTAGGTTCTTGGACTCCTGGACCAGGAGTCCTGTCTGTTACTCACTGTGAGTATTGGTGATTCACAGTCAGAAGCATGAGACTCAGTGAACAGTGTTCCCATCAAGGGCCATACACCTTGACTTCCTCTCAGCACTCAGTTGGTGGATGCAGATGTCACCTGGGTTAAATGGAAAAAGCATGGGCAACACCTTATTAACCCAATGATATCCAAAGCAGCGTGTCTTTTGGTATAGTTGAGTCAGGTGTGTAGCCAGCCTTAAACCATTTAAAGCCTACAGATTGTTGCTTTTCTCGTGATAAGAATGCCGTTTTCTCATGCACTCTACTATAACCTCTTTCTCCCATTTAGTTATCAGCAGAGAATCTCTATATGCAATAATAGGATTCCTTCTGGTAAGTGGTGAGACCCGCTGTAGCTCAACCCGTGAGGCACCCTCAGTGTCCTGGTTGGAGAGGGAGAACCACTCAGCTACTTGCATTCAATTTTTGCTTTTGTTCCAAGCTGCTTTTCTTGGTTTGAAAAGCACTAGACTCCTCATTTGTTCCACTTTGTAGTGATGTGTGAGAAGTGCCATCATTCCTGGCAATCCCTTCCTGGGAGCTTTTCTTATCCTGGATCAGCAGTTGCATGTTAACTAATCTGAAAATTATTTCCATGCTAAGTTCTCTTTTATGTTAAAAATAATAAACAATGAAGCCTGCCTAGGAACTATTTACTTATTTTTAAACAGGCTTGGTGGACACAGAATCTTGAAAAGATGTGAATAGTGCTTGGTCTATGCCTGACTTATTCTAAATCATGAATTGGGGAAAACACACTTAAAGAGCTCAGACCAGAGCTGTGAGTGAGATGTGTATTTCTCAGACAATATCACTGGGGTTTGAAAGGCACGGGATGCCTCTGTGGAAATACCTTGGAGAAATTTGCTAGAGATTTCTGTAGTGATGCTCTTTCCCGCAGTGTTCCAAAGAGGCAAACGGAGGAAGAGGATGCCTGGTACATTAGACCATTGAACAGTCTTAGCACTGTCCTCTAGGCCAGGTGCTTTTCAAAGATTGCTGTGCAGATTTCTTCCAATGAAGATTGTATAGTAGTAGACTATTTGGCCACTTGAATAACTACAAACACATTTATAAGCAATGGTTTCCTTTCAGCTGGCTCACTTAGAATCGTAGCATGTCAGAGTTCTACCACTGCTGATGGTGAGACAGGGACATGAAGGTTTTGTGACTCAAAAAGGGTCACTCAGCTGGGACTGACTAAAACCTAAGTCTATTCCTAATAATTCCTCATAACCAGAGGACCTGGTTTGTTGCAGTTTTGTTTTATTGTTTTTTAATGTACTCTATGATATGCTCCAGCAATATGTCAACCATGAACTTCCAGATGTTCAAGCTGGTTTTAGAAAAGGCAGAGGAACCAGAGATCAAATTGCCAACATCCACTGGATCATGGAAAAATCAAGAGAGTTCCAGAAAAACATCTATTTCTGCTTTATTGACTATGCCAAAGCCTTTGACTGTGTGGATCACAATAAACTGTGGAAAATTCTGAAAGAGATGGGAATATCAGACCACCTGACCTGTCTCTTGAGAAATCTGTATGCAGGTCAGGAAACAACAGTTAGAACTGGACATGGAAAAATAGACTGGTTCCAAATAGGAAAAGGAGTATGTCAAGGCTGTATATTGTCACCCTGCTTATTTAACTTATATGCAGAGTACATCATGAGAAACGCTGGACTGGAAGAAGCACAAGCTGGAATCAAGATTGCTGGGAGAAATATCAATAACCTCAGATACGCAGATGACACCACCTTTATGGCAGAAAGTGAAGAACTAAAAAACCTCTTGATGAAAGTGAAAGAGGAGAGTGAAAAAGTTGGCTTAAAGCTCAAATTTCAGAAAATGAGGATCATGGTATCCAGTCCCATCACTTCATGGGAAATAGATGGGGAAACAGTGGAAACAGTGTCAGACTTTATTTTGGGGGGCTCCAAAATCACTGCAGATGGTGACTGCAGCCATGAATTTACAAGACGTTACTCTTTGGACGGAAAGTTATGACCAACCTAGACAGCATATTAAAAAGTAGCGACATTACCCTGCCAACCATCTAGTCAAGACTATGGTTTTTCCTGTGGTCATGTATGGATGTGAGAGTCGGACTGTGAAGAAAGCTGAGTGCTGAAGAACTGATGCTTTTGAACTGTGGTGTTGGAGAAGACTCTTGAGAGTCCCTTGGACTGCAAGGAAATCCAACCAGTCCATCCTAAAGGAGATCAGCCCTGGGTGTTTACTGGAAGGATCGATGCTAAAGCTGAAACTCCAGTACTATGGCCACCTCATGCGAAGACTTGACTCATTGGAAAAGACCCTGATGCTGGGAGGGATTGGGGCAGGAGGAGAAGGGGACGACAGAGGATGAGATAGATGGCTTGATGACATCACCGACTCAATGGACATGAGTTTGAGTAAACTCCAGGAGTTGGTGATGGACAGGGAGGCCTGGCATGCTGCGATTAATGGGGTTGCAAAGAGTCTGACATGACTGAGCAACTGAACTGAACTGATCTGATGAGATGCTCTCTGATGAAAATCTCAAAAGAGATTATACCAAGTTCTTCTTACTTGAAAGCTATCTGAATACATATTGTTAGTAGGCATTACTTCTTCCTGCAGTCTTCATTGACTGTAACAGTAATCACCTGGAATTTATACTAATTCTGGTTTTAAGGCTTCCCATGGTTCCATTGGAACCACTGCTGAGAAAATAGATTAGTCTCAGTCCAGCAAATCCAACCCAGAGGTAAACTATTATGGATTTGAATAACAGGAACAGGATAAAATTTTGTGACTCAGCTCCTATCTAAAAGAATATGGGGCTTCAGCCTTCTTAAATTTCTCCCAATTTTCTAAGAAATCCTTTGAGCTTATTTCCATCTGTGGTCATGTAAGCAGTACTCCTGGCCAGTAGGTGGAGTCTTCCATGTTCTCTGGTACACGCTTGGGGGTTCTGTTCTACCTCCTCACCATTTGTCTTCTGTCTGTCTGGTACAGTAACCTGAGCTCTCCGCACTCCGTCTGATCGTCCATGACACAGTGTGTCCCGTGGAATCCTAATCGACTCCAGACGGAGACCAAATAGACTAGTCACACTGCTGTGTGCTCTCCCACTTTGCAACTTCGCCGGGTTCCCTAAGCGCTGGTTCTGCATCCTGTTGGAGTGAAGAACAGTTCTGTCTCCTAACTCGTGACACACTGGCCCTCGGTCACAAGGTTGGGCTGTCGCCTGCTGTCAGCACCATGTAGAGACCTCAGTGAGGCTGCATGTTTCCTCCTGCTGGTGTCCTCTGCCTCTCAGAGGCTGCATCCTGGGGGACTCATGCAAACCAGAGGAGGAGGAAAGAACTAGAGGGCAGTACACATCTCAGCTGTGCCCACATTATTGCCCACGGTCCACACTTGCGTGAATCACGTTTTTCCCTCCTCAGAGCTCACATGGGGCTCTTCATTTCCCCCAGGCAGACACGGCCTTTGAGGCCCTACCCATGGTGCTCAGACGGATGTGGATACGTACAAGGCACATGGCTCATGTCCCTAAGTTGACAATGTTTCCTTCTAGAACAACAGAAGAATGCATGTAATGTAAACAAGCTTCTCATTTCTACCAGAGTTCAAGACACAGAGAGATTTTTTTGTCCTGTAGTTAATTTCTTTCAGTTCACAGTTATCCACAAAACTTTTAGTCAGTAATAAGTCATTCATAAACAGAGTACCGCATATGAGCTGTGGAAGGGTGTAGTCACTGGTTTGCTGGTAAATTATCAGCAGCCAGCTCTTGAGAGGGCAAAAACTCTGATTTGTAGCATTTGTTCATTTCCATGGTATAAATACTCCCATGAGTGCCAGTTTGAAGCCACCAATGTAACATCACTGAAGATGGAATTGGGAAGAGACATTCAGGATCACACCGTTATTAAAGTATTTTTACCATGCAAAATCAATAGTTATAACCTCAAGGGCATAGATATTAATAAAATGTAGTCAAATAATTAGGAAGTGGTAAATTTTGAGTATTTGTTACTTTGAATATAATTTATTTAATTGTAAGCCTCTATAATATGACTTTTAAATAATGGCTATACTGAATAAGTGCTCACAAAATTCTTGAGAATTTAACAATCAGTTCTCACAAGCCAGCACAGCCTGCCTCCAGCACTCCACTGGGTGTAATATAACGAGGCGAGTCTACTACTAATCTTCCAGTGCTATGTAAGCTAGCACTGCAGTTTGTCGTGAGAGGAAAAACGAATGCGTATGAATGAAAGCGTCTAGCATAACGCCTGGCACACAGGTGCTCAATAAATTCTGGGTGAATCCAGAGTAGTCTCAGATGGTAGAAGAAACAGGAGTTAGTTTGGGGCACTGAAGCAGGTCAGAGCTTTCACCTTAATAATTCTGGGACTGTGTGCATATTGTGTCCCGCTCGGGGTGGATCAAACCCTGCAGTTAGAGACCCAGAAGGAAAGAGAGAGAGACCAAATGACATCATTTCACTTATGCGCCTCGAATGGTCCTCATTAAGTTGACTGCACAGACTATAAAGAGGGATTTTAAGAGCCTGGAAAAGTTGAAGGCAGACAATCCCTTGTTCAGAGGATGAAATGGGGGTAAACCATAACATATGTACCAAATAATATAGTCTTTGTTTTATGTAATAATTTATTTTCTTCTCTCTCCTTCCTGGACATGGAAGAGACCTAACTTGAGGTCAGTTCTCAGTACCCTTGAAAGCTGAAGAAAGGGCAAGTCTGCCCCGACGGCTTCTCTGGCGGGCACACGGCTGGAGCCCTCTGCACAGTGGCAGCCTCGCCAGTTAAATTACGAGGGCTGCTTTGAAGAGAGGAGGTTTCCTGCTTTATGAGGCTGATAGCATTCAGTGTTTAAGCCATTAAATTTGCATCTGGGAAAGCCCTGGTCAGGAAGAGGTAAAAAGGTCAAGTTTTCATAATGGCTTTCAGAGCCAAAATGGTATCTTTCCTGAGGGGCTGGCTGGAAAACATTCAGCTTTTTGTTGTAATAGAGGTCTTGCTTAATTGAAAATCGTGAGATAAAGAGATCTTTTAACAGGATGCTAATACTTAAACTCATTGAAAGATATTTTCCTACTAATGATTGGGACTAGTGGCTAAATATAGGGCACTGCTGTGAACAGAATGAATCTCTGAGTTTAGTGTTGTGAGGATCTGTTCCTCTGAGTTCATCTTCACTGATACTGTCAAACTAAGCAGATAATTGCCACACCTCCCATGAACAGTGTGGAACGAGACTTAAAGTCAGTTTTTCCAAATTGTTTTAGAGGGAACCTCAGAATTTATTAGAGATTTTATAATATCATTAAGCCAATGACAGCTTGTTTTAAAGTGTTGTTTGCTACCCTAATAGTTCTTTATTCTGTTTCTCTCAAGAACAGTCAGTTCTGCTATAATGTTACACATGTATGCTATAAAACCACATGCTAGGCAAAATCATTTCACAGAAGCCACAGAGCTTTGACATCAAACCTGTGCCCCAAAAGGCAAAATTGATGAATTGAACCTCATCAAAGTGAAAAACCTTTTGATCTGTGAAAGACCCTGTTAGGAACATGGAAGGACAAGCTGCAGACTACGAGGAAAAATTGCCATCCACTTAGTTGACAAAGGACTAGTATTGAGAATATATAAAGAAGTTTAAAATTTTAACAGTAAAAAAGTAAACAAGTCAACTGAATTAGGAAATAAGCAAAAAAAAACATGAAGAAACATTTCATGGAAGAGGATATACAGATAGTAAATAAACACATGAAGAGATGTGCAACATTAGCCCTTAGAGAAATGCAAATTGAAATCACAATAAGATATCCCACAACTGTCAGAATGGCTAAAATTAAAAATTTAATAGTGAAGTCGCTCAGTCCTGTCCAACTCTTTGCAACCCCGTGGACTGTAGCCTATCAGGCTTCTCCGTCCATGGGATTTTCCAGGCAAGAGTGCTGGAGTGGATTGCCATTTCCTTCTCCAGGGGATCTTCCTGACCCAGGAATCAAACCCAGGTCTCCTGGAGATCTTCCCGACCCAGGGATCAACCCAGGTCTCCCACACTGCAGGCAGACGCTTTACCTTCTGAGCCACCAGGGGGCTTCCCTAAGTGAAGTGAAAGTTGCTCAGTTGTGTCCAACTCTTTTCGACCAGTCCATGGAATTCTCTAGGCAAGAATACTGGAGTGGGTAGCCTTTCCCTTCTCCAGGGTATCTTCCCAACCCAGGGACTGAACCCAGGTCTCCTGCATTGCAGGCAGATTCTTTACCAGCTGAGCCACAAGGGAAGTCCAAAAATAATAGCAGTATTCAATGCTCCAATAAGAATGTGGGGGAAAAGTGAAAGTTGCTCAGTCATGTCCAACTCTTTGTAACTCACTAGCAAGGTATGAATGTGGAGAAATTGGGAAACAGTTGGAAAATTTCTTAATAAAGTGGGCATGCAACTTACACACAGCCTAGAAATTGTACTCCTGGGCATTTAGCCCAGAGAAATAAAGACTTAGGTTCACACAAAAACCTTTATATGAATATTCATAGCACTTTTATTTGTAATAGCTCAAAACTGGGAACAACCCAGATGCTCTTCAACCTTGAATAGCTAAACTGTGGTACATCCATATCATGGAATTTTCCTCAGCAATAAAAAAGAACAAACTACAGATACATGCAACATGAATTGCTAGGGAATTATGCTGAGTGGAAAAACTCAATCCCCAGAAAGTGATGTTTGGTAGATACCATTTATATAACATTCTTAAAGTGACAAAACCACAGAAATAGAGAACAGATTAGTAGTAGCTAGAGGTTAAAGAGGAGAAGGGGGCCCAAGAGGGAAAAAGCAGTATTAACAAAAGGCAACAGAGAAAATCCCTGCAGTAATTAAATCATTCTCTATCTTGACTGTCTCAATAACAATCTCTTGGTTGTGATATTATACTTTTGCACGATGTCATCACTGGGGGAATGAATTGGGTAAAGGATACACTGGATATATCAATATTAGTTCTTGCCACTCAAGTGAATCTACAGTTATCCCTAAAGTTAAATGTTCAATTAAAAAAATTACAGGGGTAAAGGACACAACACTCAAATTTTCTCAACAATAGAATGAAATAATAATAACCTTATAAAACTGGTAGCACAATTTTACACATGTTAAATGGTTAAGAAATACGTAAATACCATGCTGAACATGGCGCTTTACCTTGACGAAGAGCTGAAGTTTGCACACAGAAGTGGGCATTGCAGGGGTTGCAGCTGTGTATTACTGTGATGTGGTGGAAGGAGGGTTATTAGAAATGGGATGAAATAACCATTTCTAAATGGCTATTAGAAATACCAGATGCATTGGTGTGGCTCATAACACACCCAGTGAACTGAAGTAGCTGGTGATGGTTAAGAACTGAGATATATGCACACGTGTGCTTTGTGTATTCCTGCTCTTTTCATCTTTAAGCTAAGTACAGTTTTCTGTGTTCACCTATGTTTCCTGCATTCAAGATTACACATAAACATAAAATCTGTTGTGCTAAAATTGTTTCCTGATATATCATTGCTTTGAAACAAATTTGCATTTTTCAAAACAAGCATTAGAGCAGAACTGATTGTACCTTCTATATACAAAAGTGACAGAATGTCCAGATAGTTACTGGAAAGGGAAGAAAATCCAATTTCAAGTAATAGATAATGTCATCAAAGATTTCTGAGG
Organism: Aepyceros melampus; assembly: GCA_006408695.1. Taxonomy (NCBI): domain Eukaryota; kingdom Metazoa; phylum Chordata; class Mammalia; order Artiodactyla; family Bovidae; genus Aepyceros; species Aepyceros melampus. The sequence goes on along the minus strand of SJXQ01004394.1, from coordinate 320,846 downwards.
CTTTGGGTCTGGATCCTACATGAGTTCCCTTCTACACCTGGAAAGTATGTTAACATTTTGGCGAGATTTGGTTCTTTGTGTTTCCCCGGTGTGAATTGATTAAGCTTAAAAATAAGTAAAACTTTCTAAGACTTCCCTGGTGGTACAGTGGGTAAGAATCTTCCTGCTACTGCAGGGGACCTGGGTTGGGGAAGATTCCAGATGCTGCGGAGTAACTAAGTTCCTGTGCTACAACTACCATGCCCGTGATCCAGAGCTGGCGTGTGAGAACTGCTGAGCCCACGTGCAGCAACTGCTGAAGCCCATGAGTAGAGCATGCGCTGCAAGAGGAGAAACCACCTCATTGCGGAGTAGGCCCTGTCTGCTGCAACTAGAAAAAAACCATGACAGCAACAAAGACCCAGTGCAACCAAAAATAATCTTCTAGATTTTTAATTAACAACAGTATTAGAGTGGTTACAGATACAAGGTAAAAGGAAAAAACAATTTTAGAAAAGTGATTGGGTATAAAATATTCTTTTTTGTGTGTGTTTATCTTATACTCTGGTCTAACATGTAAGGGAGAGGAATACATGTGGTGGGAAACAGTTGGTTTTGAATTTTATTATATTTGTTATTAGAGGTTTTATGCCTAATGAGGTAGATGGGAATATAAAGAGACTGGATTTTAGAGCACATTATTATGGAATAGAATTAGGCCCGTGGTGTTTGGTTCACTTAGGTAGAAACAGTTCAGTTCAGTTGGGTCTGATTCTTTGCAATCCCATGGACTGCAGCACGCCAGGCTTCGCTGTCCATCACCAACTCCCAGAGCCTACTCAAACTCATGTCCATTGAGCTGGTGATGCCATCCAACCATCTCATCTTCTGTCGTCCCTTTCTCCTCCTGCCTTCAATCTTTCCCAGAATCAGGGTCTTTTCCAATGAGTCACTTCTTCACATCAGGTGGTCAAAGTAGTGGAGTTTCAGCTTCAGCATCAGTCCTTCCAATTAATATTCAGGATTGATTTCCTTTAGGATGGACTGGTTGGATCTCCTTGCTGTCCAAGGAGCCTTCTCCAATGCCACAGTTCAAAAGCATCAAACTTGAGGTTGATTCCTATGACTGAGTTAAATTTCTGTTGATACAGATAGCATGCCTAACGAGACCTGCCAACTTGAAGTACACTGTATTGGTCACAAAAGAAATGTGTACAATTATACATTGTTCAAATCCGTTGAAATCCTATTGCTCACAGGTTGATAGTGTAAAGGAATTTAACTTAGATATCTAGGCAATGAGGCTGCCTGTTAGACATTACTATAATCATGCATTTATTTTTGTATAACTGGTCTCAGAGCTCAAACACTGAAATATTATGTGGTGATACACAAATTATGGGGGGGTAAAGCACCAGATGATTTCTTATTCCCAACTTAAAGTTAATAACCCCAAAAGGCAGTGGGATAAGAGTGGTTGTGGAGAAAAAGTCTGAGTTGGATATTGAAAAAATTTTAAAGGTGCGGTTTTCTAGATGTAAGAAGATGATGGTGACAGTGACAAAAAAGAGGGAGATAGATGAGGGTGGACTGAACTCCAGCAGAGGAAGACACCATGGGTAAAGCTCACACTCTCGTTCAAACCCAACTGTGATCAATAAGTTAGTGAAAAATTGAAGGGAAAAGCTCTCCATTTTTAATAAAACAGAAATAGCCACAACCCCAAACCACAAATTATAAAGCAAAACCTTCCAAATACTGAGAAATCTATACCAACGAAAACACGAGGGTGCTGAGTGCCCAGACAAACCTCTTCAGACATCAAGCAGGAGACAGATTTCCTTAGAAGTCTGCATTACAGTCCTGAAAGGCTCAGCCAATGATCCTTTAATTAAAGAGACAAGAGCTCTAGACTGTGGGCAAAGTCTAAGAGAAATAAGACTATTCCTTGTAGATAGCTGGCTCAAATAGAATGGCCAGGAATTACCTATGCTGTAGCCTCTTAGCCTAGATAAGTGATAAGACAAAGAGGAAGCCATCTGGCATATGAGGGGTTTTACTGTGATTAAGGCTGGATTTTTGAAGGCCAATCCTGAAGGAAGCTGAAACTCCAATACTTTGGCCACCTGATGTGAAGAACTGACTCATTAGAAAAGATCCTGATGCTGAGAGATTGAAAGTGGGAGGAGAGGGGGATGACAGAGGATGAGATGGTTGGATGGCATCACCGATGTGACGGACATGAGTTTGAGTAGGCTCCAGGGGTTGGTGATGGACAAGGGAGCGTGGCATGCTGTAGTCCATGGGGTCACAAAGAGTTGCGCACAATTGAGCAACTGAACTAAACCGAATCCTGAAGGAAGAGAAATATGCATGAAGATTAGAAGAGAAACAAATACAGTAAGAATGTGTTCAATATAAACCTGGGGTGTAGAGTTGTTCATCTTTTATTCAAATAATCTTGAGAACCTTCTTTGTGCCAGAACCACTTCTCTCTGTTGGAGAAACATCTCAATCTTCACAGAATCACCTCCCAGGGATGGAGATACATTCACATTCTCAAAAACACACATGCACTAAAAGCCGGCTTTATTTAAAGATGAGTAGTCATTAGAAAAAGTTGAAAATGGATCATACATGTGAAAAGTGAATAAAAGTAAAGCAAGTAAAGAACTTAAGCAATAGGCAAATGAAAAATATTTTTAAATTTTTATCTGCATGTTAATTTCACATCACTAAAAATAAGAGTATATTTTTAATTTCCAGGGACAAAAAATGATGATGGACCTGAAAAATCTCTTCTAATGCTAAAACAGCCTTAAAAGTGTTTACCAGCTCCAGGAATACATGGCCATGAATTTAACAGCTACATACAGGACAGAAATAAGAAATTAGGCCTGTGCAAGGAGGGATTAGAAGTAAGAATGCTATCAGTTCAGTTGCTTAGTCGTGTCCGACTCTCTGTGACCCCATGAATGCAGCACGTCAGACCTTCCTGTCCATCACCAACTCCCAGAGTTCACTCAGACTCACGTCAATTGAGTCCATGATGCCATCCAGCCATCTCATCCTCTGTCGTCCCTTTCTCCTCCTGCCCCCAATCTCTCCCAGCATCAGAGTCTTTTCCAATGAGTCAACTCTTTGCATGAGGTGGCCAAAGTACTGGAGTTTCAGCTTTAGCATCATTCCTTCCAAAGAAATCCCAGAAAGCTATAGGGTAGGCAGTAAAAATTTATGCTTTTTTTAAAAGGGAGATAACAAATCAATTTGTCTTTACAATGAAAAATAGAAATTCTCCCCTGAGAATCTATAGCTGTAGACCAGACATTATAGGAGTTTGCAGTTTTAAATTTAGACTACCTGTGCAGTCCAGGAAAACCAAATTAATTTAACATGATTATAAATGTTCCACAGTCACTGGAAGAAACAAATGTAAAACTTCTCTGGAGGAATGTCTCTATGGCTTAATCCTCATGATTCTTACAGACATTGATCACCAAACTAGGAGCATATACTCAAGTTATAAACAATAAAACAAACCCCACACGTTGGCAGAAATAAGTAAAGGAATTAAAGCTCAAAGGACTTCAAATTTGGGGAGTATCATGTAAGAAATAAAAGTGATTATCTTTAAATGTATAAATAAATAAATGAAACTAAGAGTCTATGAAAGCAAATTAGAAGAAAGGATTTGCAGAAAAGAAAAGGAAAGTTTAATGGACAGGTTATATAGTAGATGAAATACAATTATAGCAAGGAACAGTAAACTAGAAAATAATTCTGAGAAAATCATCCAGGATATGCATCAAAGAGAAAGTGAGGGAAAACATGAAAATGAGTTAAACATAGGGAGGGTGGAAGGATGAGAAATATCAAAATCTACCAAATTGAAGTCTTAAAAAGAGAAAATGACAGAAGCCAATGTTAGAGATAAATATCTAAGTTTTTATAACTCAAGAGAAACATTAAAGATTCAGGAATCCCAACAAACATCGTCAACATGGGAAACTCCTGAAAAATGTTAAGTGTATCAAGCAATAATGATTTCTTTAAAACAGGAATTTAAGTATAGAAACATAAGTAACAATAAAATGGAAGACTACCTTGGGCTTGTGGAATTAGTGTTCCAAGGTTTTTGTATATGTCTTAAAAATTAATGAAAAAAGAATAATGGAAATGAGATAGAAGAAACAACTTCCTATAGGGTAAGAAAGCTAGGGGCAGGGGAAGGGATTACCGAAGAAATAGGGCCATATGTGGACGCAAACACAAAATCTCCCACTGAAAGAGAGTCTTGAGCTATTAAGCAGCACTGTCAAGAGGAATATGGAGGAGGCTATAACCTTGAAATTCTGTCTATAAAACAGCACAAGTGTTCAGACATATGTGTAGAATGAAGACCACTTCAAGCACATGTTCTGTCAGGGGGTGATGGAAACTCTATAAACTGCTCCTAGTGGAGCTAGTGCTCTCGCTGGGATTAATGACAGGGAGCTGTAGCCATCCCTGGGTCTGAAGAGAGGAGAGCTGTCCTGAGCGGACACCTCAGAGAGGCCGTCCTGAGAGGAAGGGTGACCTTCTCTTGAGGAACATAGCACCTAGCACCCTAAGGTGACCCCACAGGAGTATTAGGAAGTCCCTTCCCTGATGTCCTTTTCACTGCCCTCCTTCCACTTGCTGTCAGGATTCCTGTTAGTCAAAACCAGTGGAACACCAGGGAGCAAGGGACGCGTTGATGACCCACTTTGCTTGGCCCCGTACGCAAGGCACCGAGCAAGGTGGAGAAGGACGGAGGAGGAGAAGCAAAGTGGGGATGTCTATTCAGGGCACCCTCTCTCCACCCTGCCCTCCCTAAAATTTCTCTCTTTTGTCTAAATGACTTTTGCTGGTGTCATGAAGGTTTTGCTTTAGATTTTCCCTTGACATAGAATTTTGTGCATACTGATAGAACAGTCCTGTATTTTTTAGGCTTTAGAAAAAATTGTTGAAAATGGTCTTATCAATGAGTATTTTTTTTTCTACTGTCTAATTTATATATTTCTCCCTCTTCACGAAAATGACTTACTCTGAAATTTCAAAGTGCTTTTCAGGGCTGTAATGTGATTTCCATTAAAAAAAGTAAGTAGGCCAAAGGCAATATGAGCAGGTTTACCTATGAAAATGTCCCCTATCAAAAACACTTGGTGAGTTTGCCTTTGGGTAGAAGCATATGGAAAAGGGAGGCCAATCAGATGATGACTCAGAGTGAACATCCTTGTGTTCCTTCAGGAAAGGAGAAACATGCTGAGCATAAAAATCATTTCAGAAACTGATCAAAATACAGCCAACAGGCTTGCACTTCTGGGAAGATGGAATAGACTTAAATATTTCTATTACTATCACTAACTAGAGCCAACAACCATACGTATATATGTATATATCATACATGAGAAAACTCTGCAGGACAGAAAGAAGAACTCATACCAGCTAGGGACCTTGGGGTCATTCTTATTTATTTTTATTTTTCCTGACTTTCAATGGGCAGGTTTCGGTCTATTACTTGTCAAAATACATTTTTCTTACATTTGTCCTATTCTTTTTTCTAAGAACAACAATGTATACATTGGTATTCTTTTTTCTACCTTTCATCTTTTTTGAATTCCTTTTTTATCTTGTTCTTTTCCATTTTATTTTTACATAATTTTAGGAAACTTTCCTACCTCTTGTTTACCTTTTGTTGTTTTAACATAGCAGTCATCTGTTAAGGTTTTCATTTTTCCTTCAATTTCGTTCCTGTTGCTTTAACTATTTGTTGGTCTTCTCCTGACGTTCTATCTTTTCTTTAACCTTTTGTATGATATATTTGGGATCCCTTTTCTTTTTTTTTCAAGGACTACATTTCAATCTCTCAGAGATTATGAGAATTATATATATGGATGCCTTACTTTTCATATAAGGTTTTCATGTCCTTTTCCTCTAAAGGTGTGTGAGTGTATGCATATGTATGTTTCTATATTTGCTCCTTTTTCATCCTTGGACACAGATAACTACATTAAAGTTAGTATTTGCTGTTGAATAGTGTGGGGAGGGTTAGGATAAGGCCCTAAGTCAGTATGAAGCTTCAATTCAGGTTTGTTATCTTAAACAGCTTTCAAAAATGTGTTATTCTCTGCCATTGAACTACATATTCAAATCACTAATATATATTTGAAAAGCATTCCACATCCTTCATCATGAGGGAAATGCAAGTTAAAATCACAATGTGAAACACATCCACTCAAATGGCTATGATAAAAATGGCTGACATTATTAAGTGTTGGAATGTCTGTGGAGCTACTAGAGTATCATACACCATTAGTGGGAAGGGTGCATGCATGCTCGGTTGCATGATGCAAATATTTTGGAAAATGGTTTGGCTACTAAAGTTAAATATATATATTTCCTTGGCAATACCAGCATTGACCTAAGTGTTATTATAATGATGGAATAGAAAGTCATGGTGAAGGAAGGATTTAACTGCTTTACCAATCTTATTATAATTAGTAAAGTAATTATCCATAGAGTAAAATACTGATTTCTTCTATCAAAAATTTGGTATCAAGTTGATATAGCACCAAAGAATTGATGCTTTTGAACTGTGGTGTTGGAGAAGATTCTTTTTTTTTTTTAACTAATTTTTATTTTTTAGTTTGTATATATACTGTATTCATTTTGCTATACATTGACTTGAATCAGCCACAGGTGTACATGAATTCCCAATCCTGACCACCACCTCCCCCCTCCCACCCCATACCATCTCTCTGGATTATCCCGTGCATCAGTCCCAAGCATCCCGGATCCCGCATTGAACCTAGACCGGCAATTCGTTTCACTTATGATATCATACATGTTACACTGCCAGTCTCCCAAATCATCCCACCCTCTCCCTCTCCCACAGAGTCCAAAAAGCTGTTCTATACATCTGTGTCTCTTTTGCTGTCTCACATACAGGTTTATCATTACCATCTTTCTAAATTCCATATATATGTGTAAGTATACTGTATTGGTGTTTTTCTTTCTGGGTTACTTCACTCTGTATAATCGGCTCCAGCTTCATCCACCTCATTAGAACTGATTGAAATGTATTCTTTTTAATGGCTGAGTAATACTCCATTGTGTATATGTACCACAGCCTTCTTATCCTTTCACCTGCTGATGGACATCTAGGTTGCTTCCATGTCCTGGCTATTATAAATAGTGCTGCGATGAACATTGGGGTACACGTGTCTCTTTCAATTCTGGTTTCCTTGGTGTGTATGCCCAGCAGTGGGATCGCTGGATCATAAGGCAGTTCTATTTGCAATTTTTTAAGGAATCTCCACACTGTTCTCCATAATGGCTGTACTAGTTTGCATTCCCACCAACAGTGTAAGAGGGTTCCCTTTTCTCCACACCCTCTCCAGCATTTATTGCTTGTTGACTTTTGGATCGCAGCCATTCTGACTGGTGTGAAATGGTACCTATTGTGGTTTTGACCCTACACAAAAATAAACTCAAAATGGATTAAAGATCTAAACGTAAGACAAGAAACTATAAAATCCTAGAGGAGAACATAGGCAAAACACTCGCTGACGTAAATCACAACAGGATCCTCTATGATCCACCTCCCAGAATACTGGAAATAAAAGCAAAAATAAACAAATGGGATCTAATTAAAATTAAAAGCTTCTGCACAACAAAGGAAACTATAAGCAAGGTGAAAAGACAGCTTTCTGAATGGGAGAAAATAATAGCAAAGGAAGCAACTGACAAACAACTAATCTCAAAAATATACAAGCAGCTTATGCAGCTCAATTCCAGAAAAATAAATGACCCAATCAAAAAATGGGCCAAAGAACTAAATAGACATTTCTCTAAAGAAGACATACAGATGGCTAACAAACACATGAAAAGATGCTCAACATCACTCATTATCAGAGAAGATTCTTGACAGTCCCTTCGACTGCAAGGAGATCCAACCAGTCCGTCCTAAAGGAAGTCAGTCCTGGATGTTCACTGGAAGGACTGATGTTGAAGCTGAAACTCCAATCCTTTGGCCACCTGATGCAAAGAGCTGACTCATTTGAAAAGACCTTGATGCTGGGCAAGATAGAAGGCAGGAGGAGAAGGAGATGACAGAGGATGAGATGGTTGGATGGCATCACCCACTCGATGGACATGGGTTTGGGTGGACTCTGAGAGTTGGTGATGGACAGGGAGGCCTGGCGTGCTGCAGTCTGTGGAGTTGCAAAGAGTCGGACATGACTGAGCGACTGAACAACTAAACGGATATAGCAAAAGATACAGAAGTAATAAACTATTGGGTAAATCATTTCTTTATTCAGAAAATCATTCTACAAATATTTGTCGAGATTTATAGTGTATCCCCAGGTACAGTTGCTATTACCAGGAGCTAACATCTGGTAGTAGGAGGTGGGTATATAAATAAACACAGTGAATTGTTGTGTAGCCAGGATGGACATGTGCGCAATTACAGTGAGGGTACAAAGGAGGAAGTGGTTGGCTTTACCTGAAACAGTTAGAAAGGGCTTCATACAGAAAATTATCTTAAGCTAAGTATTGTGTATCACTATTGTTATTAATGGGCTTCCTGATAGCTCGATTGGTAAAGAATCTGCCTGCAATTCAGGAGAACTTGGTTTGATTCCTGCATCAGGAAGACCCCCCTGGAGAAGGGAAAGGCAACCCACTCCAGTATTCTTGGGCTTCCCTTGTGGCTCAGCTGGTAAAGAATCTGCCTGCAATGTGGGAGACCTCGATTCGAACCCTGGATTGGGAAGATGCCCTAGAGAAGGGAAAGGCTACCCACTCCAGTATTCTGCCCCGGAGAATTTCATGGACTGTATAGTCCATATAGCGTCGTAGAGAGTCGGACACAACTGAGCGACTTTCACTGTATTATTATTGATATTATCATCATTACTAAAGCATGCAATTTAGAAATTTATAAGCATGGCAAAAATTACAAACTAATAGTAATAAAATTCATATTTATGATCTGCAGAGCAGCATCACACAGTGATAGAGACCAGGAAAGAAAACTAAGGAGAAAAAGAGATGGATAATTTGGGGTGAGGGGGTACAATCTTCTCATCACTACATTTGAGCTTTGAGTTTGTGTTTATTGACTGGGATTCCAGTGACTAGGCACTGAAACCTGATCGTGTTTTAGGACCTCCCTCCCCTTCCCCCACTCCTTCCGTCAAAGCTTGAGTAGACCAGTGTGCGCACCTGTGAGATCAACTTTCCCTTCTAAATATCTAACATAAAAATCTTTTGAAAGCAACAGGGTGCCCTCACTTAAAGCTTACGGAATGGGAGCCAATTTTTAATTTGTTCCTCCTGTTTGCTGAAAATATAGTATTTCTCTTTCAAAGACTTTATTAGGAACCTGGTTTTCTTATGTGAACACAGACAAGCAATTTACAGTGATGAATTAGTGATGATGGTTAGAGTCAGGAGTTTCTTCAGTTATTAGAGGTTTATACTATTTTTCAAAAGCATTCAATTTGCACAAATATTTCAAATTTTAAAGGAGCCAGTTCCGAAAAGAGAAATAAGAGCAGTTAATAATGACAGTCAGATAGCAATAGGGACAATGATGATTGCTACCACACCACGTGATGTGCCAAGAGCCATCCAAAGCTTTGTGCATATAGTTTCTCTTTTAAGGGTAAGTGCAAGTGGATGGCATAGTCTTATCAGAATTATATCAGAAAGTCTATCGTAAAAAATGTTAATAGCAGAAGAGAAAACTTGCTTTAGATTATTTTTGAAGCCATAAAAGCAAAGGAAAAATAGGCGTATTTTTGGAGATACAAAAAGCTGAACTCCACATTCTATTTTGCTTCTCTTTTCATCAAGAAGCATCATAGTTAGATGGAAAATGATGAGATGAATATGAATGGGAAAATAAGCCCATTAAACACAAAATGATTCTAACAGGGTCCTTAGCAGCTCTGAGTCTACCTAAAGGCTAGAATAAATTCAGCCACAAGATACAAAAAGGACTTTCAAAGGAGAGCAGCAGCATTTTTCCAAAGACTCTTGGAATACAGAGGACTACTGAGAAACTAGGGATGTATGTGTGTGACTTGGCTATTTTATAACAGGGGAAAAGTATATTCCATGAGCTGCTTTAATGGACTAGGTTGTGAGAAAGAATATTGTCTTGATTTTAAGTCAGACTTTTCTTTTTTGCACATTAACATTTTGGAGGTATCTCCTAACCAAAGACAAAGTATGCTCTCAAGCCACCAGGCCCAAAAGACATTTTTTAATGCCTACAGATATGTCAGTGATGGTTAGTTACCACATGTTCTTCTGTTATTTGCATTTAACACATATGGCTAGATTTGCACTCAAATTTGTTATATAAAATACCTTAACTATTTTGACCTATTGGAATAAACAGCTCTGGGGCATGCAGAATATGCATTACAAAGGAACTCAATGATGACTGGTAAGAATGGTCACTTTTTCTGGAATAGGATTTTCAAAGTTCAAAGAGTTTGGTGTGATTAATCTTTGTGATGTCCTCTGCCCATCAAATATTTCATAATGTCCCACTTGACAACTGAACAATTTTGGAAAATAAGACTTGAATCGTGGAGAGTTTGATAGCAGAACAAATGTACAAAAAAGAACTGATTAATGAATATATATCACTGTTAGAGGGATACTCATTGTGAAATGTAGTATTATGTATAAAATATAATTTTGATTAGCATTTTTATCAATGACTTGGTATATGATCATTAAGAACAACAATTTATTGAATTCTAATAGCAAAATGCTACTAAAGATCTCAATACACTTTCTAATATTTATCTAGATACACACAGTAAAAGAAGCAAGAGGAAAATTAAACAAAAGGCAATAAATATTTCCTAGGATTCCATTTTTGCAGTTTACTATGTATTCCTATTCTCCAAGTAACTTTATAAATGTTAAAATTTAGGAAAATGGAGTCTTAAGTTAGCCTGTTCTTTTTTCCCAAAGTTTCCCTCAACTTTCATTCTGGAGTAAGTAGCTAAAGCCACTGGAAGGTAAAACAACATTGCTAGTCTTGGCCAGCACAGTTCCCCATGGACTAGAGCTGCAAGCTGGTCATAAAGAGTAGTACTGGGTTATGTTTCCAGACATAGTATTCACTTGCTATGCAAGGAAAGGCTAAGAGACTCTTGGGGAATTAACATCCTAAAAAAACCCATCAAGTCAACCCTCTCCTCTTCCAGCGAGTTTGAAAAAAACCTGATGATTCTGTGCACATGTTGTCCTTCTGGATTGCCTGTTGGCTGCTCAGTCATATTTACTAAAGGTGGAAAAGCCAAGTACAACATGTTTTGGAAACTAAATACCTGGTGTTCTGACACACTTTCTGGATCAGCCATGATTTAGTTGGGTTCCTCACAAACACTGATCTGTTCGCTCAGTGTTTACAGAGAAAGATGTTTTCTCCTCTCTTTCTCATTTTAAAATAGACTAGAATAGATTTTTTTCTTTGGACCTTTTGAATGAAGTTGGAAGTTATAGTTCTGCCAAAACACAGGTTGCAAAACACCTCAAAGTGACCAAAACTACTACACCATGCGTGAATCACTGAAGCCTGTGCTTTCAACACTTCGCAAGGAGCTTTCAAATACCAGTGTCTGTCCTGTTCTCCAAAGAATTAGAAACTTGATGCTTTTCTCCTAGCCCTGCTTCCACCAACAATGAAAAGAGGGAAAGTGGTAGCATTTAACAGGATGAATGCTGAAGATTACGTTTCCCCTCTAAATAGCATATACTATGTGGGGGCTTTAATAATTAATGTAAAGTATTCATAACATAGTAATTTCTACCTAGAATTCTCTGATAACATCTCTTTCTTCAGTCATAAACTATAATTTAGGCCAAACCACATGATTGCTTTGGTTTGGATATGAGATTACTTTGCCTTCGTTGTAGAGTTTGCAATGATTCTAGTAATCCTAACAGTACATACAATTTGTGGAGAAAAGTACCAGGAAATTGTACCAAATATATGCCATGTAGCATGTCCAGCATCTAAGCATTAGTGTTCTCATTTTCTATATGAAGGTGTTGGCACTCAGTGTAATTAATTCATGCAGACTTTGGTTTCCCTGCTGGCTCAGAGGTTAAAGCATCTGCCTGCAATGCAGGAAACCTGGGTTCAATCCCTGGATCGGGAAGATCCCCTGAAGAAGGAAATGGCAACCCACTACAGTATTTTTGCCTGGAGAATCCCATGGATGGAGGAGCCTGGTGGGCTACAGTCCACAGGGTCGCAAAGAGTCGGACAGGACTGAGCGACTTCACTTTCACTTTTACTAAAGCTGGTAAGGGTCAGAGTTAAGATTTGAACCCATGTTTGTTTGACTCTAGTTTATTATGCCCTCCTCTGTGTTGGGTAAGTCAGTCCCACATTCCTTTTCATTCAGTTTGCAAAGTTTTATTATTGTTGAAGTGAGAATATGTAGAGTAACAATTATGTAGAGTAATAAATTTTAGATGAGGAAAATAATATTCCACTTAGGGGTGTTTGCTATATATGATTTTAAACTCATTTTACGAAAGTTATAATTATCCCATCTATTTCTTCATAGCACAGATTATTTTCTTAGTCTAAACCTCTACTATATTTTTCCTATATATTTTCTATCTTGGTATATTAAGTCCTGAGTCTTATGTCTTACTTTTTCATTTGATATTTTGTTATATTTTCTCCTTATTTATTCTGCAGTATACATTTAAAAAAATTACTTTTCTCATTATTTATCTCCAATTTTACATTTTCTCAATTTACACATGAGAAGAATACTATAGCCCAATAATATCAGAAAAAGATAAGATTACCAAAAATAAAAAAATAATCCCAGCCCCTCCCCAAACCTTTGTATCCCTAAGCATTTGTCCTCTCTTCTTCTTTTTTTTTTTTCTTGTTTTTTTGACTACCAAAAACTGTAGCAGAGATATTACTTCTGTTGTATTTGTATCTTATAATCAAAGATTAAAGACGTGCTAGAGTTGCAGTATATTTTAAGTAAAAAACAAAAAACCCAAAAACTTGATATAGAGAAGTAGAATGATAAAACACATTTGTGTTTTTGGAAGCACATTCTGGAGATATGGAGCATATTTAGGAGATCATTGTAACAGTTTAGACAAAAGCCAGTGAAATTTGAATAAAAACAGAGGGGCTAGGTGATTTGAGTTGGGCAGATAATTGGACGAGAAGGATGAGAAAAAGGAAAGGTTCTTAAATGTCTTTCAAAATGAAGAAGAACACACTTCCTCTTTGGAAGGAAAGATGACAAATAGATTTTTAAATCTACTTGCTTATTGTGCTGCCATTAGACTGTAAGAATCAGTAGGATATGGACTTAATTTTGTTTATGCCTGACATTTAATAGGCACTCAAATAGGGTAAGTTTCATTTTGATTATGTTGAGTTTAAGATTTTCATGGATCATAGAGTTGTAAAGAGTTTAAAAGGAGATAGCCAAATAGTATTGTAATTCACTCTGGTTGTTAGAATTATGCTAATTTTAATTTGTTATTCTAAATACTCCAAGTTTATTTTAGTCTTTTATTTTGAATATCTCAGGTAGCTACAGCTGCTGCTGCTGCTGTTGCTAAGTCGCTTCAGTCGTGTCCAACTCTCTGTAACCCCATAGACAGCAGCCCACCAGGCTCCCCCATCCCTGGGATTCTCCAGGAAAGAACACTGGAGTGGGTTGCCATTTCCTTCTCCAACTCATGAAAGTGAAAAGTGAAAGTGAAGTCGCTCAGTCATGTCCAACTCCTAGTGACCTCATGGACTGCAGCCCACCAGGCTCCTCCGTCTATGGGATTTTCCAGGCAAGAGTACTGGAGTAGGGTGCCATTGCCTTCTCCTATAGCTACAGCAAATTTACATTCTTATTTAAGAAAAAGATATAGCTTATTTATTGTTTTTAAAAAAGAATAAGGCTAAACAGACAAATATGAAACCGTCAAGGCAGGCTACAGGACCAAATAATATATACCACAGGAATAGTTAGAAATTTGAACAGAAAGTTTACGCTAGTTTATATTCCAATCCAAATTTTGACAGTGCTTATGTCACCACACAATCAAGCACAGATGTCATAAGTTATTTTCAAATTCCATATACCCCTTCATTATTTATTAGGAGAATCAGTGCTCAGAGTTAACTTACTTCAGTTCAGTTCAGTTCACTCATGAAAGTGAAAAGTGAAAGTGAAGTCGCTCAGTCATGTCCAACTCCTAGTGACCTCATGGACTGCAGCCCACCAGGCTCCTCCGTCTATGGGATTTTCCAGGCAAGAGTACTGGAGTAGGGTGCCATTGCCTTCTCCTATAGCTACAGCAAATTTACATTCTTATTTAAGAAAAAGATATAGCTTATTTATTGTTTTTAAAAAAGAATAAGGCTAAACAGACAAATATGAAACCGTCAAGGCAGGCTACAGGACCAAATAATATATACCACAGGAATAGTTAGAAATTTGAACAGAAAGTTTACGCTAGTTTATATTCCAATCCAAATTTTGACAGTGCTTATGTCACCACACAATCAAGCACAGATGTCATAAGTTATTTTCAAATTCCATATACCCCTTCATTATTTATTAGGAGAATCAGTGCTCAGAGTTAACTTACTTCAGTTCAGTTCAGTTCAGTCACTCAGTCATGTCCGACTCTTTGCAACCCCATGAACCGCAGCACTCGAGGCCTTACTTGGTCCTAAAACCTGAGGGCTGATAACATTCATGACCCATCAGCTCCACTCTGAACATTATCCACTTAGCCTTTTGTTTTGAGTTTCTGATGTCTTTTATTTTAAGGCAAAAGAGGTTCCTATATCAGCCTGTAACTGCTGCTAGTTGTCTTTCAAATCCACCATTTATAGAAAAATTGGTTATAGCAAGCAGACTATTGTACAATAGAAGTAAATATGAAGGAAATGAAATAAAAGCCACACATACTAATTAGATAGAAATAAAACAATTTTTTTTTGTTTTTCTCCTTCTAGCCAGTGAAGCTTTCAGTTGAATTGAAAACAGAAAGGATAAGACCTAACTCTCTGTAAGTCAGTAAGGCTGCTTTCCATGGCAGCCTAAAGAAAAGAAAAAAGGCAAATGAGAGTTCTTTCAAGAACATAGGAAACAAATAATTTTAGGATTTACAGTACTGTAAAAGAATGGAAGAACTGTGACTCACATGAGGAAAGAGGAAAAAAAAATATTTAGCAAGGAAGAGTCAGTACAAACAAAGCAGACATATTTCCTTCTGATTAATATATAAAATATTAAGTATTCATTGCAGACATTAATGAAAGCAAAGAGAAGAGATGGAGAAGGAAAAAAAAGAACAAAGGCTGTCAAATATCATATCTTATTTCCTGTCATTGCTCATAGCATTTTAAACTCTAACCAAGTGTATGATACTCTTGAGTTTTTGTTACAGGTCTGTAATGTGGACATATACTTTTGATATTTCTGGAAAACTTGACTTTTACTGTTGACACTCTTCCTCTGCAAGAGCTTTCTCAGAGGCAGACATATTTTTAGTGAGATAGGACATATTTTTAGTGAGATAGATTAATGATGTACCAAGAACTGAGAATAAAAGATCTAAATGGTCTCTAATGTTGCAAGGAGAAAAGAGGCGAAAAGATAAATTTGAGGGAAAAGCAACAATTGAGAAACCACCTTCATATTTCAACATTCAGAAAGAAGTTCAAAGAAGTTATCAATTGCCTCCTTCAGGATTTTATTGTGGCTATCATCATTGTTAAGTGACTAGGAATGTCATAAATGCCAAATATGATAGAACATGATGTCAGATTTAGAGAATGGGGAAATTTTTGACTTTTGAAAACCCATGTCGAGGGAAATAATAAAAACCACTGGCTGGAATATGCCACGAGGACAAGATGTTTATCACTCATGAATGTTTGAGGGAAAGTTTTGCTAGCTATGTCATCATGCACAAGAAACATGGAGATGTTACAAAAGTCAGCTGTGAATCAGCTTCTGGGCAGATTTGAAGTATTTATAGAAGAATATAAATATAAGCGACAATCATGACCAGGAAGGACTAGTATATACCATCAATCACAACTCTTTTTCATAACAGTAAAAACTTACACAAGATATATTTGCCCTTAGGTACTCATCTAAATTTGGGTTTTACATGCACTTCAATTTGATTTGTGCAAAATTTAAACATTTCAGTGGCAATCAACAGTGGCACACTATAACAAAGAGAAAAATGTATATGTTATATTATTAGATCGGTAATAGAACTTACATTTATCCAGAAAAAAAAAAAAGAAGGAATGGAAACAGTAATTCAGATGAGACAAATTGTCTGATAAATTGATAAATTTAGAAAAGGGAGATGGTGGTGTAGATGGCATTCCAAGAACAAAGCATGTATACATTAATGTCTTATGATGCATAAAAGTTTCTGGCCTAAGATGTGAATGATATGAGCTTGATAGACTCTGTGGCAGTGGTCCACTACATGTGCTTGGATGTGGCGATCTGGTGGCGTTAATGGTCTCCAATCTTCACCCTTCCTTAGGCCCCTGTCCTTTGCTGTGTGACTTTGCATGTGGAGGTGAAGTATATATTCTTGCTTCTTGATTAAGGCCTTCAGCTGGTAGGATGTAGAAGATATGACCAAGCAGAGACTTGGAAAAGTATTGGCACGTTTGTGCTTGTGCTTTTGTTCTCTGCCGTCACCATGACGACAGCATGTCTGCGCTGACAGGGATGATAAGATCCACGTGGAGTTGAACTGAATCATCAGAGTCACCCTCGCCACACCTAATAGATCAGCCATTAGCTAGCCAACACCAGACACATGAGTGAACCCTGCCTGGATCCCAGAGATGCTTAGCTGCTGGCCCTAGATGTGTGAGCAATTAATGCTAATTGTTGCATGCCACTCAGGATTTTGTGATTGGTCTCTACAGGGCAGCTTTGTGGCCATAGAAAAATAATTCAAAGGGCAAGATGATTATACCTATAATATCCAGGACAGCTAAGTGATTTCTTATTGATAGGCAGAGTGGATCATATACTTTTGGTAATTTGTCACTCCTAAAATTTGTTTTGAATAGTGGGAAATGATGAAGTTTTCAGATTTTTGTAAATGTCCTCCCTTCTGGGAATTAAATATTTTAAATATTTTATCAGTATACTAAACTGTTGACACTCTTCCTCTGCAAGAGCTTTCTCAGAGGCAGACATATTTTTAGTGAGATAGGACATATTTTTAGTGAGATAGATTAATGATGTACCAAGAACTGAGAATAAAAGATCTAAATGGTCTCTAATGTTGCAAGGAGAAAAGAGGCGAAAAGATAAATTTGAGGGAAAAGCAACAATTGAGAAACCACCTTCATATTTCAACATTCAGAAAGAAGTTCAAAGAAGTTATCAATTGCCTCCTTCAGGATTTTATTGTGGCTATCATCATTGTTAAGTGACTAGGAATGTCATAAATGCCAAATATGATAGAACATGATGTCAGATTTAGAGAATGGGGAAATTTTTGACTTTTGAAAACCCATGTCGAGGGAAATAATAAAAACCACTGGCTGGAATATGCCACGAGGACAAGATGTTTATCACTCATGAATGTTTGAGGGAAAGTTTTGCTAGCTATGTCATCATGCACAAGAAACATGAGATGTTACAAAAGTCAGCTGTGAATCAGCTTCTGGGCAGATTTGAAGTATTTATAGAAGAATATAAATATAAGCGACAATCATGACCAGGAAGGACTAGTATATACCATCAATCACAACTCTTTTTCATAACAGTAAAAACTTACACAAGATATATTTGCCCTTAGGTACTCATCATAAATTTGGGTTTTACATGCACTTCAATTTGATTTGTGCAAAATTTAAACATTTCAGTGGCAATCAACAGTGGCACACTATAACAAAGAGAAAAATGTATATGTTATATTATTAGATCGGTAATAGAACTTACATTTATCCAGAAAAAAAAAAAAGAAGGAATGGAAACAGTAATTCAGATGAGACAAATTGTCTGATAAATTGATAAATTTAGAAAAGGGAGATGGTGGTGTAGATGGCATTCCAAGAACAAAGCATGTATACATTAATGTCTTATGATGCATAAAAGTTTCTGGCCTAAGATGTGAATGATATGAGCTTGATAGACTCTGTGGCAGTGGTCCACTACATGTGCTTGGATGTGGCGATCTGGTGGCGTTAATGGTCTCCAATCTTCACCCTTCCTTAGGCCCCTGTCCTTTGCTGTGTGACTTTGCATGTGGAGGTGAAGTATATATTCTTGCTTCTTGATTAAGGCCTTCAGCTGGTAGGATGTAGAAGATATGACCAAGCAGAGACTTGGAAAAGTATTGGCACGTTTGTGCTTGTGCTTTTGTTCTCTGCCGTCACCATGACGACAGCATGTCTGCGCTGACAGGGATGATAAGATCCACGTGGAGTTGAACTGAATCATCAGAGTCACCCTCGCCACACCTAATAGATCAGCCATTAGCTAGCCAACACCAGACACATGAGTGAACCCTGCCTGGATCCCAGAGATGCTTAGCTGCTGGCCCTAGATGTGTGAGCAATTAATGCTAATTGTTGCATGCCACTCAGGATTTTGTGATTGGTCTCTACAGGGCAGCTTTGTGGCCATAGAAAAATAATTCAAAGGGCAAGATATTATACCTATAATATCCAGGACAGCTAAGTGATTTCTTATTGATAGGCAGAGTGGATCATATACTTTTGGTAATTTGTCACTCCTAAAATTTGTTTTGAATAGTGGGAAATGATGAAGTTTTCAGATTTTTGTAAATGTCCTCCCTTCTGGGAATTAAATATTTTAAATATTTTATTCAGTATACTAAGAGTCTAAGTGAACTCTGGGAGTTGGTGATGGACAGGGAGGCCTGGCGTGCTGCGATTCATGGGGTCGCAAAGAGTCGGACACAACTGAGTGACTGAACTGAACTGAAGAGTCTAATGTTAGCCATCTGGCCATCTATTTTGAAGGATGAACTATGATAAAAATATAAAAGACCCCATAAAAATTTCAATTTATATGTAAGACAAAAATCAAACATAATTTTTATTTGTTTCCAAAGGCTTACATGGTTTACAATGGTTAACACTGTCAAATACTTACTGTGTGCAGTGTTTTAAGAGAGGTATTAAAGCTATAATTTACTGTGAGAAAACTTAGACCCAGAAAGGTTAAGAAACTTGTTCAGAATCATAGAGCTAGGGAGTGATTGAACTAGGACTTAGTAAACCTCCAAACTCCACACTTAACCATTACACTTCACTATCCCCCAAAATGAGGGATTAATTAAGTGATAGATTTGACAATATACTTTTGGTTTTATTTTTATTTTTAAGACAGCATTTCACTGTAAATATATTTTAATCATTTACAAGTGCCCAATGCTTATTTAACTTATATGCAGAGTACATCATGAGAAAAGCTAGGCTGGAAGAAGCACAAACTGGAATCAAGATTGCTGGGAGAAATATCAATAGCCTCAGATATGCAGATGACACCACCCTTATGGCAGAAAGTGAAGAGGAGCTAAAAAGTGAAAGAGGAGAGTGAAAAAGTTGGCTTAAAGCTCAACATTCAGAAAATGAAGATCATGGCATCCGGTCCCATCACTTCATGGGAATGGGGAAACAGTGTCAAACTTTATTTTTGGGGGCTTCAAATCACTGCAGATTGTGATTGCAGCCATGAAATTAAAAGACGTTTACTCCTTGGAAGGAAAGTTATAAAAAACCTAGATAGCATATTAAAAAGCAGAGATATTACTTTGCCAACAAAAGTCCATCTAGTCAAGGCTATGGTTTTTCCAGTGGTCATGTATAGATGTGAGAGTTGGACTGTGAAGAAAACTGAGTGCCAAAGAATTGATGTGGTGTTGGAGAAGACTCTTGAGAGTCCCTTGGACTGCAAGGAGATCCATCCTAAAGAAGATCAGTCCTGGGTGTTCATTGGAAGGGCTGATGCTGAGGCTGATACTCTAATACTCTGGCCACCTATTGCGAAGAGCCGGCTCATTGGAAAAGACTCTGATGCTGGGAGGGATTGGAGGCAGGAGGAAAAGAGGACGACAAAGGATGAGATGGCTGGGTGGCATCACCGACTCGATGCACATGCGTTTGGGTGAACTCCGGAGTTAGTGATGGACAAGGAGGCCTGGCATGCTGTGATTCATGGAGTCGCAAAGAGTCAGACAGGACTGAGCAACTGAGCCGAACTGAACTGACTGAATACTTGTAACCGCTTTTTTATTCGATAAAGCAAAAAGAAAGAAATGTGGAATTAGGCATTTGGGCACCTGCTACTGGTGTTATCACCTTTATTTTTAGATATTTTAAGACATTTTTCTACAGATTAGCCACTTTTGTTTTCATTCCATCACATATATAACTGGGGCAATAGCATTTGATTCATTAAAAAAATTGTGCTTTGTATTTCCTATTATAAAGATCCAGAATAATTATTATTTTTGTTGTGTTAATACTTGAGATCAACCCTGGGATTTCTTTGGAAGGAATGATGCTAAAGCTGAAGCTCCAGTACTTTGGCTACCTCATGAGAAGAGCTGACTCATTGGAAAAGACTCTGATGCTGGGAGGGATTGGGGGCAGGAGGAGAAGGGGATGACCGAGGATGAGATGGCTGGATGGCATCATGGACGTGGGTCTGAGTGAACTCCAGGACATGTGATGGACGGGGAGGCCTGGCATGCTGCGATTCATGGGGTCGCAGGGAGTCGGACACAACTGAGCAACTGAACTGAACTGAACTGAATACTTGTGATATGGTAGTGAAGGCAAACTTCTTTGTCTAAATCACATGATTCTGCAAAGTAGTCATCAAACCCTGATCTGCTGATGGTAACACAACCATCAGTACCGATGTCAAGATCCTTCGTGCACAGTGTCCCCAATCCTAGGCTGAAAATAAACTATCCTTTGCTATTTCTAGGCAGTCAGGATTAATATCATTTAGCTTACAAAAGAGTTATGCCTAGTCAGACAGAGTATACTACTTTTTATTTAGCTATTTTGACTAACATTAGACACATAAAATTGTGTTGGCTGCACCTTCAGCTACCATGGAGGGGGGTTGTAACATGGGCTATGCTTGGCTTGGGTGGATCCTGGCATTGCAGAGACCTAGAAGAAAAAGGTGTAAACATCTCACCCAGTTCTTAGGCAATAGTTGGAGAAACTGAATGATACAGACCATGAATTTTTACTTTCCTTTCAAGCAAAGTTTTCCTAAATGTGTTCCTGTTATTCCTAAACAATGTGAAATGACCACATAGTAGAAAAGGCACAGGTCTGAAGCAGAGGTTCTTAACTCTCGTCGTGTCTATGGTATTCTGTTTTGGCAACCCAAGCTGACTAAAAGAGTGATAGTTACAGGAACTATGAATGCTACCGAAATTTGTTGCATACATTTAAAATGGACAGAAATGTTTAGTTAGGAATTATAACATAAAGATATAAATTGGTTTTCCTATCCAAGTTCATGGATCTCCTGAATCAGAGTCATTAAATCTAGGTTTCAGTAAGCACTCTACCACTTACTGACTGTGCAGACTTTGTTGTTTTAACTTTCCGAGCTGAGATTTTTTAAATCTGTAGAATGAGAGCATGAATGTATATTAATACTTTCTAGCGTTGTTTTGTGATCAAATGAGACAATAAACATGGAAAAGTTTCATAAACTATACAATATAAACAAATATTCAGTTCAGTTCAGTCACTCAGTTGTGTCCAACTCTTTGCAACCCCATGAATTGTAGCACGCCAGGCCTCCCTGTCCATCACCAACTCCTGGAGTTCACTCAGACTCACATTCATTGAGTCAGTGATGCCATTAGCTAATCTTATTTTGTCCTTTTCTACTTGCATCCTTAAGGAAATTCTGAGTTTGGTTTGGATTCACACCAAATTCAATAAGGTTTGAAGCCCATTTGTCCTCTCATGAACTCAGATGATTCTTCTATCTCCAATCACCTTCTGTGTAAAAACAGGAAGGAAAAACAAATGAGAGAACAAGAGATGAAGGAAACTAAATAAAGCAGAGCAAAAAATAAAAAATACAAATAAAGCAGAGCAGGATCTTGAGAAAGGAGACTAACTGCAGTTAGTTGTCTCCTCTCTTCATTTTTTAATTAAAGTCAAACATTCATATAGTCAAATGTACAGAACTCACAGATTTTAGGATTATACACCTTGATGACATTTTACTTATGTACAGACCTAGGTAACTACCACCCAGAGCAAATTTAAAACATTTCCAGACCCCAGATGTTTCCTTCATGCTCTTCCCAGGCAGATCCAACCCTCACCCTTGAGATAACCACTCTCTGACTCCAACACCATAGATGATTTTGCCTGTTTCCAAACATCATATAATGAGTCACATAGTATGTAGGCTTTTATGTGTAGCCTCTTTACTCATTATAATGTCTGTGCTGAGTCTCCTCAGTCATGTCCGACTCTCTGAGACCCCAGGAACTGTATGTAGCCTGCCAGGCTTCTCTGTCCATGGGATTCTCCAGGCAAGAATAGTGGAGTGCACTGCTATGCCCTCCTCCAGGAAATCCTCCTGACTCAGGGACTGAACTCGGGTCTCTTACATCTCTTGCCCTGGCAGGCGGGTTCTTTACCACTAGTGCCACCTGGGAAGCCTATAATGTCTGTGAGTTTCATCCATTTTGCTGCATGTTATCCATAGTTCGTTGTTTTTATTTTGTGTAGAGCTTCTTTTAGCACTGGTTGCATCTTGCTCAGAATCCTACTAATTCAACTAATAATCTGTCTCCATTTTAAATATGCTACAAATATGATGACCAGTTGCCCTCTTAGAAGAAGTAGAGTTTCCAAAGACAGCTCATAATTCCCTGATCATTCCAATTCAGGAAAAAAACCCTTCCGTTTCTTGTGGGTAACCTTTCTTTCTCTAGGTCTGGCATGCATGTAAAGGTAAATAACCTATAGTATGAAACAAAATAATAGCAACATTTGTGGTCTTTTCTGCCACCATCTTTGGGCAATTTCTCTACAGACCAAATCAACATTGAATCAATAATGACCATTGTGAAAGGTTAAGGGGAAAAAAAAAAAAAAACCTAGATCTAACATTAATAATAGAAGAATAGAAAAGCATCTGAGAATCTAATACAAACCTCTTCGGGAATTTGTGAGTATAACTTTGGTTCCATCATATTAAAGATTGCTATGCTTATAGAAAAGCTGAGACACTGGGATCTGTTTGCAATTACCAAATCAGAATGCAATTAACTAGTCACTGGGAACAAACAATGGTGTCTTTAAATGCCGTTTTGGAAACATAGAACCGGTAACGGGGATCAGGTTCCCAAGATTCGGATGTTTTCACTTATGAGTCTTCCTATAAAATATAGGTCTGAGGGCCACTGTGATAGTTTGTCTTAGTAGAGAGAGAGAGAGAAATGGAAAACGCAAAGCAAATGGCACTTCCATCTGGGTATTGGAGCTTCTCTTAATCTCAGAACACTTCAAAGGAAACTTTCCCTCCATTCCCTGAGTTATTTTGTTCTGACCTCACTTACAATGTATAAATACGTTTCACAGTAAAGATCGAATTTTGCTGGCACATGATCTTTTTTCCTTACACATTTATTATAGGAAGTGTCTCTGATATGGCTGAGATGGGTAATTCAGGTTGAAAAACTTTCCTGCTTATAGAAGAAAGACTATTTTCATTTTTCTTTCAGTAACGATATAGCTGACAGATAGAAGTGTTCATTTCTCCATTCTCTTTTGCAAAAGCATTTCTCTAGTGTACGGTTTCCTAAACGTCTGTTTGATGTCTGTTAATTATTTGATGTTTCTTCCAAAATTGGTCTTTTGTCAGTTTGGCGCTCTAGCTTTTAATGGAGAGCAAAGGCACTGAAATAGATATGTAATAATAGCAACAACAAAAACAAAATAATGACATTTTCATGCTTCCAATTCTTGTCTACTACAAGTGACATTGTTGTTGTTCAGTCGCTAAGTCATGTCCAACTCTCTGCAACCCATGGACTATAGCCCGCTGGGCTACTCTGTCCATGGGGATTCTCCAGGCAAGAATACTGGAGTGGGTTGCCATGCCCTCCTCCAGGGATCTTCCCAACCGAGGGATCAAACCCATGTCTTCTGCTTGGCAGATAGATTCTTTACCATTGAGCCACCTGGTAAACCCCACAAGGGACATTAAATCAGTAAAATTAAGATCCATTTTCTTATAGTTCTGATACTATATTGGTAGAGGTAGAAAAGAGGAGTACCATGGTTAAAAGTGAGCAGAAGAAGAAGCAGTGGGTGATCCATGAGTTATTTCTGAGACTCAAGTTTTGTTCACTAATGGCCCCATAACAAGGATCTCAGAGAGGAACATGAGAGCTGTGAAAAATTCCCCTGAATTCAGTTGACTTCTTGTTCCATCACTCAGGAGCAGTAGATTGGTTGACTAAAAGTGCTTTATGCAAAAAAGTAGGAAAAAAAAAAACCCAGGTATCTTTAAAGAGTACTTCCTTCAGCAAGAAGTAGTGATTGGCTCATCCCTAGTGATTGCAGGTCTGGGGCAAGGGTACAAACGGAGTTCCTGTATCATTTGTCTAAATACTTAAACATAATACATCAAGAGAAAATACTCGGATAAAATATCCTGGCCTCCTACCTTAACAAATGCACCTTGATAACAAGGTGGAAAGCCAGGTTAGAACTCAAGAGTCCTCAGAGTTGCCAGCTGGGATGTGGTGGTATAGGGGAGCTGGGCCAGACTCTGCCTACCTCTCTCCACACCTGGTCCCACTTCTTTTTCAAGGCAGCTGCCTTCCAGATCTCAGACAACCTAGCCCTCTGGTCCAAGCTCCATCCACACCCCTGCAAAGAGTCAGCCCATGACTAGCCTCCAGGCCTAGGGGTGTATATATTATTGGCTCAGGGGGCCTCCCAAGAAATAGACTTGCAGGGAGTTTGACTCAGGTCCTTCAAAAAGCATTTGGTGCCATTTGTGCTGTGAATTCCAGGGTCTGTGTATCTACAGCATAGTCTAGAAACAAGGGGAGGGCCCCAAGTGGGTACACTGCTCAGTCCCAAAGAAAGCCTCATCCCACTGGGCAGGGGATGATGGCAGGAGATGGAGGCAGAGCCCTTTACAGAAGTGGCCCCTCTTGCTTGGGTCTAAGTCAGTGCTGAACAGCTCCTCTGGATGATATGTTTAAGGATGTCAGACACTCCCCAAAGTCTGACCCTTAATGGACCAGGGACTGTGCCACATATTGCAGACTCAGAGATGAACCAGTTACTACCCTGGAATAAATTATCCCCTTGTGAAAAGGTTACTATGAAATGCAAACATTAACTCACACAGAGAGGGCAGTTCCTTCCTTTCCCAGGACCATTGCAATGCGACTTGGCCCCCCAGATGAGCTGGTTGTTCTTTTTAATAGTAGTGCTGAAAGCCAGACTTTGGTCGGCATGGCCACTGATTCACATTTTATAAAAGATATATTAATACATGGTCCAGTAAACAGCTCTCGACCTAGATCCTGCTTCAGTCCTGGCCCATTGCCTGCCCCACCCTGCTTTCCTCTGACTACAGTTTTCTAATCACAAACTCAAGGGAGGAGACACTCCCCTGCCAGCCAGTGCCCAGACTAACCCACCTGTGACATACAATCTCCAAGAGCAGTGGACTGAGAGGTATGGGCTCTCTCCAAGGCTAAACCAGGAACCAGGGGAGAAGGCGTCTGGGTCTTTTGATTTTTTCCATCCCCTGACCCCCAACAGATCATCTGAATAACCAGACAAGCCTGCAAGATGAGACACTTTGCCGCACTACTTGCCCTGTCCTGTCAACAAATTGAGGTCATAATAGAAAGACCGTGCTTGAATAAAAGACCTAAGGAACCTAATAACCAGATGAAATAAATCTTCTTGGATCCTGGTTTGGATAAACCACCTGTGAAAGTGTTTTAGGAACAATTGGGTCAATGTGAATGTGGACTCAGTATTGGTTGCAATGAAAATTTCTTAAAAAGGAAAGATGAAGATTAGTGATCAGGGAAAAAAATCAAGTTGGCAAAAAATAAACAACAACATGTGCAGAAATATCTTAAGGAGAAGTGCTTAAGAATTTATAGCAGTAATCACTGGGTGGTGGCAATGTAAAGTTTTATTTTTTTGAATTATCTGTGATGTCTATATGCTTCTATAATATAAGCAGTATTTTAAAATAATTGGAGGATGTGATATTATATTTCTCTTTGTTTAGAGAATTACTACATACCTCTCAGCCTATCTTTCAGGCTAGCTCAGACCTGGTACAGACCTCAGAACAAGTTGCAATCTAAAAATCATGCGTCCCCACAGGTATTTGCAGGCCGAACCACATTAATCTTTTACCTTCATACGTTTATTGAGTTAAAGTTTAATGTTATTCCTTTAGCTTCCACAGAAATGAAATGGAAACAGCAATTTGAAGAATGATTTATAAAACTATAATAGAAGTCATTCTCGATTATTTCATGTGCTATCTCTTTACTAAGGACCTAGTTTATGAATTCTTTCTGGAGTTCAGTGCCTGGAGAAAAAAATGCTTTTCCTTTTATTAATTCTTTTTCTGGACAAGAGAATTCTATAATCTTTCAAGTTTTCCTGTTATCTTGGCTGCTGGGGGGCTCAGATGTAAATTTAGTGTGTAATTGCATTAGCTGATGAATTACCTAGGAACTCGAAAGAGTCCTTTACATTTCATTATTATTTCATACAAATCTATTTTTAAAACAATTCTAATTGCCCTTTTCTGCTATATGATCATTTTCTACACCATTGAAAATTCATTATGGGAGAAGGTAGCATATAAATAAATAATAGGACTGACCTACAGATCTCCGTAGAGCCTGGAGGCAATTTAACAAGTAGTAGATAGCGTTTTGGGCTTCCCTGGTGTTTCAGTGGCAAAGAGTCTGCCTGCTAGTGCAGGAGACAGGGGTTCGATCTCTGGGTTGGGAAGATCCCCTAGAGGAGGAAATGGCAACCCACTCCAGTATTCTTGCTGAAAAATCCTATGGACAGAGGAGCCTGGCAGGCTACAGTCCAGGAGGTCATGAAGAGTCAGGTACAACTGAGCAACTGAACATGCATGCATTCGAACAGTGTTTATGGTGCCTGCCCAGCTTGATACCCACCTCGCTTTCTCTGAGCTGTGGGGCCCAAGGGGGTGGACTCCCCCTACCCTCACCACAATTGTATAACTGGATTAGATGGACACATAACCAGATTCACACACAAGAGTCTGTTCTGGGCATTTGGAGTTGATAAAGTGATTTTCTCTGGTTTTTTTTCTTTTTTTTTGCTTCAGAGTGTTGTGAGGCATACATAAAGTTAAAAAAAAAAAAAAGTGAAAATGTTAGTCTCTCAGTTGTGTCTGACTCTTTTGAGACCCCATGGATTGTAACCCTCCAGGTTCCTTTGTCCACAGGATTTCCCAGGCAAGAATACTGGAGTGGGTTGTCATTCCCTTCTCCAGGGATCTTCCTAACCCATGGATCAAACCCAGGGCTCCTGCATTGCAGGCAGATTCTTTACCATCTGAGCCACCAGGGAGGCATAAATAAGCCAACAGCTAAGAAAAACAGTGTGTAGTTGTCTCTTTTTATATTTGAAAAGAGAAATAACTTAAATCATGTTGAATCATATTATTTTGCTTTTTTCTAAACAATGAATTTTGGAATTAAGGGAATATTCTAAGTTCTGGAATCAAAGAGAATCAAACACAACAGTACATTGTGTTGTCCTTCATGAAGCCCTTAATTGAGGTGGGCAGGGCAGGCAGGGTGACATTGTCATCACTTGGGGACTGAGGACCAATGCACATTTCATTCCTGCATCCCCCACCTCCTGCAGAGGAGGCAGATTTGGGGAAAGTTTGTCTTTTAAAGGCTACTGATAATTCCCAGGCCCACCTATATCCCCACTTCTTCCAGGAATAAAGAAAGAAAGCATTTGTGTCCTTTTTATTGATTACTCCACTGAACATCTTTGCAACAACAATGGTGTATATACAGTGTAACAAAGGGCTTGCTGAGGAAGTCAACTTACTTTCCTATGTATTAGGATCATTTTCTATCAAGTCCACCTTTGTTGTTTTATACAGCAATTTTTGTTGTTCCTGGTATACTATGTGGCATTTAATGTATTGCATCTCCAACCTTTGGCTTATTATGAGCACCAGAGTTGTTCCCACAAACTATGAATTATACTAAATCTATGTCTTGTCTCATCAATTTGGTTTCTCTAAGTGGAATGGAGTAAGAATTCTCTTTTCTCCCAACCAGAACTAATAAGGTTAGTTTTCAATAAACGATCACTGATTTTAATTGAATTAGAATTAACGTCACACTATTTTAAGTGGCATGGGATTGTAACTTGTTAAATAAGTTCCTTCTGGTGTTTTGGAAGAGTCAGTGAGTTTCTCAGATGAGATAGGCTCAGTGCTCGAAATGTCCTGAATGGAACAGCAAGAGGAGGCTGGAATAGTTAAACATCCACCAGATCAAGGACTTACTGTGAATCCACAGGACAACCCCCCACCTGCAACGTCCAACTCAAATTCTCTGCACAGATTTCTGATCCCTTCATTTTCTGATTTTCACATGTCTGTTTAAAAAAAAAAAAAGTGATGTATTCTCAAAACAGAAACAGATGTGAGATCCAATTTCTTATTGGAAGTGACAAAACATCTAAAGATTTGGCAAGATATGTATTTCACATATTTCAAGATTTCAAAAATAGTCATCAAACAAATCAAAGAACAGTTAGATAGTGGGGTGGTCTTTCTCTGGTTTCTTTGTCCTTTTTCTAAGATTCCCATGATGGCCAATTGTCAATAAGGTATGGAAAAGACAGAAATGTCTCATTTATAACAGACAATATATATTATTAAGGTAATGATTCAAGAGCCGACTCATTGGAAAACACCCTGATGCTGGGAATGATTGAAGGCAGGAGAAGGGGGAGATAGAGGATGAGATGCTTGGATGGCATTACTGACTCAATGGACATGAGTTTGAACAAATTCCTGGAGATAGTGAAGGATGGAGAAGCCTGGTGTGCTGCAGTCCATGGGGTTGCAAAGAGCCAGACAGGACTTAGTGACCGAATAGCAACAACAATGATTCAAGAGAAAAAAACAGCAAATGTTCTCCTAGTTTTAAAGAACTGAATATAGTCATTTCTACATTTTAATGTGACTGTAAACTTTCATTAAATCACTTTCAACCAAATGAGCTCTTTCTATCAAAAAGAGAAAAAAGCTCAGAAATGAAAATTTTTGCTCATTAAGTTCTAAGGGCAGTTGCTATACAGAGCAAAGAAGTAGGAGTAATAGCTTTTAAGGAAGAAAGGTATGAAAAGGCATATCCTGATGAGTATATGTGATTGTGCCGAGTGAGTAAATTTGCATTTATATAGCACCATTTTTCAGGTGAGACAATTGGTAATATATTTGCTACAGTGTAGGGTGGTGATGTAAAATCCATACTAATACTAAAGAGGAACTATGTGACTCTTTTTGAAATAAAGGCATCTGGATCTGGTGAACATTTATCTAGGGTCTACAGGCATTCAGGCTAGGTAGGGACTTGTCTTTGTGATTTAACTTCCACAATAACCCTATTTGGCATCACCACTTCCATTTTTGAAAATGAGGAAACTGAGGGGCTAGGAAAATTACTGTCAGAGTCACATATTTGGTGAATTGTGGAGCCAGATGGGAATGTAGACCTTTCTGTGATTAAAGTTGTTTTCGCTGTACCCTAGTTAAGTCAAGGGAAAATGGCACACATTTTCAGTAGTTCCTATACTTGAATAGTGTTGAAGTTTTCAGATTAATTTTGCAAGCTTTTTGCTAAATCTTTAAAGCAACTCGTAAGGACATGATGGTGGAGATGAGGAAGCATTTGTTAAGTTTCAGGGATGTGCCAAGTTTGTGCCCAGCTGGGCTCCTTTGGGGGACCTGGTTTAATGCCCGACACTCCACTCCAGTCAGACTCAACCCCAGAGATGTTACTAAATGCCTCGCATGAAAAATCTGTTCTCCTTAAAACAGTTGCCTCCCAACTGTGTCTTGAGGAGCCTGAAGACCTTTTCAGAGAGCCTCAGGTAGGCGCCGGGGAGGAAAAGGAAACAGCAGCTAAAGAACAAAGAACTGGGATGGAATCCTTGCAAACAGGGCTGTAAATACCTCTTTTCTTTAACCACGGAGCCCTGCTTTAATTTGTTTTGCATATTTATCTCCCTCATAAGACTTTGCTTGAAGAAAAGAGTTCTGCGGCTTTAAATATTTGAAAAGTAGGTATTGCATCACTGTAAAGGTCTTGTGGTGACTGCAGCCATGAAATTAAAAGGCGCTTACTCCTTGGAAGAAAAGTTATGACCAACCTAGATAGTATATTCAAAAGCAGAGACATTACTTTGCCAACTAAGGTCCGTCTAGTCAAGGCTATGGTTTTTCCTGTGGTCATGTATGGATGTGAGAGTTGGACTGTGAAGAAGGCTGAGCACCGAAGAATTAATGCTTTTGAACTGTGGTGTTGGAGAAGACTCTTGAGAGTCCCTTGGACTGCAAGGAGATCCAATCAGTCCATTCTGAAGGAGATCAACCCTGGGATTTCTTTGGAAGGAATGATGCTAAAACTGAAGCTCCAGTACTTTGGCCACCTTATGCGAAGAGTGGACTCATTGGAAAAGACCCTGATGCTGGGAGGGATTGGGGGCAGGAGGAGAAAGGGACGACCGAGGATGAGATGGCTGGATGGCATCATGGACTCAATGGACGTGAGTCTGAGTGAACTCCGGGAGTTGGTGATGGACAGGGAGGCCTGGCGTGCTGCGATCATGGGGTCGCAAAGAGTCGGACACGACTGCGCCACTGAACTGAACTGAAAGGTCTTGTACATTTTGCATAAAAAAACATTTGAGCAACCCAGAGATTAAGAAATAGACAAGAAAGGAAGGTGGTACCGAGTGCTTAAGAGAACATACCGTTATGTGCTATTGTACGTGGAGATCACGGTCAAGGGGCACCAGCTGGTTGATGTTTACCAGTAAGCAAAAACGAACCGAGTATATACTGAGTCTTCTGACATCAAATTTAGTAGATGTTTAGTAGATGTTCTCAGTGGTAATAGGGCTTCCCTGGTGGCTCAGAGGTTAAAGCATCTGCCTCCAATGCGGGAGACCCGGGTTCGATCCCTTGGTCGGGAAGATCCTCTGGAGAAGGAAATGGCACTCCACTCCGGTATTCTTGCCTGGAGAATCCCATGGATGGAGAAGCCTAGTAGGTTACAGTCCATGGGGTCGCAAAGAGTCGGACACGACTGAGCGACTTCACCTCACCTCACCTCTCAGTGGTAACAGTTGTATGTGGAGCCTAAGGAAGTGAGCACAACACTGGTGATTAAATTTACCATTTTTAGGGTCATTGTGGCCCTAAAAAGTGAGTTGTGCTAAGAATTCTTACAGAAGGAGACAATTAAATAGATCTCATTGTAGGCTGCTGCTGCTGCCGCTAAGTCGCTTCAGTTGTGTCCGACTCTGTGCGACCCCATAGACGGCAGCCCACCAGGCTCCCCGTCCCTGGGATTCTCCAGGCAAGAACACTGGAGTGGGTTGCTATTTCCTTCTCCAATGCAGGAAAGTGAAAAATGAAAGAGAAGTCGCTCAGTCGTGTCTGACTCTTCGCAACCCATGGACCGCAGCCCACCAGGCTCCTCCATCCATGGGATTTTCTAGGCAAGAGTGCTGGAGTGGGGTGCCATCGCCTTCTCCGCTCATTGTAGGCACTCTCTCCCAAATTATCAATCATTTGGGGATTTTCTATCTCTCTCTCTCTGTCACACACACACACACACACACAAGCTACCTGTGTTCTTAAGTGGCTTCTGAGTCTGTGCTCTAAAGATTTTGTGCGTACTGTCCACATGACCCCTACTACACAGCTAGTGGTATCTGTGTCTGTTTCACCCACTGACCTGTTTGTCATAAAGATCAGATATTACTCCTCATTGTAATCCCTAGAGCTGGCTCTGGGCATGGCACACAGATGCTCAGTGATAAATTGTTGAGTATTAAAGACCATATTAGAATAAAGGGAACAGAAACATGTCAACTCTCATTTGATCCTTGTTAATACAAAGAGAGTTTCTCTTCAAGTCTTGAAAAAGAGTATGCTGCCTTGCAACATGACTATCATTTGTAATTATTCCAATTTCAAAATTATCTACAATTAGGAAAATTGGTAATGGAGTTAGAAAAATGCCAGTTTCTTTTTTTGGAGGATATTTTGCATTAACAACTGAAGTCTCAGAAGACTAGTGGTGGAAAGAATGTATATAATCGACATGTACCTTCCAAAGTCAGTTTGCATAACAGATGTGTTTTTAAAACAAGGTTGTTGACTATTCTTTGAAGGAAGAAGAGTTTGGGACGAACTTCCAAGCTTCTTTAATATCAAAAACTGTCCTGACTGTTATATTCTGTTTTTCTGTCACATCCCTTTTACTTTTGCTATTTTAATTGGGTCGAAGTAAAGTGGTGTGGTTTCTGTCTTGGGTGACTCAGAGTTCCCCCTTTGACAATCCAGACCAGTTTGAACTCAGTTGTGTCTGACTCTTGGCAAACCCATGGACTGTATCCTGCCAGGCTCCTCTATCCATGGGGATTTCCCCGGCAAGAATACTGAAGTGGGTTGCCAAGCCCTCCTCCAGGGGATTTTCCCCACCCAGGGATACAACCCAGGTCTCTGGCATTGCAGGCAGATTCTGAGCTCAGGGATGGGAACTTATTCCAGGTAGCAGCTTTCCTCCTATGGAACCCAGTAAGGCCAGTTGAGTCTTTTGAGAGCAAGGGCCCTGGGACATGATCCTGACCCTTTGAAATTCTTACTTCTGAAAGGGGTCTCTCAGCTGCTATGGGAGCCATTGTAACCATTACTCAGTTCTCCTCCAGCTGCCCCTGGCACCTGCTTTATTCCCATGTTTAAATGTCCTTCTCCGCTTTCCTTTGGGAGTTGAAGGAAAACATGAACACATCTACTTCCAAGTAAGTTGAAAGGAAAGATAAGAGACCCTATTTCAAGATATGTTTACCTCTCTGTGTCTTAACTCATCTTTCTTCTTCCTTTTTGTCAATTTATAACTGCATTAACTTGACTCTGTTAATTTCTGGTTGTTCAGAGTTTACCTTTCACACTGTTCTCAGGAATGCTTCTATTTCTCTTTCAGTTGAAGGTACTTGAAGCAAATGAGGTGGCTGAAATCATGAAGCACCTTATAACTCCCCAGTTGGGCGGCTGGAACCTGATGAGGGAGGTTGTACCAGCATGTTCTGAAGCAGAATTTCTCAATCTTGGTGCCCCCTGCACATTCACCCAGTTCTCTAGGACTCTCTGAGAGTAGAACCAAGGCATCAGTGTTTCTTAAAAGTTCCCCAGGGGATTCAAAGCACACCCAATCAGCCACTGCTATAGAGAGAGCCATGATCTTTCAAAACTGGAGCTTGGGAGTAATCCATTAAACACATTTCATGGTTTGCTTCTTGCTTCTGTAATAGGCATCTTTCCATATCTTGAATGCAAAATTTCATCCTTTCTAAATCTAAGTCACCACAAGAAGATTTGACTAAGCCAGGCTGTTTGCTTTTGTCTTCTTTCAAATTTAGGTACTTCATGTAAACAACACAAAATTGAAACACCGTTCTCCACATGAGCTCAGAGGCAGATAATACATCTTTATAAGAAGAGAGTACTACAATTTAACATTTAGAAATCATTTTCTCTGCCATTCAAAATAAATTGCTCAGTTGCTGATGATTCTGTTTCTTGACTCATACCGGATGATAGAAAATGAACGTGGGTGTCTGGTTCCCCAAAGCTTTCTCTTTTAAACTGACTTTCTTCATTCCTCTCCTCCTATGAAAATTTGGTGTGACGGATGAAAATTTATAAAGAAGAGGATCTAGAAAATCTAATGTCAGTCCAGGAAACATAGGTGTTTTGAAATAATCAGTCTTCTGCCATGGTTTTTAGTTTTAAATTTTCAGTCAATATTTTAAAAGACATGATTCATTTAAGTGGCCAAATGTTTCTCTTTTCAACCAGGATCATTTCTTTTACTTTTTGGAAGCAAATAGGGTAAGGACGCCTTTTGCTTAGAACGCTTCTTGCTGGTAGAAAGGGAAGGCCTCTGTGTTTAGAAGGAAGCAAACGAACATCTCAGAGACATGATGTCATAGAGCAGTTAGCTAGGGAAAAAGAAAAACGATTTTCAGGCATCATTTAAAAAAGATAGGCTAAACTTGCTTGGTCAGATTTGATGGATGTACTTTAAGTGGAAAGCCAGATCTGTTTTCCAAGAGAATAAGGATTAGTCTCTGGTTGGTAGCTATATTCTGTGGAATACCTTTCTCTTTCTTTAAAGTGTTTGAATTGGCTGTATGGCCTACAGTCTGGGCAGGGCTTTGGGAGGGCTGACTCTTAATCACAAGGGCTCTATCAATAAGTACCCAACGACTTTATCTTTACAGTGGTGGGAAAGAATGCTGTATTCTGTCCTTCAGAAGCTCTATGAATTGATGTTAGTCTAATAAACCTATGTTACTCATATTTTCCACAAGAGAAAGGAGGGAATACATCTAGTAATAGCCTGAAAACTGGGCTGAGGCAGCTTACTTCCTCCAACCCAGACAAAGTGAAATGAAGGAGAGTGAGCCCTTCTAGAGTTCAAACAAATGGAATATGTTCCCTTTTATAAGAACAGAAACATTTTTATTCCTTCCTTTCTGGAGAAGTTGGAAATCAAAATTAAGGTTCCCGAGCCTGTTTCTGGTGTTGATTACAAACATAATCAAGATCTAATGCCACTGAGAGAAAATCCTTCCAATAAATTCAGGAAGACTCTGCATGGAAAGAACCTCTTTTTGCTCATCATATTAATCCCTTTCTCTATCACATCAGCCCTTACAGAGTACTTTGTGATTAGGAATCTCTGCATTCCTGTTGCCCTTATTTAAAATACTGCTATTTATAAAACAACATAGTTTGATTTACTCCTTTCAATATGATTACTAACCTTCAGAGTTTAGCAAAACTATAAGTAGTAGACTATTTACTAAATTAAATACCATCTTCAGTTCAGTTCAGTTGCCCAGTCATGTCTGACTCTTTGTGACCCCATGGACTCCAGCATGCCAGGCTTTCCTGTCCATCACCAACTCCCGGAGTTCACTCAGACTCACGTCCATCGAGTCAGTGATGGCATCCAACCATTTCATCCTCTTAGCAATTTTAATAACATCTTACCAATTTCAAAGCAGATCTAGTTGCAAGTATAAATGTTTAAATGTATAAATTAACCTAATCAGGGTGTGTGGGGAGTGCAGCTTGGGCTCTGAAATAGCCTTCCTCACATGTATACAATCCGTCAGCTAGCTAGGTGCAGGGGGCATGCTAGCAGTCACATGTGATATGTTCTTTTCTTTCTGTATTGAAGAACAAAACCACAGTGAAATTATCGTTGTTTTTCCAAAGTTAGTTTGGGTAGAATGGGAAAAAACATAAAAATAATGCATGTTTTTTGTTATAATTCAAACAATACAGGCATATTGTATAAAGAAAATGTTAATGTCTCAGCAAAGCCACTCCATTCCAGTCACCAGTGTAATCAGTCCAGTGTGATGATGTTTTACCCACCTCTTCCTATGCTCTTTATAATTGTATGCAGACACATACTTACCTAGGTTTTTCCACCTATTAGTTTTTACAAGCATGGGACCATAACATATATATTGCTTTGCAGACATTCTTTTTAATAATTGTATAATAAATTATAGTATGAATATACCACACTTAGAACGGGTGATGGTTTTGCCATACATTGACATGAATCCACCACAGGTGTACATGAGTTCCCAACCCTAAACCCCCTTCCCACCATACTCCCCATATCACTCTCTGGGTCATCCCAGTGCACCAGCCCCAAGCATCCTGTATCCTGTATCGAACCTAGACTAATGATTCATTTCTTACATGATAGTATACATGTTTCAATGCCATTCTCCCAAATCATCCCACCCTCTACCTCTCCCTCTCCCACAGAGTCTAAAAGTCTGTTCTTTACATCTGTGTCTCTTTTGCTGTCTCACATACAGGGTCATCATTACCATCTTTCTAAATTCTGTATATATGTGTTAGTATACTGTATTGGTGTTTTTCTTTCTGGTTTACTTCACTCTGTATAATCGGCTCCAGTTTCATCCACCTCATTAGGACTAACTCAAATGTATTCTTTTTAATGGCTGAGTAATACTCCATTGTGTATATGTACCACAGCCTTCTTATCCTTTCACCTGCTGATGGACATCTAGGTTGCTTCCATGTCCTGGCTATTATAAACAGTGCTGCGATGAACACTGGGGTACACGTGTCTCTTTCAATTCTGGCTTCCTCAGTGTGTATGCCCAGCAGTGGGATTGCTGGGTCATAAGGCAGTTCTATTTGCAGTTTTTTAAGGAATCTCCACACTGTTCTCCATAGTGGCTGTACTAGTTTGCATTCCCACCAACAGTGTAAGAGGGTTCCCTTTTCCCCACACCCTCTCCAGCATTTATTGCTTGTAGACTTTTGGATCGCAGCCATTCTGACTGGCATGAAATGGTGCCTCATTGTGGTCTTGATTTGCATTTCTCTGATAATGAGTGATGTTGAGCATCTTTTCATGTGTTTGTTAGCCATCCATATGTCTTCTTTGGAGAAATGTCTATTAGAGCAGTCTGGTCTTACACAATCATGAGAGCTGGTTAAGTAGTCTCGATAATGCTATTGTCCTTGTGTCTGATGCTAAAGCCTGAAGTCTTCAGGGCAGGCAAGAGGAAGGGAAATGGGGAGGAGCAGGGGCAAAGTGCGAGTCACAAGAACAAGCGGGAATAGACGAAGACACACAGGTCAGTTCTCGTGCCTCTGAACTTGATAGGTGTATTCTAGAGAACCTGGGGCTCCTTCTCGGGCCAGACCCTGGCCCAAGAATCAGAGAAGCTGAAGTAGTTCCAGGGAAGGGGGAACAGTTGCAGTCTCCAAATCCCATAGAAGAATCTCTTATAGAGTCCACCATAATGGAAAATGAACATGAAGGGCAATTCTGGGAAATATATTTCAGCCTAGCCAAGTCAATACTTAACAAAGCGTGGTAGTTATCATGCAAAAGGCTATGATAACCACTCTAGCCAATACTCAGTATTCCAGCAGAATTCTCATTTGGTTTTCTGGCTAGCCCCCAAGAAATTTTCTAGTGATCTAAATGAGGAAAACAACATTCTCAGAAAGATGAGATTGTTGTGACACAAACTTTCATGTGTACACACACACACACACATACACACTTTCTTTAATTGTGATCACTGCCAAGTTTCCTGTTTCAATGTCTACTTCATCTAAGTTTCTACTTTCACCACACATCCTGATTTCTATTATTCTCTGACACCAATAAACTCTTGAATAATATGATTTTTATGTCATCTGAAAGTTAAAGTCATCATTTATTTTTCTGTTCAAACTATGGTAAAATGGGCTTGAGGGCAATTTTTATTGGCTTTTGTACAAAATATGCTAAAAGTAACTGCATGCTGTTTGTGTTGTGGCATATTCATATGCTATTGGACAAAGTGTGTCTCCAATCCATCAACATTGTGAATAGAAGAGGATCAATCTAGTCTTATGGTATCAATAATGTCTTGTTGATGGCAATATTGGTTCACTTCAGTGAGTCATGATTCAAATGATTCTTCTGTATTTTATGATTGATACTACATTTAGCCAGTAGTATCTTTGTCTTGGGATCACT
Organism: Aepyceros melampus; assembly: GCA_006408695.1. Lineage (NCBI taxonomy): Eukaryota > Metazoa > Chordata > Mammalia > Artiodactyla > Bovidae > Aepyceros > Aepyceros melampus. The sequence continues at coordinate 282,857 of SJXQ01004394.1, read as the reverse complement.
AACATAGAACATGCATAATTGGTTTTGAAGAATTAGGAAGCTAAATTGGTAGGAATCCTTAAGTATTCCCTTTGGATGTTAGTAGAAGTAGAGAAGACTCATTAGAAAAGACCCTGTTGCTGGGAAAGATTGAAGGCAGAAGGAGAAGGGGATGAAGAGGATGAGACGGTTGGATGGCATCATGGACTCGATGGACATGAGTTTGAGCAAACTCCAGGAGTTGGTGATGGACAGAGAAGCCTGGTATGCTGCAGTCTGTGGGGTTGCAGTTGGATGTGACTGAGCAGCTGAACTGAGAAGTGTGGTTGTGTTTATGAATGTCAGAGAGTTTCTTTTGTATTGAATTAATGGTCTTTTTGACTTCTGATCTTCTCATCATCTAATGCCCATACTATACATTTCAGCTGAGATCACTTAAAGATATGCATAAACTCTTTATGTTCTGGAACTGATACTTTTCTTAGTCCTACTTGACTAACTCAGGGGAGGTGGCATATAGTCAACCTTACCAAGTCTGGTTTAGACCCCATGCTCTTTTTTTTTTTTTTTCATTTTTACATAATATCTAGTTATTATTAAAAATGCAAGACAAAAAATAATAGCTTATTCCAGGAGAGAGAGTGGAAATATACACTGAGAAGGATTTGATAACTATCTCAGTCCAAGTGCATAGGAAAAAGGCAATGATGGAACATGATATTAAAGGAAAAACAGGCCTTCTCCTCTCAGAGCTCCCACTCCTATGCTACATTTGGGATAAGCTTCCCTTTTACCAAGACGGCTGCATGGCACTGGAGCGGCAGAGCAGCTGTGAGGAGATACTCGACGTGCAAGGTAAGGAGCTGCAGCTGCTCTTTGTTGGAGTGACCTTGAGGAGATACCCCACATCCAAGGTCAGAGAAACCCCAGCAAGATGGTAAGCACTGGAGCAGCAGCTGCACAGTGCTGCGGCGGCTGTGAGGAGATACCCCACACCCAGGGGCAAAGGAGAAGCCCCAGCAAGAGTTAGAAGGGGTGAAATCACATTTAGAATCAAGCCCCATTCCCACCAGAGACTCTCAGAGGGCTCCAACAGACCTTGTGTGCACCAGGACCCATGGACCCCAAGAGACTGAGATGGAACTGTGTTTGAGCTTCTCCTGTGGGGTACAGGTCAGCAGTGGACTGCCGCAGGGGCGGGGCTCAGTGCAGCAGATTTGGGTGTGGCATAAGCCCTCCTGGAGGAGGTCGCCGGTAACCCCACCATACAGCTGCCAGAACCTACACGGGACTGGGAAATAGACTCTTGGAGGGCACAAGCAAAACCCTGTATGCACCAGGACTCAGGAGAAAGGAGCAGTAACCCCACAAGAGACTGACCCAGACTTGTCTGGGAGTGTCTGGGAGTCTCCAGTGGACATGTGGTCAGTGGTGGCCTGATGCAGTGTTGAAGGCAATAAGTGTAGCAGTACATGCATGGGATCTTTTGAAGGAGGTCACCATTATCTTCATTACCTCCACCATAGTCTGCAGCTGCTGCTGCTGCTGATGCTGCTTCTGCTAAGTCACTTCAGTCGCGTCCGACTCTATGCGACCCCATAGACAGCAGCCCACCAGGCTCTGCCGTCCTTGGGATTCTCCAGGCAAAAACACTAGAGTGGGTTGTCATTTCCTTCTCCAATTCATGAAAGTGAAAAGTGAAAGTGAAGTCGCTCAGTCATGTCCGACTCTTAGCAACTCCATGGACTGCAGCCTACCAGGCTCCTCTGTCCATGGGATTCTCCAGGCAAGAGTACTGGAGTGGGTTGCCATTGCCTTCTCTGCACCATAGTCTGGCCCCAGGTAAATAGCAGGGAGGGAACACAGCTCCGCCCATCTACAGAAAAGCCTATACAGAAAGCTGAGCATTGAATAATTGATGCTTTTGAACTGTGGTGTTGGAAGAGACTCTTGAGAGTCCCTTGAACTGCAAGGAGATCCAACCAGTTCATCCTAAAGGAAATCAGTCCTGAATATTCATTGGAAAGACTGATGCTGAGGCTGAAACTCCAATACTTTGGCCACCTGCTGCAAAGAATGGACTCATTTGAAAAGACCCCGATGCTAGTAAAGATTGAAGGTAGGAGGGGACGGGGATGACAGAGGATGAGATGATTGGATGGCATCACCGACCCAATGGACATGAATTTGAGTAAACTCTGGGAGTTGATGATGGACAGGAGGCCTGCGTGCTGCAGTCCATGGGGTCGCAAAAAATCAGACACGACTGCGAAACCAAACTGTATTGAACTGAGACCTTCTCCGCTCAGAGCTCCCATTCCTAGGCTGTGTTTGGGGAAAGTTTCCCTTTTACCAAGATGGCTGGTAGAAAAATACCCCAAAATACAGTTTTTTGATCATATTGTAAACTTTATAAGTTTTCAGATCTCAAAGTCCCATTCCAAAAGATTTTATTAGCAAGTCTAGGATCAGTTCAGTTCAGTTCAGTCGCTCAGTCGTGTCTGACTCTTTGCAACCCCACGAATCACAGGACACCAGGCCTCCCTATCCAACACCAGCTCCCGGAGTTCACTCAGACTCGCATCCATCCAGTCAGTGATGCCATCCAGCCATTTCATCCTCTGTTGTCCCCTTCTCCTCCTGCCCCCAATCCCTCCCAGCATCAGAGTCTTTTCCAATGAGTCACCTCTTCGCATGAGGTGGCCAAAGTACTGGAGTTTCAGCTTTAGCATCATTCATTCCAAAGAAATCCCAGGGCTGATCTCCTTCAGAATGGACTGGTTGGATCTCCTTGCAGTCCAAGGGACTCTCAAGAGTCTTTCCAACACCACAGTTCAAAGAATCAATTCTTCGGTGCTCAGCCTTCTTCACAGTCCAACTCTCACATGCATACATGACCACAGGAAAAACCATAGCCTTGAATAGACGGACCTTAGCTGGCAAAGTAATGTCTCTGCTTTTGAATATGCTATCTAGGTTGGTCATAACTTTCCTTCCAAGGAGTAAGCGTTTTTTTATTTCATGGCTGCAGTCATCATCTGCAGTGATTTTGGAGCCTCCAAAAATAAAATCTGACACTGTTTCCACTGTTTCCCCATCCATTTCCCATGAAGTGATGGGACCAGATGCCATGATCTTCGTTTTCTGAATGTTGAGCTTTAAGCCAACTTTTTCACTCTCCTCTTTCACTTTCATCAAGAGGCTTTTTAGTTCCTCTTCACTTTCTGCCATAAGGGTGGTGTCATCTGCATATCTACACCAGCTCCCGGAGTTCACTCAGACTCGCATCCATCCAGTCAGTGATGCCATCCAGCCATTTCATCCTCTGTTGTCCCCTTCTCCTCCTGCCCCCAATCCCTCCCAGCATCAGAGTCTTTTCCAATGAGTCACCTCTTCGCATGAGGTGGCCAAAGTACTGGAGTTTCAGCTTTAGCATCATTCATTCCAAAGAAATCCCAGGGCTGATCTCCTTCAGAATGGACTGGTTGGATCTCCTTGCAGTCCAAGGGACTCTCAAGAGTCTTTCCAACACCACAGTTCAAAGAATCAATTCTTCGGTGCTCAGCCTTCTTCACAGTCCAACTCTCACATGCATACATGACCACAGGAAAAACCATAGCCTTGAATAGACGGACCTTAGCTGGCAAAGTAATGTCTCTGCTTTTGAATATGCTATCTAGGTTGGTCATAACTTTCCTTCCAAGGAGTAAGCGTTTTTTTATTTCATGGCTGCAGTCATCATCTGCAGTGATTTTGGAGCCTCCAAAAATAAAATCTGACACTGTTTCCACTGTTTCCCCATCCATTTCCCATGAAGTGATGGGACCAGATGCCATGATCTTCGTTTTCTGAATGTTGAGCTTTAAGCCAACTTTTTCACTCTCCTCTTTCACTTTCATCAAGAGGCTTTTTAGTTCCTCTTCACTTTCTGCCATAAGGGTGGTGTCATCTGCATATCTGAGGTTATTGATATTTCTCCTGGCAATCTTGATTCCAGCTTGTGTTTCTTCCAGTCCAGCGTTTCTCATGATGTACTCTGCCTATAAGTTAAATAAGCAGCGTGACAATATACAGCCTTGATGTACTCCTTTTCCTATTTGGAACCACCCTGGAAATAGTAAAGAAGTTTCCCAGATCTTTGAATGAATAACTAGGTATAGAAAAAACTGACAAGTTATGATGGCAAAGCTGCATTTCTGTAGGCTCTGTTTTCTTTAGGGATTTACTCTCCAAGTAGATTCTGGACCAGGACACTGTTGCTTTTCCCTATGAAGGCAGTGGTTTTGATCAGGATTAGACTTACTGATAAAGAGTCAATTTTGTGCCTTTGTATTGTGATTCTCTCCCATTAACTTGGACATTTACTGAAGTTTTGCTATATTTTACAGACTAAGTTTAGGTATCTTGGGGGACAAGCCTTGCATTTTCTAGGACTTCTTGAGTTTCAAGTGACAAAAAATGACTCTTATTTCACCTAGAGGTCATTTATTGGCTCACAAAACTAGAAAGTCAAGGAGGGAGCTGGTTTAATGTATTACTAGAACTAGTGGTGCAGCTGGTGTTGCCAGGGGCCCCCTGTCTAACCCTCCCTTGGCTCTGCTGCTTTTTGCTGTTATGGCACACTGTCCCCCTCCTGACCTCCCTATGGTGGTAGAGGGCATCTACTGGCACCTTGAGCCCCAGTCTCTCCCCAGCCCTTATTTGTCCTTTGTATGGAGAAGGCAATGGCACCCCACTCCAGTACTCTTGCCTGGAAAATCCCATGGATAGAGGAGCCTGGTGGGCTGCAGTCCATGGGGTTGCTAAGAGTTGGACACGACTGAGCGACTTCACTTTCACTTTTTACTTTCATGCATTGGAGAAGGAAATGGCAACCCACTCCAGTGTTCTTGCCTGGAGAATCCCAGGGACGCGGGAGCCTGGTGGGCTGCCGTTTATGGGGTCGCACAGAGTCGGACATGACTGAAGTGACTTAGCAGCAGCATGGAAAACCAATGGAGGTGGAAATGGCAGCCTACTCCAGTATTCTTGCCTGGGAAATCCCATGGACAGAAGAGCTTGGCAGGCTACAGTCCATGGAGTCGCAAAAGAGTCAGACATGACTTAATGACCAAACCACCATCACCACCATGGAAAACCAAGCATTTGAATCCCAGCTTTAGAAAAAAGAATCTTTTCATATTCTATGCTTTTTATGCTTTGAATGGGAAGAAAAAGAGGAAAAAACTGAGGCTTCTGAATTGAAGAAGGAAGATCATAAATATGACAAACTGTCTTCCTTACAAATTAGACAAATCTATTTCTTTTGCAATCTAGGTAAGAAGACTGAAAGTGTTATCAAATATATTATCCATATACATTGCAACATTAACTTCTAAAAATAAAGTTAAAAATCATTTTTATTAATTTTTAGGTAATTAGAGCAAAAAGGGAATACAGTCAGCACCTACGTTTTCCTAGAAAAACAAATTAGCGAGATGAAAATACAGTATTGGGTTGGCCCAAAAAGTTCATTCGGATTTTTCACAACATCTTGTGGAAAAACTCAAACAAACCTTTTGAGCCAACCCAATACGTTCAGGCCATGAAAGGAGTTAATTGTATTTTACATCCACAAAGTACCATTTCTGTTTCCCTTTCAAAAGTCAGTCTTTTTCAGCTGCAAAGACCCCCTTCCCCAGCAAACTGTGATGATAAATGGGACTATGAAATCACTATAGAAATAGGGTTATTATTCCTATTGTGGGATCTCCTTTCCTCCAAGGCATCATCATAACTCCACCGGGAGGAATTTAGGATTAACACCACTGGCCTCTCTCTGCCCCTTCCTCACTCCTGGACAGGGGAGGAGGAAAGCCTGGGCATTGGGGCTCAGAGCTTCTGGGCTGGCTGATCAGACCACTTGCTCTGTGTTCCGCCGGGCTCTCTGGAGCCTTCACTTCACGGGAGACCTGCAGATACATGGCTCTGTCAGGAACTTTTGGAGGTGTCTGTTTCAGGCTGGAATATAAAATCATAAGCCATCTTGGCTGCAAATCAAAAGTCACATTGTCCAGTTCGTCTGTAACAAAAGTAATACTTTTATCTCCATCTTTCTGACTCTTGTCTTCTCTCTCAATTCTGCTTTGGAATTCAGGTAGCAAAGACAAGGGTGCTGGATACTGATCCCCTAAAACCCCAACATTCTTATTATAATAAACCATGGTAAAATTCATAAAATAAAGGACCATGTCTTCTAAAGTTGTTTTTCACAATAGCCAGTGCATGAACACACACACACACATGGTGTTTAAAATTGCAATTTCCAACACCGAATTGGAACAGATGCCAAATAGTTTTCCTCTTTGTGGAGCCAAAAGAGGAAAGGCTAAAATCCAACGTACATTTCCAGCTTCATGTGGAACTGAGATGACCAGAAACTGCCACTCACTTTCTGCTTTGCTAATATATGTAACGTATCTTTACATCTTTATTTTTCTGAACAATCAGCTCATAATTTGACCAATCTTAAAGTCAGAAACATTTTTGTTTTCGTCTAAATACCTGCCTTAACATATACATGCCACCTTCTCTCTGAAGGTGTGGGGCAGGAGGGGGGAGGTGGGGGGTCGGGATTGGGAGTTCATGTACACTCGTGGCTGATTCAAGTCAATGTATAGCAAAACGAATACAGTATTGTAAAGCAAAACAAACTAAAAAATAAAAATCAATTAAAAAAAAGAAAAAATATATATATACACACATGCCAATTTGTCCTTAAAAAGAGAAAGAACATATTCCATTTTACAAATTGCACCACTTCCGGGGCCCATACCTATTTCCCTTCCCAATTTCTTATAATTCTGTTTGCTTTGCAATTGAAAAGAAAATACCAGATCTTCTAGATTTTGGGGTGTGATCCAAAGTTGCTTTCAAGGATCCGGCTGGTCTTTTGGCAAAGGGAAATCTCAGTAGATTACATGATTGAAATAACATGACCATTAAGCAGCCGTGCCCAGCTATTCAAATGCACTGCTTTGGTTACTTAAGAAACAATGCAAAATTTAAAAGTAATAATTGCACATAAAAAAGCCACGCCTCTCATTTGTTTTCAATTGCTTTTCTTGTTTGTTTTTCCAAGTTGCTTAGACTTGGTCCACTTCCAAGTCCATTTAGAATTCTAGCCTCTGGTAACAGAAAAGCCTTTTAGTTCATCACCTCTGTCCCTGGGCTGTCTCCGCACGTGTCCACTCAGACAGCTTAGCTGTACCACTAGCACATCATCACAAACAATGAGGAAACAACCCCACTCATGACCTCCCTTTTCATTATTACTTAATGATTTTCTCACTAACACATGGCCATGAAAATTTATAAGAAAATCTTGAAGAAGTTGGACATTTTTGTTTGGTCATTAATTTCAGCTTGAAAGAAGAGTATAGCAAAAGCAGCACAATCTGGGTAAATTTCCTTCTTCTTGATTCATAGAATAAATGCATTTTACTTCGAGAAAGGACTCAGCCAGTACAATTATAAGTTGACCAGAAAGTGGCATGAATATGCAAGGTTCCCCTCCAACATTCCACACCCCTCATCTCTTCCATCCCATTAATTCTTTGCCTCTGGATGTTTTTCTTCTCTAAGGAGGGTTTCTGACAGCTGAGGAGTGGGGAGCAGGGAAAGTTCTCTCATCCAGTCTTGGGAATTGAAGAGCTACTGGCGAGTCTTGCGTGCCTTTGGGACACAATGACCTCACTTAGCCAGCCAGTTATAGTGGATATATTTATTCTTACTTATTCCTGCTTGCTTGGCCATCTTTTTAGAGTCTCCTTCTTTGTGCTTGTTAGCATCCTGCACAGCACACACATGGGTGGAGGTGATCAGCAGCTCAGTCTAGGCAGGTGGCGATGGGAAAGCAGAGGGCCTTCCATGGTGGCTCAGTGGTAAAGAAGCTGCCAGTCAAGGCAGAGATGTGGCTTCAATCTCTGGGTTGGAAAGATCTCTAGGAGAAGGAAATGGCAACCCACTCCAGTATTCTTGCCTGGGAAATCCCATGGACAGAGGAGCCTGGCGGGCTACAGTCCACAGAGTCCCAAAAGAGTCGCATGCAAATTAGTGACTAAATAACAGCAACCATGGAAAGCAGTACTATGGGAATTCCAAGCCCCAGATCCAGCTCTAAAATCCAGTCGTGTTGACCTTCTTTTGTGACTTTGCTACTTTAGAGTGATTTTAGAAAGGGACTTGACCAAAGAACAATTGTCACTCAAGGACTTCTTAATACATGATGGGAAGCATTTTGAAAATCCTAGGTTTCTGGCACTTGATTTCTGGGCTGCAACCTCTGAGACATGCTGAAATCACAGAGCAGTCCCCTGTCAGCTAGAATTGTCCCTTCAGACTGCATAAAGCTCCTCCAATGTTTCAAATAGAAATTCCTGGTTAGAGGTACAAACAGCAAACAAACACAGGTCTTGTCTTCTGATGCTGGTTTGTTTGCTTTCAGTTCTGTCGATGAGAACCTCTGCTTTTCTCCTACTTCTTGTGATTAAATACACACACACTCACAGGCACACACACAGAGACTCACAAAGACACACACACAGAGACACACAAAGACACATAGAGACACAAACACACACACATGCACAGACATATAGAGAGACACACACAGAGACACACACAGACACACACAGACACACACACAGAGACACACAAAGACACACATACACACATACATGCACAGACATACAGAGGCACACACACAGAGACACACACAGACAGACACACAGAGACACAGAGACACACACAGAGACACAGAGACACACATACACACACACATGCACAGACACACAGAGACACACACACACAGACACACAGAGATACACACAGACACACACATATACATAGAGACACACAGAGACACATTCAGACACACAGACACATTCAGACACACAGACACAGACACATACAGATATACGTACACACACACAGAGACACACACACACACACAAATAGACACACACAGACATAGAGACAGAGAGAGACACACAGACAGAAACACACACCTTGCTGGAAACACAGTTGTGCTATTTTCCTTTCTCTGAGGCTAGTCAGTGATAGGAACTATATTTGAAAGCCAAATAGAAGAAAGCTAACCTCCCTTGTGGCTAACACACAGATGCCATTTTTTTAAAAGTTGATCCAATCACCACCAACTCTGTTAAACAAGGGATCCCTAATGTAGCTGGTGATCAAACTCACTTCCTCGTTAAGAGCAGGAACATAAGGAGAGACAGAGCCTCCTTTGTTTAACAGAGGCTGTGTGAACTCTGCCACGAGTCCCCAGACACCCCTAAGTCCTCTGTTCTGAGCGTGTAATTAATTCGTAAGAAACCAGGTACCACAGCAGTCATGGTTTGACAGTAGATTCATTCAGCACCAGCCAGATGTGAAGGGCTTTCAAAGGGACCAAAAGGCAAGCCTATTGCCCTGGGAAGGCAGAGACTGTAACCTCTGGTTTGCAGCCTTGCCACACTCGGTAATGCCATTTCTAATGTATTTCAATTCACTCTTAACAGTCACAGATGTTTTTGCAAAATCAAAGGTTATTGATTAACCCAGAATGGGTAGGTCCCTATCTGAGTTCTTATGTTTTTCAGCCTAAGATAACTTAAAAACCACTCGGTAGGAAATCCTCACGTCAATCATATATTACTATTTTTTTGTGCTCTTTTTCAAAGATGAATAAAGCATTGCTTTCAGGAATTAAAGGAAAGATACTTTGTTTAAAACTGTAGGGTCTTTAGAGATTTGCTTTATGGAGAGTAGTGATAAACTTTCTCTGGGAAGACTCCATCAGAGTATCACTAGATTCAGTTCTATTCAACCTCTATCAGTAATGTGGAAGATGTAGAAAATATATTTTTTACTATTTTAAATGATACAAATACTTTGAAATATTTATGCAATAAGCTAATTTGGGATGAAAAATTATCTCAACATTAGGATCAATAATACAGACTTCATCAGCAATAAATATGAGCACTTACATTCAGGATTTAAAAATCAATTATGCTGGAACAGAATAAAGGAGGTTGGGTTTCTTTACATTCTTATCAGTAAAAATCTGGGGGTTTTACTTTATTAGAAGTTCACTAAAAATTGGCCATATGGTTTGGCTATGAAAGAAACTAACATAATTTTGAATTACATTAATAAAACATCATTTACACATTAGTCAATTTGTATTCTGCCCTAGTCAGAGTATATGTGCAATATTATACAAAACTTTAGACATTACATTTTTAGAGTGACCCAACTTGTGCAGAAAGTGCAAATGGCAAGGAATTTGGAAGTGTTGTCAGACTGTGTTAAACTGAGTAATGTCCTCTAATACAGCTTCCCAACCAGTGTGAATATACTGTACAGTGTTCATGCCTGGTGCTCATTTATCTTTGGCTATAATATGTTTGGGTTATAAGCAGCTCATTACTCTACACTGTTGGGCAGTTTCAATTCTTAAGAGTCTTTTCTAATTCTGACTTCCATATTGCATCTTAAATCCTAGATTATTAGTAATCTATTTCTCCTGACAAACCATTATCGACTTGAAAGCCTATTATGACTTATTCAGAGGATTTAAAGAAATTATTTCTTTCCCTCAGAATAATAAATTTGTGAGAAATCTTATCAATAGTGAATAAAGAGGCCTATCAAGTATTTAAAACACCATAGAAGTTAAAGATTATAATTCTCAGAGGTTATTATAATGTTTGATAGATAATCAAACATTTTAAAGATTTCTTCACCAATTCTTATGTTTTGTCATTGAAAGCCTGGCCTGATCTTTAAACATAGTTAGCAACTTTATCTGATGGAATGAATTACTGTAGAGGTCATCTCTCTAGTCAGTTTCATGATGCAAACAATCAACAGCTGATAGTTTGGGAATGAGTTGATTTTTGTCTTTAGAAATATTTAGGACTGATGAAAGTAATAAATGACTGTTTAAGGTGGCCCTAACTACTCTCTACTAAAGACTTACCACAACATAGTGAAGAAAGCCTACCAAAGATAATAGGTTTTCATGTTACTCTTGTTCTTAATTATTCAAAGTCTATTGAGAGAGAGAGATTGATTGATTGATTCAGACAGATACCAAGTCACGTAAAGAAGGAAGAATGGGCAAAACATAGGAGCTAAAAGATTCAGAAGTTGAAGCAGCACTCGTAACCCTAAGTATTAATACCAAACTTGTTTACAAAAACTCACACATCAACCCTGCTCTGTTAAGTTTTACATCTCTGACAAAGACAATGATCTACAGAGCAGTGTGGAGTCTTGGGACTTATCTCCCAAAGATTGACATCGGCATGCCTTCACACTCTTCACACAGCATCTGGTTATCCAAGAAGGATTCTCTTCAGTCCATCTCTAGATACAGCAGAAAATATGTCCTTGGCTTCCAAATTCAAGGAGACAAGTGTGGAGAAATTCTGTTTTCTTTCATTTTTGCTGAATCTTAGTGGCAAGAGGCAAATTTCAGGGTGTCCAGAGGTCCATTTGAAAACTGAAGCGTCCCCATGTGAGATGTCTCTAGGCACAGAAATGATTCTGGGTGATAAAGACAAAAGAAAGGAAAAGAGAAAAAAAAACCACACAGGATTTGATGCCACTTGGGTGGGAGCGCTGACAGGCAGTAGCTGAGGGGAAGGTTGTGGTTATTGCCCTGTTAACAGGTCTCTCTGTAAATAAATCCATCATGAGAGGCAAGTCCTGAAACAGGGTGTGGGAACTGAGAGAAGGGAAAACAGGAAACGCGTACCAACAATAGAAAGTGGGGTTTTTAATGCAAAACATATCTAGAATGTCCAAGTTTTCAGCAATGAGAGATGTAAAATTCACAGAAATTAGTGAAGTGAGTGAGTCATGGTTCAAGTTCCTTAGGACGATCTTTCCTCTCTTCAAAGGGAAGAATAAAGAGAGAAGGCACAGAATGAAAATTTTATCCATTAATACATAATCCTATGAAGTATATTTCAAAGCACTATACAGAATTAATATCCTTGCTACTTTCAATGCTACAGTTAATTAGCTCAGCCTATGTGAAAAAATGAAAAATGAGAGAGCAATGAAGTGAAGCGGATGCCAAAGGATCCTGGAATGAGAACAAAGACAAGGAAATGAGACAATTAGCAGCCACAGAGAAGTAATCCACAGGCAAATTTCCAGGAGACATTTATGGTGGATAATTCAGAAATATTTATTCAGCATTTGCTTGGTTAGGACTGTCCTAAGTACTTAAAAAAACTATCTAAAATATGTACAGATAGGTAAGAAACTAAAGAACAAAATGAGGTCATTTGTTTCTACTAATGAATGTGGACATGAATAAAAAAAATTCTGTGGGTGAATTTCACATAGGTATGGAAGGATCTAGAAATGATATAACCTTTTAAGGTTCTGAATTACATTTCAGAGACTTTGAGAGTAGAAATCATCCAGAAATTAAAGAGATTCTTTTCTTCTGCTTTCTTTTCAGTCTCTGTGAGATAAACAGGGGACCTTCGTTACATCACCTCATATACTCAGCACACAGTGAGGAACATCCTGGGTGACTTAGGATGAAGTCAACAACCTCTGGGGTCACCAGTCACTCCCCTAAAAATGGCACTTAGGAAAGAGTCACCTTAAGTGCAGCCTCTGTGATCAATTGGTGGTTAAAATGGCTCTATGAGAGTTTAAGCTTTACATATTCATTAAATAATTCTTGAACAACCTCAGTTTTAGGTTCTTTCCCACCATTTAGGTTTCACAGATTTAAAGAAAAGCAACAAAAACGCTTTCCCCATGTTGAACGTGCTGGAGTGACTAGAGGAAATGAGCATCAGGATAATTTATGGTCGTCCCCATAGCTTGCGATGCACGAATATAGTAATCCTTTGTTATCCATCCACCCAGTGACCAGACTCCGGGACCTTGATGGAACATAATTAAAATAGGATTTCTGTAGACTCACCGCTCTGCTTCATATCTCAAAATGGTTTTACCTCATTGAAATATACACATTTAATAATATTTACTCTTTTTTCACTTTCCTACTATATAATCGCATTAAGCTAGTCACAATAAGAAATATTTTTGAGACGAATAAAATAAATGTCCTGGTTTCTAGGAGCTTATAATCTACAGGATAAAAAGAGGAACACCACCGAGCTTAAATACTCAGTAAAGTATGCTAAGAGTCACAAGAGAGACTCCAGGTATTGGAGAGAGAGAGAGAGACTTTACATTCAAACCAGTAGGGGTTGTTCAGCTTAGGTTTTTTTAAGATTTGAAGTTTCTGGATCAATGTCCAAAAGCTTCTGATGAGGTGTGGTTTTTAAAACACCAGTTATTTTTAAAACTCTTGATGGGGAAACCAAAAGGATATTCTTCAACCCATTTCCAGGAAGTAAAATGTTAAAGAAATCTAAAAGGTGGATATAGTCTTCTTGTATTTTAAAAAATAGTTTTATATTTTCATATATTTGTAAAATTTTCACTTTATGAGTCTATTTCTAGGTATATCACATATTACCTTAATTTTTCCCCTATCTGTGAAATGTGATTGGGTGTTGAGAGTATCCTGCAGGCCCAGAGCAAGGATAGCCTTTCACATCCTGTCTTCTTATAAACATCCTATCATAAAGCACTTATCCTTAACACTTTGAAAAACTGGGGAAGACCTAGCCTTTTGTCAGCTACATTATTTATCATGTAAATGTAGCCCATTGACAATTCCAGACAGCACAAAGGAGAATTTCTAAAGTATCATATCCACCTCCCTCTTGAACAGCAGGAAGCTCCATTCTGTGTGGGAATATTTGCAAACTCTGGTTTGGTAAAGTATATTTTGTTGGGTAGATCCAGTTCAGCCCTTAAAGTCATCTGACTCACTCCATGAAGAACACATTGCAATTCATTGTTTAGTTCTGGCTAGGCCAAACCTTTGGAGAAGGCAATGGCACCCCACTCCAGTACTCTTGCCTGGAAAATCCCATGGACAGAGGAGCCTGGTAGGCTTCAGTCCGTGGGGTCGCTAAGAGTCAGACACAACTGAGCGGCTTCACTTTCACTTTTCACTTTCGTGCATTGGAGAAGGCAATGGCAATCCACTCCAGTGTTCTTGCCTGGAGAATCCCACGGACGGGGGAGCCTGGTGGGCTGCCGTCTATAGGGTCGCGCAGAGTCGGACAGGACTGAAATGACTTAGCAGCAGCAGCAGGCCAAACATTACCCACCCTCCTGCAGAAACTGAACAACATATCTGCATATGTGCACGTGCATTTACCTGAGGTCAGCTCCCAGTTGCTCACTGAAACACTAAATGCATTTTCCTAAAGTGTGGGTATTTGCTAAATTGTGTAAACCATAAAGATTTAAAATGTTTAATTCCATTTCTAGACAATGTGCTCCAGTTCTTGGTTTAGAAAGTCTGGACACCTAGTGCTACTGACCCACTTTCTCTACGGCTTATACTTTTTTGCAGTTTCCTAGTGGTAATGTAACCAACCTAATTATCTGAATAATAAATTAATTTATTAAATGCCTGTCTAGATTTTGTAACATTTGTCTACCAAAATGGATTGGAACCAAGTTATGCCTGTTAGCTATAAATTGGCACTTGGCATGGATGCTTAACATCTACCTTTACAAGGATTAAATCATGTCTTGCTGCAGCTGCTGATTTTCAACACCCCCTGAAGGAGTTTAGGGTGAAGAGCAAAAATGAGGCACTCTGTGCTCAGGGAAAAACTGGCAGGACAGGTCTTCAGATAGATATTCTCAGGAACTGATTTTATGAGCCCAATTCTTGTATTTCCTCACATCTAGTAAAGCACTAAAATCCTTCCTAGTGACGATTCTTCATGATTAGCAAAGGCTTCATGAGACAAGTAGAAAACTTATAGAAAAAAATTTGTGCTTGATTGTCTGTATTTCCCCTTCACCAAAAATCACATCTATGCTGACCTTCCCCCACTGCCTCTTTGGAGCAGTCTCTCAGAGCTCTCTGAGGTGCTGTCTCCCAGGCTGCAGTCCTCATTTTGCCCCCAATAAAACTTAACTCACAACTCTCAGGTTGTACATTTAAGTCGACAGGCCCCTTTAGGGAAAAATCAGGGCAGCTTCTCTAAGATGAGCTGAACATTAGGGAGAGTAAGATGCACAATAAATTCCAGGTAGAACAGAGATGCTAAAAAAAATAAATAAATAAAAGTGAATCACGATACTGTATTGCCACTTCTCCATCTCTCAGATGTTTCTAATCTCTTCTTGTCTCTTTTCTATAAAAGCTTTTCCAAGATATGATTTAAGGCACATAATTTTTGCTCATGGTGCTGCTTCCTATATTTGGCACTTTTATTTAGAAAGATTTCTACAACATGTGGGATTGATTTTTAAGTTGTGTAGCGGTAGGAAAAAAAAGGTTAATTAGCCAAGGTGTTTAATAAACACAGAAACACCTAGACCTGATAATTCAGGTCTTAAATCTAATGCTACATTAGTCAAATTAACAAATAATCAATAATTATTTCCTTCTTTAAAGGGTGATGTGGTATAGAGGAAGCAGAATTAATCTTTTTTAAGAGTCCACTCTGAGTTATACATTTTGCATACAGTACTGACTTCTCCTTCATGATAAATGCTATTCTTAGCCTTGTTTTACTAATGAAAAAGAAATGGAGACTCAAATTAATTACTAGCCTGAGGTCACAGGGCTTCTAGTCAACAAACCTGGAACTTGAGTTTTGGTTGGCTGCAAAATCCAGGCTCTTTTTAAAACCACTAAGCTGCCTCCTTATTATCCCAGTTGAGTTGATACTGCCCAAATGAAGAATGGTAAACCAAAAACATAAAACCAAGGGCAGATGGGAAGTGAGAATGTCCCTGTACCATCCAAATTTATTTTATTTCTTCCCGACAGCTCCAATAACCATAGAATCTCTGGTGATCCTAAGCATTTGAAGATGAATGCATAAGATGTAAAAAGTCTTGTATTGAAGAGTTAACTGGTCAACTAATCATTCCAATATGCAGTCCAGGGCAGCTTCTACTGCACTGTGTGCCTGGGGAAAAGGAGATATAAAAGAAAGTACCACGGCTTCTTTTATTGGACTAGAAACATAAAAGAGGAGGTTAAGCAATAACACATAGGAACATTCATTTGCAATTACTTCTCTTCTAACTTAATGTAGGGCCTTGGGTCATATGAAAAACTAGCAGTTTGGGCAATTCAAAGCATAATTACTTCCTCTCCTTTCATAGATCAGAGTCAGAGAATAACTCCATCAAATAGTACATTCCTAGAAGTCTCTATGGTAAGCTTTTGGTGCTAAGCACTCTATTTTTTAGCTTTCTAAATGACCTTCTAACACTTTCCTTTACAGCTTCATGCTTGCGGTTTGCTAAATCTTTCGCCTGTCTTTTCCTTAGGAACTGCTTTCCTTTCCCTTATTTTGCATTGCATCCCCTTTTAACGGCAGTACTACATTTATCAGTTGGGAATCTTTTTAACAACAGCATGGAAATCAGGTATTGAGAACTGAAAGAAATTTCCAAAAAAGTTATGTATCCAGATGAGTCCAAAAAGTCCAATAATCTCTCTGAGCTGGGAGATGAAATACCTTCTACTCTATTAAGAGCCTAATGATAATTGATAGCATTGTGATTATCAGGAAAAAATATATTCCAAGTTCTGTATTTAATTATATAAAAAATATTCATGAAAGCCTATAAGGGCCTGGGTAACTGGTAAATAAATATTGATACCATGAGTTACTCATGGACCATTCAGTCTAGTCAATTAAACACGTTAACACACACACACAAGTTAAGGATGTTGCTAAATATACTGCAAGAGCGTGTAAGAGCCCAAATGATGGACAAGAGTAAGCAGGTGAAGACCACAGGCAGAAGCAACATGTGTGGAAGATGAAGCAGGAGGGAACACAATTCACTGAAAGTGCTTTGAAAGTTAGAAAGTTAGACAAACTAGAACTCCATCAAACAGGGTTAGTGATGTGGTGAAGCTGGATGGATGGATGTGGACTGAGCCTTGTAGGGATTAGGAACAAGTGAAAGCATTTAAACATTGTCTCAGGGAAAAGGAAAGAGTTCAAGTAAGGCAATACCTTTGTCATATATTCTTTTTAAGACATGCTTGTCAAAGTTTGTAGTGCATAAAACTCATCTAGAGAGCTTTTAAAAATATAGTTTCTTAGTGCTATTTACAGAGACTATGAACAGTGGGCCTGAATGGAGCTTGAAAACTTTTGCTCCTAGTAAGCTCCCATGCGCTGCTGCTGGGGCTGGCCCAGGAACCACACTTTGAGAGATCCTGCTTTATAACATTCACTCTGACACTCTGCAGAATCTGTTGGAAAGGGGTGAGACAGAGAATAAAGGTCAGTCAAGAGATTCAGTCTGTCATTTATCCATTGATTCACTCACTCATTCAACAAATGTTTGTTTTGGAACAGTATGCTAAATTGTAAACACAAGTGATATAGATGTAAAGAAAAGAAAATCTCTTTTCTCAGAGAGCTCACATTCTAGTTGAGAAAACAGACCCCCCCCCCAAAAAAAAATCTGATAAATAGATAAACTATATGAGTTGCTGATTAGTGCTATGAAGAAAACTAAACCGAGATAAAGGGGATAGAGAAGGTGATAGGGCGATGATACTATTTTAAATAGCGTAGTCAAGAAAGATCTTCCCGAAAATGTGACACTTGAGTGCGAGATCTGCGAGAATTAAAGAAGCAAATTGTAAATCAAAGGAAAGGCTGTTCAGGCAGAGGGTTAAGCACATGCAAAGATCCTAAGTTGGAAGGTCTCAGGGGATGTGTTTTGGGGGAGGAATAGCAAGAATGTGTGCCAGAGTCAAAGAGGGAAAGATGGGCATAAGAATGTATCAGCCGAGTCTGGGAGGAAAGAGATGGTCATAAAGATTTTGGATTTTCTTTTGAGTGAATTGAGAAGTGATGAAGGGTGTAGCTGTAGAGAGATGGAGATGGTTGTTCAACATTTGAACAGAGGGGAAATTGTTACCAGTGGTCACTGTAAGAATGGGGAAAGCCAAGAAAGGGAAATCCAGTGGGGCTGCTAGGTGTGCTGAGGATGCGGTAGTGAGTTTAAGATGCACATCGGCCTGGTTGCATGATTTTTCTCCAGCAGCTCCAGGTTCAGGTGACGAGAAGAGTGGCAGATAGATTAAGTGTTTTGCAAGACAGAGGATATACTTTAAAAATGAGAAGCTACAACAATAAATAAACTGAGCTGATCTCACTATGGAATATGACTTCATTTGTGACCTGTGTATTTTATAGATACACTTTTCTACATGAGCTTGTTACTCAATGACCCCAATCTTCTATTTTACTATACCATGAACACTTAAAGGTTTTTCCTAAACAGCACATCATCCAAACGGAACTTAGTTTTGGATATCACTAGCATTGTACCTTTGCTGACATTCAAATATAAAGTCTCCATAATAGGCCCACCTATCAAGCAAAATAAGGAACATACCTTTTTAGGGATGGACTCTGTGGAAGATGAAAGAATACAGTGTCTTTATTCTGTCCTCCTGCTTGGCTGATCTTTTAGTTCTGACTCTACTGAAAAACTGATGCAAACACCCACAGAAGCTGATGATCTCTAAACCTGGTTTTAAACATCAACCAACAGCAGAAAGATAATGGTTTAGGTTTAAAAGAAAGTAATATCCAATTCCCAACATGTAGGAGTAAATGACCATCCCAGCCCCACAATACTGAGGGGGCTGTGTCGAGAAACATGGTGATGGGGTGCAGTGATGGTGTCTGGGAAATAACAGAAGCTGTCTTTGCAACTTAAATCTGTGCTGCACTGGGTAAGACACAGTGACTTAGATCTTGACTTTCTCATCTGTTAAAATAAGGGCAATTGTACTGAGATTATAGGGTGGTTACAAAAGACAACTTGTAGGAAGCCTGAAGCTACAGAGTACCAAGCTCATGGTAAAGCTGCATACATTTTAGCCACCATTATTTTTGTTGTTTTGATTATCAAAGAACTTAAAAAATGATGATAAATGAATAGGAATCCGAATGGAAGATCTGTGAGAAATAACCTTTATTGAAGGCAGTTGAAAGATGGATGAAGAGGACATTTACATTAACAAAACTGTGAAAAAAAACACATTCAAAACTTAGTATTGTTGCACTTTGAATAATATAATCAATGAATATTGACTTTACTGGGAAATAGAAATTTGATGTAATTTTAAGTTAAAATTTAAATAAAAATTTCTGCTATAAGTATTTAGTATATGCTGATACTAAATATACTAAAATACTTACAGTAGAAATTTGCAACAACTTTACAGTAAATAAAATAAAGGCAATTACTCATAACCCCAGCATCCAAGGAAGATGATCAAAATTTTGGTGTATATCCTTTAAGCCTCTTAGAAAATATACATTAATAATATAGCTTATAAAAAATATAGCAGTATTTCAAAATTAATCATGGTGATAATAGTGGTTTTATAGTAATAAGAGATTTGATACTGTATCCAAGTTTTTGTCCCTAATGGAAGGTACAGTTGTTCATTCAGTTCATTTATTTTCTTACTATTTATTCCTACTCAGTCAGAACTTCCTAACACAATCATCAAGGATAGCACTAAGTATGTGATGGTTTTCTCAGGTAACTCTGGATAGTAAATGAAACAATGACTCAGAAAATATGGAACCAAGAGTGTCTGGAAAATAGTCCATTATCAAAGTGATAAAAATTTGTGAAATAAGTACACCAGCATTGTTGAAAAATCCAGTGGTGACTATCCCCAGCACACATAGTAGGACATACTGTTAGACAACTGGGCTCCCTGGAAGCAACGTGGGTCAAAAGAAGATCCTAAAATAATGGAGGTCAGTGGAGATTTGACTCTTAGAATCGAGATGGATGAGAGTACAGCAATGAAAGGCAAGGTTAGACAGTGTCATGGAGATAAATAATAGAACTTAGCATCTCCAGCAGCAAAGTGAATGGAAAGGCAACAAGGACATCAATTTAAATGGTGAAAAGAAGTGAAGGATAGAGAGGATTATATGGCCTGAGGGCAGCTGTTCAAAAAAAGTGAAAATCCATTTCCCAGTTTTAGAAACGGAGCTGTTTTTAAGCTCAGAGCTCACTGACCATAGGATAAGGTAGGTCTCCAAGAGGAAGGACTCTTCAACATAATGGTTAACATATACCATGTATAGCATGACAACCCCCTAGACCTTTCCAAAAAGAGGCCATCTCATGTGACTATAGTGTGAGAAAAGGAGAATATTCAGATGTTTTGTGGTCTACTATAATAGATTCCACATTGACATCAACACCAAGGGACATAAAGCATCAAGTAGGAAGGTGGCCCTATCTAAGTTCTTACGAGTTCTTGATCCACTGACCTGGCATCCTGGCATCACATCAGACCAAGGATCCCAATTTAAAATAGATAAAGGGAAGCAGTGGGCACATGCCAATAAGATTCACTGATCCTACCACATACTGTAGCATCCAGAATTGCCAGATTGATAAAACAATGGAATGTCCTTAAGTTGGTATAGATGAGATCTAGTTTGGAGATGACACCTACTAAGATGAAGGCTCCCGCATTGGAGGCCGACGCTTTAACCTCAGCCACCAGGGAAGCCCCTAGGATGAAGTATTGTCCATTAGAAGAGAATATACCACAGATTATGCCTATTATATGAGGCTTTGTCCCCATGCTACCAATTCATGGTTCCAGGAATCAAGAGCAGAGCAAGAATGGTCTAGTTAATACTGTGCCTAGAACCCACTTCCTACACGGCATAGGATTTCCTAGCAAGAAAAAGTAGAAGTTGCAAAGCCTTAGAAAGACTGTTATATTTCATTGGTTAAAGTGAGTCACAGGAGCTAGTCTATGTTCAACAAGTATTTACTTCCTTTCAGAGTAGAAGGGCCTCAATGTAATAGTTTACCTTCTTGATGTATCAGGAACTCTTGTGCAACTGTTTTCAAAATATTCAAGCATTTCCCTTTTCCAGAATGCTGTCTTGTAAGTATATCTCCATGGACCCCATAGGGGAAGGATGAAGGAATTATTACTCTACATACTCATCATGGAATTGAGGGGCCTTCCTATTGAGAACCTGGTTTGCAAATGTTGTTATCTTCAGGGGCAACCAAAGGACATAAATAAAAGGCCACTGGGAACCACCATTGTCACAGACTACAGCACTTTAGAGCTGAGCACATTATTTCCCCCGGATATTCCCTGAGCATCCAGGTTCTATCCAATTCCAAAGGCAGTGCTTCACTCACCTTTCTACACCCATGTAGAAACGCACCTCTAGTGTGCGAAGTGTGGGCCTCCTTTATGAGCACACACCTGTGGTCTCCAAGGTAAGGGTTATAAACTTGGAGTAATTAGTACAAGTACCTTAGGTTGCTTCTTTTATGACCCTGTATTTCTGCTTTAGGGTTTTATTAGTGTTTTTATCAGATAAACTTTTTCCTGGATCTGCAAACCACGCAATAGTCCTAATACCTATCTCCTCTGGCCCTTTACTTCTCTATCCCATTTTTATTTATTATTATTTTATAAGCAGGTAGAGGAAGGAAAATCAGGAGTAAGTAGTTTTCTGTCTTCATAATTAAGAATGAGTTTAATTCAGTAATTTGGAGCTGGGGTCAGTGAGGGGAACATGTAGGAAGAGGAGAGGATGAGCAATATAATAAGAAAATTTTCAAATTATACACATAACTCTCTGGTAAATTGGTAGAAAGGAGAAAGGGGAAAGCTTGAGGACCATCATTAGTACTTTTTAAAGGAAAATATATCACAAATGAATGCTTACTGTCCAAAACTTTATTGGGAAATGGGGAATAGTCATCCTTAATTTTGATCTAAACCCTAATTCAAAATGTACAATTTTAAAATTGTTTTCACATACAGTGTGTTTTATAAAATCTGACCTTTAGCTTTGGAGAAGGCAATGGCAACCCACTCCAGTACTCTTGCCTGGAAAAATCCCATGGACAGAGGAGCCTGGTAGGCTGCAGTCCATGGGGTTGCTAGGAGTCAGACATGACTGAGTGACTTCACTTTCACTTTTCACTTTCATGGATTGGAGAAGGAAATAGCAACCCACCCCACTCCAGTGTTCTTGCCTGGAGAATCCCATGGATGGAGGAGCCTGGTGGGCTGCTGTCTATGGGGTCGCAGAGAGTCGGACATGACTGCAGCGACTTAGCAGTAGCAGCAGTGGCAGCATTGCTTTTTGTGAAATTTTTTCTCGTGTCTGTACCTGTGTAATGGGTAACATAAAGTAAGAGATGTAGTTTCTGGAAATTTTGAAGACAGAAAATTGTTTGGAAAGAAGCATAGAAATGAGGGAAAAGCCAAAGTATTGTCAGCACTCTCTCCACAACTCTCTTTAGATATCGCAAATCCCTTTGTTAGTTTCTGATCAAGTAGCACTCCCTTTTGGAGAAGGCACTGGCACCCACTCCAGTACTCTTGCCTGGAGAATCCCATGGGTGGCGGAGCCTGGTGGGCTGCCGTCTATGGGGTCGCACAGTGTCAGACATGCCTGAAGTGACTTAGCAGCAGCAGCACTCCCTTTGACTTAAGGAATTGTTCTTTATGAGGTGATCTGAAGGCCAACCAACCCTCCAGGTCAAATTAGCATTTAGTGAACTAGAAGTTTCTGGGTTTTCTGCACACAACCAAACTAGCTTGATGTTTTGATCATGCTGGAGTCTACTGTCCTAAATCTGTCAATGTATGCTCGTCAGACCCAGAGTGAGAAGGGTCTCTTTGGTGGTTCAATTTGCAATTGTAAATTCACAAATGAAAATAAACATATACTATGAGTTTACAAATGGTTGATAAAATATGAAACTATGCTTAACTCCTCTCATAATAAAAGAAATGGAAATTAAAACCATACAGGACATCCTTTTTTCTTTTTTTTTTAACTATTATATAAGCAAAAATTTTAAATAGTCCTAGTAAACAGTGTTGAAAACCTATAAAGAAAAAAGTTTTCTCGTATATTGTTGACAGGGGCATACACTGAGTATTTTGAGATCAAACCATTATTTCTTAAAGTCTTTCTTTGTTTTCTAGAAAAATTTCAGAAGATGTTACTGCTCTATTACGTAGAGCATTCTAAGGTGTTACAATTTTTTCCTCTAGACAAGTTTTTCATAAAAACATTCCTATGGCCTTGGCAATATAGTTTATTTGGGTGATTACTCTAAAATAAGATCTTGAGAACAGATTTAGAAAGTTTTAGAAAGCCATACCCAACATGATTTCTCTTCTGCCAAAAATAATGACCAGCTATCTTATCACTGAATGTATGTTGATTTACTTTTTGATTATTAGCCTAAGAATCCAATCAATATTTTACATATCTTGCCAACATTTCAAATTGATAGTGTTCATATAAAAAATCCATAGTTCTGGCCATACTTAAACTCAGTCTATATTTCCATGTGGAATCAATACATTGGAGCTGAGGAACCACCAAACACTTTAGAAAGAGTTATGCTCTTTAGAGGGACACCAACCCGCCCAGCCTTCCTTACATTTGTATGGTTACCTACATGTCAGTTCATGGCGTGCTTTCAGATTTCTGCTGTGGTTTACTGAGAGTTTCTCAGCCTTGGCACCATTGCTGTTTGGGGTTGGACAAGTTTCTGTTATAGGAGCTGTCTTGTGCTTTGCAGAATGTTTAGCCCCCAAACTCCATTGAGCCGATCAAAAATGTCTTAGACAGTGCTATTGCCTCCCGGGGGGCAAAACTGTCACCAGCTGAGAACCTCTGGTTTAACTACAATCCAAACTGCAAAAAATATGACAGTTTTAACAAAACAAACTTTTCAATTAAATTCTTCCTATGGATACATGGTTAACCCTCTACCTAATATTTAACCAGTTTCCATATAGTAACAATTGTATTTTGAAAGTAATTTCTGGTAGGATCAATAGTTGTTACTTACTTTATCTTAGATCATGCTATTTAGAAGTTTTTAGTCATGGTATATGAATCACGCTTGACATCAAATTTCAGATTATTAGGTTAAGTAAAAAGCAATTTGAAAATGGCCCAGTGGTGGCAAAAACAAGCTGTTTATGCAGGAATGTAAATTATGCAAGATCAGAAGGTTGTAAAGAGTCCACAGCAGCTCTCTGGGGAGAAGGTTTGATTGAATATCAATTAGGTTCATTAAATGGATTTCCATTTCAAGTGTGGAATTTGCCTAATCCTGTTCAAATTATTATTCATCTCTGACAAGATAAAAAAGGTACTAAAGAAACAAGATTAAAAAATTGTTTTTCTACTTAATCTTTCTGCCTTTGGATTTAGGCAAGTATGTGATAGGCAAAGCCCTAAGGTCGGTGTTGTGGAGACTCCAGGGCACCTCATTTCAAGGGGCTGAGGTTGGAGGAGCAGGAATGAGTAAGAAGTCTTTAGTGGTGACACTGCGCTCCTCCCCTGCCAAATCTTTTGAAGGAATTTGAGAAAAAAGAAGTTGCCACCTAATATTGATTAGTATCCTCTTGTAGCCCTTTCCTGTTGGTCTCAGCCTGACTCCAGTGCCTACACTGCCTACCTCGCAAGGAAATTTTCTACACCGACAGTTTTTTATATCTGGTTAGCCTGGTTTTACATTTCCTGAAAAACCTTCCTTGCAGCCGCAGCTGATTGGATCAGAGATGGACATGTGATCCAAGAATATCCAATTCCAGATAAGGGTTTATAACATTGTTCTGGTCCTAAAAAATGAGCTGACCAAAGCACATTTCCTCTTGAGGATTTAATCTAGGAAATACACAGTGAAAGTTGAAGTTAATATACCACATCAAGTAACAGGCCAAGGGGCAGAGTCAAGGCATTAAGACAGACTCAGAGCTATAAGGCATTATGCCAAGTTAATGTTATAGATAAGAAAAATACCTATGAGTATACAGAAACTAAAAGTTAGAACCTGTGTGCATGCTAAGTCTCTTCAGTGGTGTGTGACTCTATGCGACTCTATGGACTGTAGCCTACCAAGCTCCCCTGTCCAGGGACTCTCCAGGTAAGAATACTGGAGTAGATTGCCATGTCCTTCTCCAGGGGATCTTCCTGCCCTAGGGATCAAACCCACATCTCAGACTCCTGCATTGCAGGTAGGTTATTAACTGCTGAGCCACCAGGGAAGCTCAAAATTTAAAACAAAGATAGTCAAAGAAGAAAAGAATAACTCGTTTCTTGACTAGCTATTTGGGAAAGAAAGCACTATTTTTGAATCTCCACCTCTCTCCTTTCACTAGAATTATTTGTAAGGATTCCAGCAAAGGTTATATTGGTAAATGTATCAGCTATGGAGTCAGGCAGCCTGGGTTTGAATCATAGCTTTACTATTTAGTAGCTGAAGGTTCATGGTTGTACAAGTTAAAAAACTCTCTGTGCTTCAGTTTTCTCCTTCCTCACAGTCTGGGGAGAATAAAACTGAAGGGAATCATTTTACAATAAATTTTCTTCTTAATGGATGGGTTTCTGCATATGCTCACCTTCTTGTGTTCCAAGCTCTCAGCATTATCTTGAGCCTTCTGTTTCCTCATTACCTTTTTAGTTGCTGAGTATGTTACACAAAAAACCAAACCAAACAACAACAATAAAACCACCCACCCATTGTGAGCTGGTCACCAGTTTAGGATATTATAACTTCCTGGGAGACTTTTGGGCAAGTCATTACTCTCTAGGGTACTAACTGCTCAAAACCTCCCAGGTCCCTATGCAATATAGCTCCACCTTGCCCAGCTTTGAGGAGTGAGTGAGTGAAGTCACTCAGTCATGTCTGACTCTTTGCGACCCCATGTACTGTAGCCTACCAGGCTCTTCTGTCCATGGGATTTTCTAGGCAAAAATACTCAAGTGGATTGCCATTTCCTTCTCCAGGAGATCTTCCCAACCCAAGGATTGAACCCAGGTCTCCCACATTGTAGGCAGACGCTTTACCATCTGAGCCACCAGGGAAGTCCTTGCCCAGCTTTACCGATTAATTATTATTATGTTTTTTTTTTCCTGAGGTAATCACAGTGAAATCAGGTTCACTGATTTCATACATGTCTCTCTTATTGTGAGGCAGGTTGTTTGGGAAGCATTCTCTAGGATGGAGATGAATATGCATCAGGGTAGCAGGCAGCTTTCTTGGGTGCAATGACTGTAGAAGGGGAGTGAAGGAGGCAAGATAGAGCAGAGAGAGATCTATCTAGGTCCAGGCAGGCCTGGTGGGGGACACAGCAGCCAGGATAACCCTTTAAAAGAATTCCCAAGTCAGAGCAAGAGGGGGAGAATTTTATACCCACTCTCACCCCATTGACCAGTTTTAGATTCAGGAGGCTCCCGGAAGGGGCACCCTCATCAGCTGAAGCAACCCCAGAGAGACCACACAACTGAGGTCTATTGGCAAGGAGCATCCCCAGCAGTTGTGAGAATACATCCTTCAGTCCTGAAAGGGAATCTAGAGGGCACACAACCCAGGCTCCCAAACAGACCTCTGCAAAGATAAAGATGAAAAGTGAAAGCATCAGTCTCTCAGTTGTGTCCAATTCTTTGTGACTCCATGGACTATAGCCCAACAGGCTCCTCTGTCCATGAGGTTCTCTAAGCAAAAATAACTGGAGTGGGTTGCAATTCTCTTCTCCAGGCGATCTTCCTGACACTGGGATCAAATTCAGGTCTCCCACATTGCAGGCAGATTCTTTACCATCTGAGCCAAGACCAAAACGATCCAGTCTAGACTGTATCAGACAAAGTCCATGTCGGTGTCACTAGCTGGCTTGTGACCTTTAGCATGTCTTCTCTTGCCCTTGTAATAGAGCACAAACTCTCCTGCCTGACTGGCAAGCCCCACTGTAGACCTTTCTCTCTCTCCTTCCTTTGTAACCTGAAACCACCAGAATGCTTTCTCCTTGGCTCTTGTATGGAATACCCTTTGACAATCCAATCCCTGTCCACCCGGGAAGTGTCCCCATCTGGTCCTTTACTGACCACTCCCCATCCTTGGCTACTAGTTCCTAGTTCAACATACATTGATTGCTCTATCTGCCCCATTCTTCTGGGCCCTTCAATCCACCCTGCTCTGTGTAGCCATATACCTGGGCGATGTGTCTATCTTGCTCTGCCTGTGAGATATTAAGTCCCTTGAGGCATGAACTTTGTGTGTAACTGTGCATAGTGTTCATCCATAATACATTTACTCCTCAAACCCTCACCCACTTCAGGTCAGCTGTGTAGAAGAAAAAAATCCTTGCTTCTTAAAAATGCTCACGAATGACCTCACTGAGCGAGCTCTCCTCATACATGGGAACCCCCGCTTCACCGTTTAGTAGACAAAGAGAAAACGACGAATAAAAGGATGAGAGCCCCATTCAGATGTCCCCCTCACTCACATGATACTTCCGGACAGGAAATCTTTATTGTTTTCCTGTAACAATAACAAGTAACAAACAAGTAACATTGTTTCTGTGGAAGCTTAGCCACAGGCAGGTAGAAAGACATGCGTGTGAAATGAGTTCATCATGTATTGTATGAATTGGTTAAAATTGAGTTCAAGGAAATCAGAAATTTTTGAAGAGTCCACAAAATTCTGAAATTCATAGTCATTTCCTGAAAGTACCGTCTGGTAAAATTGGCTTATCACCTCACTTTTAATGCACATATGCGATTTCCTGCTTACAGTATTTCCCAAAGGGATGAGAAAAAAAATTTTTTTACAACTAGGGAAGTTTTATAAGAGGGATTATCTGTAGTTCCTGAATAAGAAGACTTCTCCCTCTCCAAGCACACCTGCAGCTCCTAATAACTGATTACGCAATTTTCCTCCCCTTGAATCAAAATTGGCAATAAATGTTGTATATGTCTGAAAAAGTGAATTTTTGAATCTTGTGTTTACTGGTTCATGAAACTGATTTCCTCTAGTTCTCCAGAGTGGAGGGGTGGGTTTATAGGGAGCAATTAGGGATAAGATAGCCAAAGAAACACGCAGTCAGTTGAAAAAAGAAATCTGTGTGTCTGGCTCTCTCTATGAATTATGACTATTCAAAGGGGGGAAAACTCTGAACCTTTGCCAAAAGACTGGCGTGTAAAGGAACAGCTGGAGTTTTCTGTTAGGGATTACAATGCATTGCTTGTTCCATAAGGGGAAAGGGGGATCGCTTACCACAGCAACTCACACATCGCATGAGACACTGGTACATCTCTACCTCATGAAGCATTTTCTTCAAAGGAAAAGAACTAGATATTTCAGGAAAGTCATTGGAGATCTTTGGGTACAGGCATGCTGACCTTCCTGCTAGAAATGTGTAGCCTTTGTGATGTATGGACTCTGTCTCTATGGATGCCTTTATTGTGCTGTAATTTTGTTATTCTGGATATGTTGTTTAAACTGCTTAGTTTTGGTTCTTTTCAAGGCTTGGGGAATTCTAACTAAGAGAAATAAAAACCCTATTTTTTTTTCCTTGGTTGAGATGCAAATAACATTTTGAATTAGAATGTAAACAAGCACATAAACACACTAAGTTGGAACTTTCAATGGGATTCTAAAATTGAAATGTTTTAAACAGCAAAATACAAATGAGTGATGAAGTATGGGGAAAGAATGATAACCACATTGAAACATCTTCCATAGGAACCAGAATCTCTACCCTCACTATGTTAGATCTCTGAATCTGTGCTCACGTTAGGTCTGTTTATCCGCCCTGAGTACAGCGCTAACCAGCATGAGTTAAACTGAGAATACTCCTGTCCACCAGGGTCAAAGCAGAGGCATCGAAAGAGTCGCATCTTTTTCTAATGCTAGATCTAAACAAACAAAAAGCTTATTAAAAGCATTGGACAAATCACCTTCAATGAGCTGTGATCGGTTTGTTACCTGCAATTGAGGTTAATTTCCTAAATTTCTAAAATCAGTAGAAGAGTCAGATTCAATCTTGCTGGTTGAGCATATCAAGCATACTAATTTAAAAATTTATCTCTGATCTGCTTTAGGAAGCCACATGTTTAATCATAATGTCTATGGAGAGAGAAAGTAGAACCTGAGGCATTTAAACTGACCTTGAGGTTTTTCAGTTTATTTTTTCGGCTGGGTGAGGCGGGGAGAGTCTTAAGCAAAGGGGAGCAGGTTCAGAATTCTATAAGAGAAGGCTTCTAGAAGGCAGTTAGCTTAAAGGTGGAGCATATACCAGCACTTGTGTCTTCCTGGATCATAGCCTCAGCTGCACTATCGGGCCAGTCCGTTCAGTTCAGTTGTTCGGTTGTGTCTGACTCTTTGTGACCCCATGGACTGCAGCATGCCAGGCTTTCCTGTCCATCATCAACTCCTGGAGCCTGCTCAAACTCATGTCCATCGAGTCGGTGGTGCCATCCAACCATCTCATCCTCTGTCATCCCCTTCTCCTCCTGCCTTCAATCTTTCCCATCATCAGGGTCTTTTCCAATGAGTCAGTTCTTCGCATCAGGTAACCAAAGTATTGAAGCTTCAGCTTCAGAGTCAGTCCTTCCAATGAATATTCAGAACTGATTTCCTTTAGGATGGACTGGTCGGATCTCCTTGCAGTCCAAGGGACTCTCAAAAGTCTTCTTCTAACACCACAGTTCAAAAGTATCAGTGGGCCAGGGGTTGTTCAAATTCAAGGGCAACTCTGAACCATAGTAGCTGGGAATGTGCCACATCCACTTGCCATTAGAGAACCCCTCACATATAATTTAAACCTCTGGCATTTGTGGTGAGACTTTTAGAGAAAGAAGTAACTATAGGAGATGTGAATAATATTTTCCAAAAAGGTTCTAGTTGCCTGAAGCATTCTTTTGATTTAAAATGTCTGTTGACAGGTGTACTGAATATAAAGAATACTTCTTACCAGGATTGCACAAAATTGTTAAATGCTCATAATAATGATAAAAGACTTGAAGGAAAATAAGAGGAGCCCTCGCTGTATTTTACACTCTGTTTGCTCCAATCTCATATTAAAGTTCCAGAAAAGTAACTCATAACCGCGTCTATGAAGGGCATCCATTTCTACTTCATTCACCAGGTTGTATTTCTTTATTAACTCCCTGACTAAAGGAGTCTGCTTAGTATGTTTGTCATTGACTTTTTATCTTTGTTCATGTTTTACTCTATACTATCTTATGTGAGACTATGTCTTTTTAGAGTTGATAATGTCTGTAATCGTTTTTAAATATTTTACAAAAAAGCAGGTTCTTTGTAGTAGATTTAAGAACTACAGTTTTAAATCACAGTTCCTTTTCTAAGCATCTAATTTTTTTAAATTGTTGTAAAATACATATAACATAAAATTTACTGTCTTAACCATTTTAAAGTATATAGTTCAGTATTAAGTATATTTCACAACATGCAACCAAACTCCAGAACTTTTTCACCTTATAAAACTGAAACTCTCTACTCATATTCTTTCCTCCCTCCAGGCCTGGTGACCACTATTCTACTCTATTTTTCTTTGAATGCGATTACTCTAGCTACCCATAAAAGTGGAATCCTATAATATTTGTCTTTGTGAGTGGCTTATTTCACATAATATAATGTCCTCAAGGTCCATCCATGTTGTAGAATGTGTCAGAATTTCCTTTCTTTTTAAAGCTGAATACTATTCCACTGTACTTATACACCACATTTTTGTTTATCCATTCATCAGCAGGGTTGATGAGGATTCGCTTTTCTCCACACCCTCTCCAGCATTTACTGTTTGTAGATTTTTTGATGATGGCTATTCTCACCAATATGAAATGGTACCTCATTGTAGTTTTGATTCCATTTTCTCTAATAGTTAGTGATGTTGAGCATCTTTGCCTGTTTGTTGGCCATCTATAGGTATTCTTTGGAGAAATGTCTATTTAGATTTTCCACCCATTTTTTGATTGGGTTGTTTTGTTTTGTTTGATATTGAACTGCACGAGCTGTTTGTCTTTGAAAATTAATCCCTTGTCAGTTGCTTCATTTGCGCTTATCTCCCTTTCTGAGGATTGCCTTTTCATCTTATTTATGGTTTTATTTGCTGTAAACAAGCTTTTAAATTTCATTAGGTGCCATTTGTTTATTTTTGTTTTTCTTTTCTTTAGGAGAAGGGTCAAAAAAAATCTTGCTGTGATTTATGCAAAAGAATGTTTGCCTATATTTTCTTTTAAGAGTTTTATAGTGTCCAATGAAATTAAAAGATGCTTACTCCTTGTAAGAAAAGTTATGACCAACCTAGATAGCATATTCAAAAGCAGAGACATTACTTTGCTAACTAAGGTCCATCTAGTCAAGGCTATGGTTTTTCCAGCAGTCATGTATGGATGTGAAGAAGGCTGAGCACCAAAGAATTGACGCTTTTGAACCGTGGTGTTGGAGAAGACTCTTGAGAGTCCCTTGGACTGCAAGGAGATCCAACCAGTCCATTCTGAAAGAGATCAGCCCTGGGATTTCTTTGGAAGGAATGATGCTAAAGCTGAAACTCTAGTACTTTGGCTACCTCATGCGAAGAGTTGACTCATTGGAAAAGACTTTGATGCTGGGAGGGATTGGGGGCAGGAGGAGAAGGGGGTGACAGAGGATGAGATGGCTGGATGGCATCACTGACTCAATGGACGTGAGTCTGAGTGAACTCCGGGAGTTGGTGATGGACAGGGAGGCCTGGCGTGCTGCAATTCATGGGGTCACAAAGAGTAGGACACGACTGAGAGACTGAACTGAACTGAACTGAACTGAATCTTACATTTAGGTCTTTAATCCATTTTGAGTTTATTTTGTGTATGGTATTAGGAAGTATTCAAATTTCTTTATTTTACATGTAGCTGTCCAGTTTTCCCAGCACCACTTATTTTTTCAGGGTGATAAAAATTTTATTTATTTTTCTTCTTATTAAAATTTGTAATTGGAGGAAAATCAAACAACATGTGACCAGCACCGCTTATGGAAGAGAGACTTTTTTCATTGTATCTTCTTGCCTCCTTTGTCATATATTAGGTGACCATAGGTGTGTGGGTTTATCTCTGGGCTTTCTATCCTATAACATTGGTCTATATTTCTACTTTTGTGCCAGTAACCTACTGTTTAGATGACTATAGCTTTTTAGTATAGTCTGAAGTCAGGGAGCTTGATTCCTCCCGTTCTGTATTTCTTTCTAAAGATTGTTTTGGTTATTTGGGGTCTTTTGTGTTTCCATATAAATTGTAAAAAAAAAAATTTGTTCTAATTCTGTGAAAAATGCCCTTGGTAATTAGATAGGTAATACACTGAATCTATAGATGGCTTTGGGTAGTGTAGTTATTTTCACAATATTGATTTTTCCAATCCAAGAACATGGCACATCTCCCATTCTGTATTTTTTTTATTTCAATAGTATCTTATACTTCTTTTCCAATTTGGATTCCTTTTGATCCTCTCCCTGGATCCTTTCTTCTAACCCCACACTTTAGCACTCAGACCCCACCAGCATCAGTGGCTTCCTGTCTCAGGCTGCAGCGCCCAGGACTGATTTTGGAGGTGGTTTTGGCAATGGCATTGCTCAGAGCCTTGGCTTGAGGGACAGGCGAGCCTGCTTAGCTGGAATTCCCTCCCAGTGCCCATGAGGCGGGGCTAGCAGGTGGGGGATGGAGTTGCAACGGCATTCCTGTCGCTGGTGGGCCACTCAACAATGGCACCTTGTTTCCAAGGCAGACCACGGTTTCTCCAGGAACACTCCCAGCTTTGGAACCTCTCACTCCCATCCCCTTAGGTTGTAACTACATAGCCAACAGCAGTCCTCTCCCTGGGTCTGCTTTCCAAAGCCTACACTTGAGCACTCAGCTCCCACCAGCACTGGCAGCTTCCCATCTCATGCTGGCACACCCAGGTCCAATTCCAGAGGGGGCTTTGACAGTGGCAATACTCAGGACTGCGGAGCCTGCATGGGGCCTAGAGGGAGGAATGGGATTGTAATGGCAGACCCTCCCATTGCATGCCATTCAACAGTGGTGCCTTGCTTCTACAATGCCCTGGATTTCTTCTGAAAACCTTCCTGGTTGTGGAACTCCTTATTCCTTTCCTGTCTCTTCAGGCTATCTTTGCAAAGCCAATAGCTGTCCCCTCCTGGGTCCACTCTCCAAACCCCATTTTCGAGCACCTAGCCCCGCTCTATGCCAGGAGACACACAACTCAGACTGGGGAGCACAGGGAGGAAGCACAGACACACGGACCATGAGTGCAGTTCTTACTTTGTCCTGCCTTCCACAGACCGACTGCTGCCTTTTCCTCCAATTCCCCAGAGGTCCCATTCTGCCTCAGCTGCTTTCCCCTCTGTGAATGAGCTTTTCTGAATGCAAGAACCTTGCCTCACCTTCAGTTCCCTGCCAAGGGTGCTGGTCCCTTTCCATTCCTTCTTTTTTTTTTTCCCCTTACTTTCATCCTACCCAGTTACATGGGGATTTTTCTTGTCCTTAGGTGTCTGAGGTCTTCTTCTAGTGTTCAGCGGGTGCTCTGTGAGAGCTGTTCTATACGTAGCTGCATTCTTGATGTATTTGTGAAGAAAGGCAAATTCTGTGTCATCTTATTCCACCATCTTGACCCATTTTTAAATTAGGCTATTACTTTTTATTGTCCAGTTGTAGGAGTTCTTTATATATTCTGTATATTAATCTTTTATCAGATAGACAATTTGCAAATATTTTCTCCCAGTCTATAGACTGCCCTTTCATTCTGTTGATTCTATCCTTCAATGCTTTGTTATGGTTCATTTTATTGATTTTTATGATTGTTGCCCACAACCATTGTCAGACATTTGAGATTTGTACATTGTATAGAGACTTAGAATTCTACATCAGTAGTTGAATTTAATACTGTTAACTATTTGGCAATAATTTCTAGCAGTTTTTCAGGTTCTTAAGCTTGATAGACAAGACGATGACTCTATCCTTTTAAAGGGTTAATTAGTTTGATAAAAATATAGAGATTGGAGTATTTTAGAGAACTACCTTTTTTGTCCGGCCAGATTTATGCTACTTATTTTTTTGTTTTTTTTTTTTTTGCAGTCAAAGGCTGAAGGGATTTTTCATTACCATATATATTTAGCTCTCTCAAGCATAGTAAAAAGGGAGAAGTGATGCTTTTAACATATAGTTAGAAATCTGTGCATTCAAACATGACAGAGAAAAGCAAGAGATATTGTTCCTCTCAATGACTATAATTACCCAACGTGCCTTTCTCCAAAAGCCAAATCTTTTGATCTTCACTGAGACCAAACAGGAGTTTCTTTGTATAGTCTGAGAAGTTCTGAATGCTGAGATGCTAACTCTGGAGGCTAAAATATTAAAGAAGCTCTCTTTGTGCTAAGAAAGTTGCTGCTTAACATTTGTGTGAGACTTATTTACCCCACTTTAGTGAAAGTACTACTGTGGGGTTGTAGTCTCCTGGTGGAAAATATGGTTGTAAAATATCAATAAAAATTATATGCAGGAAAATTTTACAGGAAAAAGGGAGAAAAGAGCAATAATAAAAATACAAGCATTTGTTATTCTTCTCAAATCACTGCCATTAAAATTTTCTTTTGCCTTTTTCCCTCCATTTAATTGTGACACATATTAAAATAATTGCCCTATGGTGTGCTTATGCTAAAAAAATAGCATTTTTAACATACCTATATTTAAGCAATAAGAAGTATTTCATTTTCCTTTTTTTCCATGATAATTCAAAAGCTAAACCAAACCATTAGTCTCTATCTTTAGTAGCAGACAGATTCTTGCAGGTCATATCTGAATTTGATCTTTGTAGAACTTTCAAGGCCTCAAGGCTGTCTCACACTTTGCTGTCATTTGCCAGTTTTAACTCTCAGTGCACTGGGAGAGGCTGCATTTCTGCTGGTCATGGATAACTTTTTGTTCTCATATATGTGAGGTTTATAAGGACCTGAACAACTTCATATTAAAAAGCCGAGATGTTACTTTACCAACAAAGGTCCATCTAGTCAAGGCTATGGTTTTTCCATAGTCACGTATGGATGTAAGAATTGGACTATAAAGAAATCTGAGCGCCAAAGAATTGACGCTTTTGAACTGTGGTATTAGAGAAGACCCCTAGACTGCAAGCAGATGCAACCAATCCATCCTAGAGGTGATCAGTTCTGAGTGTTCATTGGAAGGACTGATGTTGAAGCTGAAACTCCTACTTTGGCCACCTGATGCAAAGAGCTGACTCATTTGAAAAGACCGTGATGCTGGGAAAGATTGAAGGCAGGAGAAGGGGATGACAGAGGATGAGATGGTTGGATGGCATCATCAACTCAATGGACATGAGTTTGAGTAAACTCCAGGAGTTGGTGATGGACTGGCATGCTGCAGTCCATGGGGTCGCAAAGAGTCGAACACGACTGAGCTAATGAACTGAACTGAATAACTTCATGATAACTGTATGTCACCTTCTTGAGATGGGAATCTGGTTGAATGATGCCTCTGTGGCTCTTTCTGTGAATATTTGACCATCTATGGAAAGACAAATTGACTTATTACATTAAAAGCAATATTTCTTTTCTCTTTATTTTTGTGTTACCTAGATATTAATACTATGCTATTTTTGTATCAGAAGGAAAGAAAATGTTACAGAAGGAGAGAAAATGTTACAGTGAGGAAATTTAGAAATAAATGGAAGCAAAAAGTAGAAATAAATGATGAGTAAAGAGGAAATAAGGATAACAATTTGCAGGAGGAAGTAGGGAAGAAAAGAAAAAGTAAGGCAGAAGATTTTGATCTGCCCTTCTGCTAATTTCCTATGGTTCGGAGATTTATACTTATTATTCCAATGACCTTGTACATCAGTTCAGTTCAGTCACTCAGTCGTGTCTGACTCTTTGCAACCCCATGAATCACAGCACGCCAGGCCTCTCACCAACTCCCAGAGTTCACTCAGACTCACGTCCATTGAGTCCGTGATACCATCCAGCCATCTCATCCTCAGTCGTCCCCTTCTCCTCCTACCCCCAATCCCTCCCAGCATCAGGGTCTTTTCCAATGGTCAACTCTTCGCATAAGGTGGCCAAAGTACTGAAGCTTCAGCTTTAGCATCATTCATTCCAAAGAAATCCCAGAGTTGATCTCCTTTAGAATGGACTGGTTGGATCTCCTTGCAGTCCAAGGGACTCTCAAGAGTCTTCTCCAACACCACAGTTCAAAAGCATCAATTCTTCGGTGCTCAGCCTTCTTCACAGTCCAACTCTCACATCCATATATGACCACAGGAAAAACCATAGCCTTGACTAGACAGACCTCAGTTGGCAAAGTCATGTCTCTGCTTTTGAATATACTATCTAGGTTGGTCATAACTTTTCTTCCAAGGAGTAAGCGTCTTTTAATTTCATGGCTGCAGTCACCATCTGCAGTGATTTTGGAGCCCAAAAAAATAAAATCTGACACTGTTTCTACTGTTTCCCCATCTATTTCCCATGAAGTGATGGGACCAGATACCATGATCTTCGTTTTCTGAACGTTGAGCTTTAAGCCAACTTTTTCACTCTCCACTTTCACTTTCATCAAGAGGCTTTTTAGCTCCTCTTCACTTTCTGCCATAAGGGTGGTGTCATCTGCATATCTGAGGTTATTGATATTTCTCCCAGCAATCTTGATTTCAGCTTGTGTTTCTTCCACTCCAGCGTTTCTCATGCTGTAAATAAGCAGGGTGACAATATACAGCCTTGACGTATTCCTTTTCCTATTTGGAACCAGTCTGTTGTTCCATGTCCAGTTCTAACTGTTGCTTCCTAACCTGCAAACCGATTTCTCAAGAGGCAGGTTAGGTGGTCTGGTATTCTCCTCTCTTTCAGAATTTTCCACAGTTTATTGTGATCCACACAGTCAAAGGCTTTGGCATAGTCAATAAAGCAGAAAACCTTGTACATCAGCATGGTAAAATGAGAAGAGTTGGGTAACTGGGAATCCAAGCTAAAGGAGCCTTTGAAAGAACTTCATCTAGCTTAGTCCCAAAATTGCTGGGGAGGAAATCACACTGTGAAATGGTTTCACCAAATTTTCCCCTGTAGTAATAGTCAAACTGGAATAAAAACTCATGACCATGTCAGTGTTATAAAGTGACCAACTCAAAATTTAATGAAGACCACCCCCATACATTATACATTGTAAATTAGACTATTACAGTCTATATGACTCCTGCCCTTGGTGCTGTGAAACACAGTGGAACTGGGTCAGAGGTCCTGGAGAAGGAATCAGAAGCAAATTTAGGCCCTGATGCAGTAGACAAATCTCCTCACTTTTCTGGTCCAAATAAAAGTGTTGGACTGATGACTTAAGTCTTTTCCAGGTCTGAAAATTGATTTCTAGGAGTATATCCTCATTCAAGCTTACATGGAACTCCCCACATGCTCAGTCAGGGAGCACATTTTCCAGAGCAATGTAGCCTACTGGATCTTATGTGCACACTGCCTGTGGTCTCAATACAGTCAGCCTGGTCAGCTTCTCAAGTTGGGGTAAGCTTTGCTACTTTCTCACATTGAAACAATCAGAGCCACATTCATCTCCATCCATACCACACAAGTGTGTATTCCTGAACTGGCCAAAGTTGCTAGATGGCTCAAAAGGGAAGGACATTTTTCTTTTTCTTTGAAAAATTCTCTGCAGAGAACAAAACAAACGATATTAGAAGACCACACAACTGCAACTCCTGTGCTAGGCTCTGTATATCATACTAAAGAGGACAGGTCCCTCTTCTCCAACCCTGAAAAGTCTAAAAAATAAACCTTAAATTTTTACAGCATGAAGTGAACTCTATTGCACTGTGGAAAGAACCTCAAAAATAGACTTGGTTTACTGAAGAAGAAAAGAATGAAAACAGATGTAAGACTTTTGCAAACAGTAGAAAATGGTCTACAGATGGATGGATGGATTGCCATAAGAGCTGATGTACTTGTAACTAAGTAGGGGGAGCAAACATCCTGTTTGGCCTGGAACAGTCCTGATGACTTCTGTTATTCCAGTGTAATTGCCATCAACGCCTGCTTTCGCTTCAGAGGTGTTCCAGTTGAGACACTAAGTGGCATAGTCACCCTCAAATAAGCCACACTAATGAAAGTAAGTCTTCCCCATTCCAGGAGTGGAGGGAACAGCTCTCTTCACATCTTCCTTTGAAGGTCCTCACCTTGAATATTAAATTCAAGAACATGGGCCACTGGTATATCCATTAGAACCAAGTTGATCATCTCACTTCAACTGCCTATCAGTCTAATCATGAGAAAGCTATTTGATCATACTTCTGGCTGATCCCACCCTTCCCTTGTGGCTCAGAGGTTAAAGCATCTGCCTGCAATGCAGGTGACCTGGGTTCAATCCCTGGGTTGGGAAGATCCCCTGGAGAAGGAAATGGCAACCCACTCCAGTATTCTTGCCTGGAAAATCCCATGGACAGAGGAGCCTGGTGGGCTACAGTCCACGGGGTCGCAAAGAGTTGGACACAACCGAGTGACTTCACTTCACTTTCTGGCTGATCCCACCCTTATCTTGGCCCATATGAAGGCAGATTGCCAAAGGCAGCATGCCAAGGCAGCCTGGCATCTTTTGAGCCATGTGTCATAATACTAGCAAAAGACCCTCTTCTTAGTTGAGAAACACTGGCTCTTCACAGCTAACAGTTTAGCCCTTATTCTCCCCTTTGTGGAGGGGTGTATGTTAACTGTTAACATGAGCTCTATGCCAACACCAATAAGAAGGAACAGTTTCGTACTGGAACACAAGATTTAAAAGCTTACTTGTGGGCAAGAGAAGTGGACTATCAAACCATTGTGTGTTTTAACAAACATGAGCCAAAATAAATTTTCAGATGTTTTCTATGAATCTTGTGACTGGGAAGAGGGATGGTTGTTGCTGGGCAAGACAAGGCTTGTAGCATCATTGCTCATGTGGAAAGCTGGATCCTTGCATCTGAGGCTTCTTCAGGAAGTGCTGAGCATCCCACGACACAGAGAAACACATGTGAATGAACAGGGCATCCTCTATGCCCTGTGAACCCAGAGACATACTGGGGGCTCAGGGAAAGGGGATGAACCATCCACAGGAAACATATGTATTATGCAGTCCCTCTTTTTTTTTTTCCTGGGGATTGGTTTTAGTTTTCTTTTCTTTTCTTTTTTTTAAGAAATATATGGTGAATAAACTGGGAACGTTCATTTTTGCTTTATAGCAGAATTTCTCTCAACAGGTAGATGAGATGTCTCTGCAATAGGCAATAATCATCCATATCAAGTAGGATCTATGAGAAGAGCAAAAAAGGATAAGATATATATGACCTGTAAACATATGTACAAGGGGAAAAAATCATTTTTAAAGTTTTTATATATTTTTTTTTTCTGCAGAGAATACTAACTGAAAATTTAAAGTGACCATGTCTTACTCTAGGAGATTTTTTTAAATTGAAGCACTCATAAAGTGTTTCAGAGTAACAAAATCAGAATAAATTATTCACTTGTTCTTAAGATAGCAAATATTAGTATTGTTATTATTGACATTGGTATTTAAGTAGAAGAAAAAAGGAACAACTTATTATAAAAATATTTTGATAAACTCAGACTCAGTTTTCTGAAGATGACACCACTCCCATGTCAAGCTTATTCATCCTATCTAAAATTTTTTGTTTTGTTTTTAAGAAATTTCTCATCAGCCATATCCCTGAAGCCATGTCTCTCTATAATATTCCTTTGATGCTTAAGTAAAGTTTTCTCTTTCCTTCCTAGCTCTGGGAGCCATTTCAGCTAAATTTTGAACACATTTAAGGATCATAAAAGAATTAGTTTGAACTAAATTGCATTCTTTTTGTAAGGTAGATTCTGGTCTCTCATATTTATTTGGCCAATGTGTTCCAGGGAATTTTCCTAAGCTATAAAATGAAGAGAATCAAATAGGAGTATTTGTGCATCCAGAGTATTGTGTATAATTTTGGCATTGTATTAATATTTGCATAGACCTCCATGGAGCACAAAGTTTGCTTTCTGCCTAAAAACATGTTTGCTATGCTTCATTTAATTTTTTCCCCTAGTATCACATCTTATCCCTCTTCGGACTCATTGCAGCATTTACTAAAAATATTTATTGATCATAAAATGTCCCATAAATTGACTAATGATAATAAATAAGTGTAAGTAGTCCTTGAGAGCTTTTCCATCATAGAAATGATTCCAGTCTTTTAAGGTGTTTTTTTTTTAATTTTCTTTTTTGCTTCAAAGTTTTGTTTTTGTTCCACTAAAGAGACTATTCCAAGTTGGATACTCTTATATGACATTCTGGGGGCAGCTCACTCCTCCTGTTTTTTTAAAAGTTTCTGGCCTATAGAGAAAAAAAAAAATCTAGAAGTGAGAGGGAACCGAAAGAGAGGAAAATAACTCAGAGTCACTGAGGAATAGTGCCTGCTCCAACAGTTAGGAGCAAGATCATCACCTTGCCTCTGGCTCCCACAGTCCTTGAAGAACTCTCTCTCTCAGGGCACTGCACCCATCGCCACTGTTCTAACTACTGTTTCACTATTTCCCTCGTCTTTTAATGGCTTGATTGCTTTAGAAACGATCCTCCCTGAGAATCGTTTGGAAGAAGTGGAAGAATCTTGAAGTCTCACTTCTCAAGGTGTAATGGCTTACTGGCATTTGTTAAGTTTTTCAAAAATTAAATAAAAACCTGCAGATTTAGGCTGCATCATTGTCTCTTTTACTTACAAAAAAGACTAGAAAGATTTGATGCCTTGTCGGTGTTGTTCAATCAATGAGTCATGTCCAACTCTTTGTAATCCCGTGAACTGCTGCACAGCAGGCTTCCCTGTCCTTCACTATCTCCAGCAGTTTGCTCAAACTCATGTCCATTGAGTCAGTGATGCCATCCAACTATCTCATTTTCTGCAGTCTCTTTCTCCTTCTGCCTTCAATCATTCCTAGCATCAGGGTCTTTTCCAGTGAGTCGGCTGTTTGCATTAGGTGGCCAGTATTGGAGCTCCAGTACTGATGCTCCAGTATTGGAGCATCAGCTTCAGCGTCAGTCCTTCCAATAATATTCAGAGTTGGATTTTCTTTAGAATTGACTGATTTGATCTCCTTGCATTCCAAGGGACTCTCAAGAGTCTTCTCCAACACCACAATGGAAAGCATCAATTCTTCAGTGCTCAGCCTTCTTTATGGTCCAACTCTCACATCCATACATGAGTACTGGAAAAACCATAGCTCTGACTATACAGATCTTTATTAGCAAAATGATGTCTCTGCTTTTTAATATGCTGTCTAGGTTTGTCATAGTTTTTCTTCCAAGGAGCAAGCATCTTTTAATATCATGGCTGCAGTCACCATTGGCAGTGATTTTGGGATCTAATCCTTATTAAACATTGTTTAAACATTGTTTAATAATGTTCTTATTAAAACATTATACTGTCATAAAAATCATTGCATCATTTATTAAAAACTATTTGTAAAATAGATGCTTCCTTTGCTTTTAAGGCTGAAATAGCAGTCTTACTTTTCATCACTGTTCTGGGTTTAACCTTACTTGAAATAAAAATCAAGTCCAGTTTTCTTACACATCAGGTTTATTCATAGGTGAAGACATTTGCTTTCTTCAGAGCAGTGATCTGATTCCTTTCCTTTAAAAGATAATGTCTTAGAGGACTAGGATTCATCAGTATTTATGTTACGTTTATTTGCATTCTATCCCTTTGAGAAAACGGCAAGTCCTTTTGGTACACCATCAGGAGGAGGGATGCACTTATGTACAAAAGCAGAAGCAACTTTTGTTTTTGACACTTTTTCCCATCCAGTTCAAACAAGGATTTCTGCACAATCCATCAGTTGATTTTACCATATAGTGAATCTGATTCAAATGATGGGAAACTGGTATTTGAATGGACTTAGATTTTTTTTTTTAATTTTTAAAGAAAAGAGCTCAGCCTCCAAAAATACCATTTTAAAAATCAGAGCTTAATTCCTTTTCAGAATTACAATCACTCAACTCTCTCTTGTGCCTTATTCTTTTTTACATAGCAGTTTTCTAAGTCATTTGTTAACCATTTTATAGCCATTCTACAGCTTCATGAAGCAAAGTGTTAGTCTCAGTAAACAAGAGTGGTAAGTACTGATCAAAATGAAGCAACCCGAGACATTAATATTCATGAGAGTTTTATCTAACGAACAAATGATGGTCACCAGGTTTAGATGGTCTATTATCTTGTGCATTAATTGTATGATACACACTACTTTCTCCAGCTCAATTTTGTACCCATTTGTTCTGTTTAAAGATATCTTTAATTAATATATTTATCCTTTTAATTAATATATTTATCCTAGTATAAAATGGGAGATACTACCAATGCTAGAAGACATTTTTCTAGTGATTATAATCTTTATTGGACATATATTCTATATTGATGAAAAAAGTACAGTTCTGCATTTAAAGCAAAACTTATTTGGCTTTATTTTTGACAAAAATTTCTAAAACCATAGTTCTTTATAATATCAGAATCACTTAGGTTTTGATCAGATTTACAAAGAGATGCATAAAAACATGAACACTTTTGCATTTTTACAAAACTTTTTATAAAACATTTTTCCTTAATTTGATGATGATGCATCTTGGTAGAGTTTTCCTCACATTTCTTATCCTTGACATTTATTGAGCGTCTTGGATCTGTGTGGGTTTATAGTTTCATCAATTTTAACAATTTTCCTCAATTATTTCTTCAACCAGGTTTATGTCTCATCCCCCTCCTGTCCTTTGGGAACTCTAATTATATGTATATCTGGTCA
Source organism: Aepyceros melampus (assembly GCA_006408695.1). Lineage (NCBI taxonomy): Eukaryota > Metazoa > Chordata > Mammalia > Artiodactyla > Bovidae > Aepyceros > Aepyceros melampus. Next base: position 240,028 of record SJXQ01004394.1, on the reverse strand, counting down.
TTTGAAGTCATCACACAGATCACCAATACTCTGTTCTTTTTTGTTGTTTACACAATCTTCCCCATGATTTTTAGTCTATTGCTATGTCTTCAAGCTTCATAATCTTTTCAACTGCAAGTTCAAGTTTGATCTTCTGTTAATCTTACCTGGTGAAGTTTTTAATCAGACATGTGGTTTTAATCCCTCTAAGTTAACTTGGGGTTGCTTTTATACTTTCCATGTCTTTGCTTGTTCAATGCTTCTAACTTCTTCAATAGAGGGAATACAATTATAGTAATAACTGTGTTTGTTTGTTTGTTTGTTTTTTTCGCTATGCTGTGAGGCTTACAGGATCTTAGTTTCCTGACTAGGAATTGAACCTGGCCCAGTTCAGTGAAAGTGCTGAGTCCTATCACTAGATAACCAAGGAATTTCCTAGTAATAACTGTTTAAATGTCATAATCTCATTCATCATAACTGCTGTCTAAAAGTTAGTTGCAAATAATTGATTCATTTCATTATTTTTCCTTTTTCTTTTGTTTTTTGTTTCTTTGTTTTTCACACCCCTTTGAATCCAATGGACAGAAGAGCCTGGTGGGCAATAGTCCATCGGGTCACAAGGAGTCAGACACAACTGAAGTGACTGAGCACGCGTGCACACATAGATTCCAGACACTCTGTTGGGTGCTGGATATTTTCGTATGCGTACTAATACTCTTGAGCTTTGTTCTGGTTCTGAGATCCCATTTGTTCCTATTGGGTCTTGTTTTGAAGCTTTGTTAGCAGAACCACAGCAGCATTTAGTGTAAGTTAATTTTCCCCATGGGTGTTGTAAGACACTTCTCAGTACTGTTAAATGCCCTCTGAATTAAGAGGTTCTCCGCCCTAACTGTCGGAGCAGGCACTATTCCCGGTCTGTTGTGATTGCTGGGTACTGTTTCTTCTCATTCTTTCGAGTCTCTCCCCCAGGTTCAGGTAATTTCTTCACGCACTTGCCCTAATCACCCATGGCTGAATGAGCCACTGCAGACCCCTGGTGTTCTCTGGACAGCCTTCTCCTCTTTGCTCCTCTGCCATCTCCAAGTACCTCGGCTTCCCCAGACCCACAGCTGCCTCGTCAACTCATGAGATCAGTGGGCCCTGCCCAGCTTCCCCCTCCTTTCCTGTGGCCTGGAAACTTTCTCTAGGCAGTAAACCAGGCAATCTTAGAAGTCAACTGATTTGTTTTCCACCTTTTAGAGATCCTTCTTCACATGATGCCCACTGTTTTGAAAGTTGTTGCTTGCTCTATTTTGTCTGGTTTCCCAATCGTTTCAGGCAGAAGGATAAATTCAATCCTTACTCTTCCATCAGAAACTGATTTTACAGGATGGCTTTAAAACAAAATTATTTTATAATCAGCCCCCTATCTCCAAATCTCTAAACAGTTTCCTCTAACATTCCCTACCAAGGTCTACAGGACACTCCGTGATCTCATCTATCATCTTCACTCCACTTGACTTCCAGTGGTCGTCTTCTTTGCTCCCAATTTGCCAAGCTCGTTCTTGCCCCAGGGCCTTTGCTCTAGGACCTGTCCACCTGGAACATCTTTTTCTCAGGTTTTCTAGAAACTGACTCTTTTTCACTCAGGACTTTACTCAAAAATGATCAACTAAACAGGGCCATCCTATCTAAAAGAGCTCTGCACAGCCCTTTCGCTGTATTTCCTTACACTGCTTTACTTTTCTAATGATCCCTTCTGCTTGATATTATGTCATTACTTGTTCATTGTTTCTCCCATAAGGGGAGTGACTTTTTATTATTTACTGCTTTATCGTCTGAGCTTACACCATTGCCTGCCACTATGTAAGTACTCATGACATATTCATTTGAAAATTCTGAAAGAGATGGGAATACCAGACCACCTGACCTGCCTCTTGAGAAATCTGTATGCAGATCAGGAAGAAACAGTTAGAACTGGACATGGAACAACAGACTGGTTCCAAATAGGAAAAGGAGTACGTTAAGGCTGTATATTGTCACCCTGCTTATTTAACTTATATGCAGAGTACATCATGAGAAACGCTGGACTGGAAGAAACACAAGCTGGAATCAAGATTGCTGGGAGAAGAAATATCAATAACCTCAGATATGCAGATGACACCACCCTTATGGCAGAAAGTGAAGAGGAGCTAAAAAGCCTCTTGTTGAAAGTGAAAGAGGAGAGTGAAAAAGTTGGCTTAAAGCTCAACATTCAGAAAACGAAGATCATGGCATCTGGCCCCATCACCTCATGGGAAATAGATGGGGAAACAGTAGAAACAGTGTCAGACTTTGTTTTTTTGGGCTCCAAAATCACTGCAGATGGTGACTGCAGCCATGAAATTAAAAGACGCTTACTCCTTGGAAGAAAAGTTATGACCAACCTAGATAGTATATTCAAAAGCAGAGACATTACTTTGCCGACTAAGGTCCGTCTAGTCAAGGCTATGGTTTTTCCTGTGGTCATGTATGGATGTGAGAGTTGGACTGTGAAGAAGGCTGAGCGCCGAAGAATTGATGCTTTTGAACTGTGGTGTTGGAGAAGACTCTTGAGAGTCCCTTGGACTGCAAGGAGATCCAACCAGTCCATTCTGAAGGAGATCAACCCTGGGATTTCTTTGGAAGGAATGATGCTAAAACTGAAGCTCCAGTACTTTGGNTGAAGAAGGCTGAACGCCTAAAAATTGATGCTTTTGAAGTGTGGTGTTGGAGAAGACTCTTGAGAGTCCCTTGGACTGTAAGGAGATCCAACCAGTCCATTCTGAAGGAGAGCATCCCTGGGATTTCTTTGGAAGGAATGATGCTAAAACTGAAGCTCCAGTACTCTGGCCACCTCATGCGAAGAGTTGACTCATTAGAAAAGACCCTGATGCTGGGAAGGATTGGGGACAGGAGGAGAAGAGGATGACCGAGGATGAGATGGCTGGATGGCATCACTTACTCAATGGACGTGAGTCTGAGTGAACTCCCGGAGTTGGTTATGGACAGGGAGGCCTGGCGTGCTGCGATTCATGGGGTCGCAAAGAGTCGGATACAACTGAGCGACTGAACGGAATGGAACAGAGATTGTTTTACTATGTGAAGCTAGAGAAAGAAAAATATCATATTATATCACTTACATGTGGAATTTAAAAAATGATACACATGAACTTATATACAAAACAGAAATAGACCCACAGACATAGAAACAAACATGGTTACCAAAGGGGAAAGGCTGGGGAAGGATAAATTAGGCATTTGGGATTAACATATATATACTATATATATAAAACACATTAACAACAGGCCCTACTGCATAGCACAGGGAACTGTACTTGATATTTTGTAATAACCTATACATGAAAAGAATCTGAGAAAAAATATATATATGTATAACTTAATCATTTCCTTGTATACCTGAAACTATACATGAACCGTGAACTTTCAGATGTTCAAGCTGGTTTTAAAAAAGGCAGAGGAACCAGAGATCAAATTGCCAACATCCGCTGAATCATCAAAAAAGCAAGAGTTCCAGAAAACATCTATTTCTGCTTTATTGACTATGCCAAAGCCTTTGACTGTGTGGATCACAATAAACTGGAAAATTCTGAAAGAGATGGGAATACCAGACCACCTGACCTGCCTCTTGAGAAATCTGTATGCAGGTCAGGAAGCAACAGTTAGAACTGGACATGGAACAACAGACTGGTTCCTAATAGGAAAAGGAGTATGTCAAGGCTGTATATTGTCACCCTGCTTACTTAACTTATATGTAGAGTACATCATGAGAAATGCTGGGCTGGAAGAAACACAAGCTGGAATCAAGATTGCTGGGAGAAATATCAATAATCTCAGATATGCAGATGACACCACCCTTATGGCAGAAAGTGAAGAGGAACTAAAGAGCCTCTTGATGAAAGTGCAAGAGGAGAGTGAAAAAGTTGGCTTAAAGCTCAACATTCAGAAAATAAAGATCATGGCATACAGTCCCATCACTTCATGGGAAATAGATGTGAAAATAGTGGGAACAGCGTCAAACTTTATTTTGGGCGTCTCCAAAATCACTGCAGATGGTGACTGCAGCCATGAAATTAAAAGATGCTTACTCCTTGGAAGAAAAGTTATGACCAACCTAGATAGCATATTCAAAAGCAGAGATATTACTTTGCCAACTAAGGTCCATCTATTCAAGGCTATGGTTTTTCCAGTAGTCATGTATGGATGTGAGAGTTGGACTGTAAAGGAGGCTGAGCACCGAAGAACTGATGCTTTTGAACTGTGGTGTTGGAGAAGACTCTTGAGAGTCCCTTGGACTTCAAAGAGATCCAATCAGTCCATTCTGAAGGATATCAGCTCTGGGATTTCTTTGGAAGGAATGATGCTGAAGCTGAAGCTCCAGTACTTTGGCCACCTCGTGGGAAGAGTTGACTCATTGGAAAAGACTCTGATGCTGGGAGGGATTGGGGGCAGGAGGGGAAGGGGATGACCGAGGATGAGATGACTGGATGATGTCACTGACTCCATGGGCATGGGTCTTGGTGAACTCCGGAAGTTGGTGATGGACAGGGAGGCCTGGCATGCTGCAGTTCATGGGGTTGCAAAGAGTTGGACATGACTGAGGACTGACCTGAACTGAAGTGAACCCAGCTTTGTAAATAAAGTATACTTCAATTAAAAATTTTAAAAATTCCTAGTTAATGTCAGTCAATGATGATCAGTAAAGAGAAAGCACACAAACTGGCAAGCTTAAGTACAATTTGTGTTGAATATACCAGCTATATCACAGAGATAAGTAGAACCCTTCTGGATATGTGTATATATAAATTATTATTATATATTTACTAATTAATATAATCTGTATTAATGTGTCAGAAAAGGAAATGGCAACCCACATCAATATTCTTGCCTGGAGAATCCCATGAACAGAGGAACCTGGAAGGTTACAGTCCATTAGGTCAAAAGGGTCAGACACAACTTAGCAACTAAATAGCCAAAAATATTAATATCTCGACTTTCTATGTGGCACAGTGGTAAAGAATCCACCTGACAATGTAGGAGACACAGGAGATACAGCTTCGATTCCTGGGTCAGGAAGATCCCCTAGAGAAGGAAATGGCAATTCACTCCAGTATTTACTGCCTGGAAATCCCACGGGCAGAGAAGACTGGAGGCTACAAACCATGAGGTCACAAAGAGTCAGATATGAGTGAGTGACTGAGCACTATTAATATTAATATTAATTAATATACCATTATATATTATTGGTGTTGGGCATTGATATTATTGATGATTATTATTAATCATTATTATTTAAACTGTAGAGATAACTGACAGACTGTGATTTCATGGAGCCATTTCCTTCAGAGTGGTCACGCCGGGAACCCGCGTGTCACTCAGCAGTGTCAACACTCTTCACACATCAGACGGCATTTAATAAAGTCATGCTTAATCATCCTTTTGTCTCATGTGTTGCAAGTCTTAGGAGTGAGTGTGAATGAGAATGTTTCCTGGGGCCCTTCTCCCACTATAACTTTTAGAGGAACACTGATGAAAATGAAAACAGAAATGACAGCAGAAGCTAAGATATATTTTGCTCTTATAATCTCCCAGCTAATTTGTTAACTAAACTATATACCTGATCACTTTTAATCCTTGCAAATTTATCCTTAGACTGTTAGATTATCAGCTTGTCTTTCTGCAGCATCAGAAAAGATGGATGTTTCAGGCAGTCCATTAAATATGAACCCATTAGAAGTTGGAGCAGACTACAGAGGCACCCATTTGCTGTTTTCACTTTTGATAGATTCAGCAACACACACTCGTGGTCAATATGGAAGGTAAAATCAATGTAAAACCGCTGATGCTATTCTTAGATATATATTAGTCTGTCAACAAATATATTTTCTTTTCTAAAATTATTCTGGAGAGATTCTAAAATGCACATATCTGATGTTTCCATTTTTAAGATCATCAACATAAATATGTACTGTCACAGGATATAGAGAAATTCTCCACAAAGAATAAATCAAGCTCAACTATCAAATTTCCATAAGAAGAGAGGACATTTTAAATTTATATGTTTTGTAATCAGAATGTTTTCTGTTTTATAAGATAAAACCATCTATACCATTAATCATTTAGTACCGTGTCTGCTTTCCTTGACTGCAGTGATTCAGGGAAACATGATCTACTTGGCAACACAAAAGAAATTATTGGCAAGAACACCTTATTCCTCATCATTCACAAAGGTTTACAAAAATGCCTTTTTAAATAAATCCTTTTTATAGTTTTGCATTTGCCAATTTCAATATGCCACTTCTAGTAATTATTTTATCAATTTTCATATTGAATAAGTTGTCATTTTAATGTTTAATTTCAGGTTTACCTATTGTTTTAGCTGAAAGCATCCTTAATTATCTGGAAGAAAGTGAAGAACAGAGAAGCCTGGCATGCTGCAGTCCATGGGGTCTCAAAGAGTCAGATATGACCTAGCAAGTGAACAATGATAACATTCATTCTTAAAATTCAAGAAATAGATACTTCAATCTGTGCTTGAGAATTTTTTAAAGAAATGTTGTTTATATATTGCATCTCCTGCATTGGCAGTCAGATTCTTTATTACTAGCACCACCTTGGAAATGCTCCTTTAGATCAGATCAGTTCAGGCACTCAGTTGTATCCAAATCTTTGCTACCCCATGGAATGCAGCATGTGAGGTTCACTGTTCATCATCAACTCCCGGAGCTTGCTCATAATCATGTCCATCGAGTTGGTGATGCCCTCCAGTCATCCTCTGTCATCATCCTCTTCTTATCCTCTGTCATCCCCTTCTCCTCCTGCCTTAACTTTCCCAGAATCAGGGTCTTTTCCAATGAGTCAGTTCATCACATCAGGTGGCCAAAGTACTGGAGTTTCAGCGTCAGCATCAGCCCTTGCAATGAATATTCAGGACTTATTTCCTTTAGAATTGACTGGTTTGATCTTTCAATCCAAGGGACTCTTAAGATTCTTCTCCAACACCACTGTTCAAAAGCATCAATGCTTTGGTGCTCAGCTTTCTTTCTAACCTAATTCTCATGCCCATATGTGACTATTGAAAAATCATAGCTTTGACTAGATGGCTCTTTGTAGACAAAGTAATGTCTCTGCTTTTTAATATGTTGAAGAAAGTGGGGAAAACCACTAGACCATTCAGGTATGACCTAAATCAAATCCCTTATGACTATGCATGGAAGTGAGAAATAGATTTATGGGACTAGATCTGATAGACAGAGTGCCTGATGAACTATGGATGGAGGTTCATGACATTGTACAGAAGACAGGGATTAAGAACATCCTCAAGAAAAAGAAATGCAAAAAAGCAAAATGGCTGACTGAGGAGACCTTACAAATAGCTATGAAAAGAAGAAAAGTTAAAAAAAGGGGGGGGTGGAGAAAAGGAAAGAGTTACTCATTTGAATGCAGAGTTCCAAAGAAGAGCAAGGAGAGATAAGAAAGCTTTCCTCAGTGATCAATGCAAAGAAACAGAGGAAATAATAGAATGGGAAAGACTAGAGATCTCTTCAAGAAAATTAGAGATATCAAGGGAACATTTCACACAAAGATGGGCTCAATAAAGGATGGAAGTTGTATGACCTAACAGAAGCAGAAGATATTAAGAAATGGTGGTAAGAATACACAGAAGAACCGTACAAAAAAGATTTTCACTACCCAAATAATCACAATGGTGTGATCACTCAAATATCAAGGGAACATTTCACACAAAGATGGGCTCAATAAAGGATGGAAGTTGTATGACCTAACAGAAGCAGAAGATATTAAGAAATGGTGGTAAGAATACACAGAAGAACCGTACAAAAAAGATTTTCACTACCCAAATAATCACAATGGTGTGATCACTCACACTCACCTAGAGCCAGACATCCTGGAATATGAAGTCAAGTGGGCCTTAGAAAGCATCACTACGAATAAAGCTAGTGGAGGTGATAGAATTCCAGTTAAGTTATTTCAAATCCTGAAAGATGATGCTGTGAAAGTGCTGTACTCAATATGCCAGCAAATTTGGAAAACTCAGCAATGGCCACAGGACTGGAAAAGGTCAGTTTTCATTCCAATCCCAAAGAAAGGCAATGCCAAAAAATGCTCAAACTACAGCACAATTGCACTCATCTCACAGGCTAATAAAGTAATGCTCAAAATTCTCCAACCCAGCCTTCAGCAATACTTGAATCATTAATTTCCAGATGTTCAAAATGGTTTTAGAAAAGGCAGAGAAACCAGAGATCAAATTGCCAACATCTGCTGGATCATCAATAAAGCAAGAGAGTCCCAGAAAAATATAAATTTCTGTTTTATTGACTATGCCAAAGCTTTTGACTGTGTGGATCACAATAAACTGTGGAAATTTCTTCAAGAGATGGGAATACCAGACCACCTGATCTGCCTCTTGAGAAACCTATATGCAGGTCAGGAAGCAACAGTTAGAACTGGACATGGAACAACAGACTGGTTCCAAATAGGAAAAGGAGTATGTCAAGGTTGTATATTGTCACTCTGCTTATTTAAGTTATATGCAAAGTACATCATGAGAAACTCTAAGCTGGAGGAAGCACAAGCTGGAGTAAGATTGCCAGAGAAATATCAATAATCTCAGATATGCAGATGACATCACCCTTATGACAAAAAGTGAAGAAGAACTAAAAAGCCTCTTGATAAAAGTGCAAGAGGAGAGTGAAAAAGTTGGCTTAAAGCTCAACATTTAGAAAACTAAGACCATGGCATTCGGTCCCATCGCTTCATGGCATACAGCTGGGGAAACAGTGGAAACAGTGGTTAACTTTATTTTTCTTGGCTCCAAAATAACTGCAGGTGGTGATTGCAGTCATGAAATTAAAAGACACTTACTCCTTAAAAGGAAAGTTATGTCCAATCTAGACAGTATATTAAAAAGCAGAGACATTACTTTGCCAAAAAAGGTCCGTCTAGTCAAGGCTATGGTTTTTTCAGTAGTCATGTATGGATGTGAAAGTTGGAGTATAAAGAAAGCTGTGTGCTGAAGAATTAATGCTTTTGAACTGTGGTGTTGGAGAAGACTCTTGAGAGTCTCTTGGACTGCAAGGACATCCAACTAGTCCATCCTAAAGGAGATCAGTCCTGGCTCTTCATTGGAAGGTCTTATGTGAAACTGAATCTCCAATACTTTGGCCACCTGATGTGAAGTGCTGACTAATTTGAGAAGACCCTGATGCTGAGAAAGATTGAGGGCAGGAGAAGAAGTGAACGACAGAGGATGAGATGGTTGGATGGCATCAGCAACTCAATGGACATGGGTTTGGGTAAACTCCGGTAGTTGATAATGGACAGGCATGCTGGCATGCTGTGGTTCATGGGGTCTCAAAGAGTCGGACAAGACTGTGGAACTGAACTGAACTGAGCTAGGTTGGTCATAGCTTTTCTTCCAAGGAGCAAGAGTTATTTAATTTCATGCCTGCAGTCACCATCTGCAGTGATTCTGGAGCCCAAGAAAAGAAAGTCTTTCATGTTTCCCCATCTATTTGCCATGAAGTGGTGTAACCAAATCCTATGACCTTTGTTTTTTTAATGTTGAGTTTTACTCCAACTTTTTTACTCTCCTCCTTCACTTTATCAGGAGGTTCTTTACTGCTTCACTTTCTGCCATAAGGGTGGTGTCATCTGTGAAACTGAGTTTATGGATATTTTTCCCAACAATCTTGATTCCAGATTGTGCTTCATCCAGCTCAGCATTTCTCATGAAATATATGTTAAATAAGCAGGGTGACAATATACAACCTTGATTTAATCCTTTCCCAATTTGGAACCAGTCCCTTGTTTCATGTGTGATTCTAACTGTTGCTTCTTGACCCATGTACAGATTTCTCAGGAATCAGGTAAGGTGATCTGGTATTCCCATCTCTTGAAGAATTTTTCACAGTTTGTTGTGATCCACACACTCAAAGGCTTTAACATAGTCGATAAAGCAGAAGTAGAGACTTTTCTAGAACTCTCTTGATTTTTCTTTGTTCCAATGGATTTTAGCAATTTTATCCCTGGTTCCTCTGCCTTTTCTAAATCCAGCTTGGACATCTGGAAGTTCTCGGTTCATGAAATGTTGAAGCCTGGCTTGGAGAATTGTGAGCATCACTTTGCTAGTGTGTGAGATGAGTGTAATTGTGCACTAGTTTCAACATTCTTTGGCATTGCCTTTCTTTGGGATTGGAATGAAAACTAATTTTTTCCAGTCCTGTGGCCACTGCTTAGTTTTCTATACCCATTATATGATTTTATGTTAAAAGTCAATGTATAATTAACAAATGAATCAAAACTAAAATAGACAGGTATTTATATATCACACAAAAATAAGCATTTTGTTTTATAGAGTCCCACTATTAATTTATGCATGAAAATATTTTAATATCAAGATACCACTATATCATAGAGGATACTGGCTTCCCAAGTGGCTCAGTCATAAAGAATCTGCCTGCAGTGCAGAAGACACTGAGGCACTGGGTCAGTCCCTGGGCCAGGAAGATCCCACGGAGAAGGAAAGAGCAACCCACTCCAGTATTCTTGCCTGGGAAATCCCATGGACAGAGGAGCCTTGTGGACTACAGACCACGGGGTCACAAAAGAGTTGGACACGATTGAACAACTGAATACATTTTTAATTACACTAATATTTTCCCACGTGGCTCAACATGAAAATATCTGCCAATGTGGGAGAGACAAGAGACTTGGGTTCAATCTCTGGGCCAGGAAGATCCCCTGGAGAAGGAAATGGCAATTCACTCCAGTATTCTTACCTGGAAAATCCCATGGACAAAGAAGCTTGGTGGGCTTAGCACATGGGATCACAAAAGATTCAGATATGACTGAGCATAGCTCAGCATATTTTATATCTACCAACCATCGGACACATATTTGATATGTACTTAAGCAATACAGCCTAAAGATTAAATTCTGATTTATTTGTAACTTGAATTCTTCTTATTATAATAAACTATGTTAAAACTGAAAGATGAGTAGTGAAAGATTCTGGGCTTAACTTCAAGAGGGCTTAATATTTAGTGAAGGAATCAGTAACATGTGTGCACACTGATGAATACATAAGCAAAGTCTTTGTGGTGACATCAAAAAGAGATACATTCCTTTTTCTGATCATGAAGTTTTTGACTAAGACAACATCTGAACTAGTGGATAGGCAAGCTGAAAGAAGGAGAGTATTTTAAGTCATGAGTTAGCAGACAAGGTGATGTTACTGAAAGAATATTCAATATTCTTATGTTCAGCTAATTGGGGAACACATGGATGCAAAGGAGAAAACTGGCATTAAATATGGGTGGAAATACACAAAGTATTTCCAGCATGCGTCTATTAGTACTTGTCCCTCCCTCCCCCTTTTATTTTTGAACAAGTGAAGGGCATTATTATAACTATGTCTTAAAGATGATTTGGGGACTTTTCCTGTAGTCCAGTGGTTAAGAATCCATCTACCAGTATGGGAGACATAGCTCTAATCCCTGATCCTGGAAGATTCTACATGTCACAGGGCAGCTAATCTATGCACCACAATGACTGAGCCTGTGCTCTAGCTCCAGCCAGCCCTACATACCAAAACCTGAGAGCTAGAGCCTGTGCTCTGCAGCAAGAGAAGCCATTGCAATGAGATCTCAGACTGCAACTAGAGAGTAGCCCCTGGTCACCACAATTAGAGAAAATCCTCATAGCTAGTAAGACCCAGCACAGGCCAAAATTAATAAATAAATAACAGCTTAAGAGATAATTTTGATTTAAATACTTTTTAGAGGTAGGGGTTGTACATGGCAGTCATGTAGAATAATTGCTTACCTCCTTAGATAGAATGTACATAACAGTTGAAGAAAATAATAGATACTTTTGTTTCAGTAAGCCAAAGGCAGAAAGGCAAGAAAATCAAGCATAAGGGCCAATAATCACTTATGCTGCTGCTGCTGTTGCTGCTCTCTTGTCACTTCAGTCCTGTCTGACTCTGTGCGATCCCATAGACCACAGCCCACCAGGCTCCACTGTCCCTGAGATTCTCCAAGCAAGAACACTGGAGTGGGTTGCCATTTCCTTCTCCAATGCATGAAAGTGAAAAGTGAAAGTTGAAATCGCTCAGTCCTGTCCGACTCTTCATAACCCCATGGACCACAGCCCACCAGGCTCCTCCATCCATGGGATACTCCAGGCAAGAACACTGGAGTGGTTGCCATTGTCTTCTCTGAATCACTTATGCTACCAAGTCTACAAAAATGCTGAAGGCAACATCAGTTCAATTCAGTCTCTCAGTTGTGTCCGCCTCTTTGCGACCTCATGGACTGCCACACGCCAGGCTTCCCTGTCCATCACCAACTCCAGGAGCTTGCTCAAACTCATGTCCATCAAATCCGTGATGCCATTCAACCATCTCATCCTCTGTCATCTCCTTCTCCTGCCTTCAGTCTTTCCCGCAATCAGGATCTTTTCCAAAGAGTCAGTTCTTCTCATCAGGTGTGAAGGGTAATGAGTCTTACAGACTATGTACACAGATTGTTAGTGGGAGTAAGCGAGGAGACAATGTACCATGTGGTTACCAGCAACAATGGAAGAATAAAGGAAATTCTATTAGCAGATTATAGTTCAAGGAAAAGACTTAAGGACACAGTCTGTTTGTAGGGGCGTGTGTGTGTGTGGTGTGTGTTAGTTGTTCAGTCATGTCTGCTTCTTTGTGACCCCATGGACTATAGCCCTCCAGGCTCCTCTGTCCATGTAATTCTCCAGGTAAGAATGCTGGAGTGGGTTGTCATTCCCTTTTCCAGAGGATCTTGCTGATTCAGAGATCAAACCTGTGTCTCCTGCATGATACTTTACCTCTGAACCACCAGGGAATATTTATAAGGATAAACACGGCTAAATGACGTATACAAATAAAGTCTCAATTGAATGATAGAGACAATCTAGGAAGAATTAAGGCTTTAGGCGCATCATGTCATCTTCCTATATTTAACCTCTCTGAAAGATTGACCTTATTTTTACTTATATTTTATTTTTAATTTTGCTTCCACATCTCTCTCCATATAATTAGACTTTTGCTGTTATTTTATTCAGAAAGCCAAAGTGAATGCATGTCTAAAAAGAAATTAACTCTAAGGACTGACAGGCTGTGATCTTGCTAATCACTAGAAAGTTTACGGCCAGTGCTTTCTTTTACGTTCTTAGGTAAAACATGAGTTTGGCCTGTTTAAACTCCAAAGAAGTTAGCGTTAAAGATTTTGAAAGCTTGTAGAGGTGCTAATTAAATTCATTATACTTTGATTAACATGTCCTGGTACGGGAGAACTTCAAAGAATGGAGTGAGTGACACGCTGAATCTCCAGACAATCACCTATATATTTTCTAAGTCTGTTTTATAAATCATCATCCATTATGTAGAACAGTGACATTCCATGACAGATATGTATTCTAATACACAGGGGCTTTAAAAAATAAAAGTGTCAGACCTTTAAAAAATTTAGTTCCTATGAATAGTATATGGTAAGGGCTCATTAAATGAGCAATTATGGTTACTATAAACAAGGAGTACAAGAAGAGAAAAGATGTGGCAGTAGCAAAATTGAGAAGCATTTCTTCGGATTAACTATTGTTCCCCTCAAACCAAACTTCTGTATAAATAAGACATCATTCAATGCAATAATAAGAAAAGAAACAGATTGATAGATGATAAATTACAAGCTACTTGTACTGTGTATATACATATTTCATATATTTTTATATAATATAGCTGGCTTTCAGTCTAACATCTTATAAATTCATTTATTTTTAACAGTAGTTTAAATAGGCATATGATTAATTATGGCTATTAAATCAAAGTATATTATATATTTTAGCTGAAATAATACAGTAAATATTTATATATATATACTTATGTGTCTATCTAGAGATACATAGAATATGTTAAAGGAATGTATATTTATAGCCAAGATAGAACAAAGAGAACTGAATTTACCATTCTATCTAAAATAACCAAGAAATCAGTAAAAAATTATGAAAAAAAAAATGGCTCTTAAGACATTTGACATGAGGAAACAAGGGACAGTAATCTTTGGCTTAGAAAAGTTTTCAGGATAAAATACAAGGAGACAATCCCCAAACTGGTAGGATATATTGGTTGGGATTCTGGAAGAGTCTAGATGGTTGGGAATTTCTGGGAAGAATAGCAGAGAGGAGAACTGCACAGAGAAACTACAATTATGTTCAGATTCTTTATGCTCACATATAGAATCAAGCACTTGCCATAAATGCATGAAGAAGGGCTTCTATGATGGAAAAGGAACAAAACATAAAGAATTAGAAAGAGAAATAGAGTAACACAGGACTCTAAACTGTGAAATGCCAGTCAACCAAACAAAATTCAAAAGGCTTAAACAGCAGAAATAAACAAACAAATAAATATAAATCAGTCATTGTTGTTCTCTCATTCATTCGTGTCTGACTCTATGACCCCAAGGAGTGCAGCACGCCAGGCTTCCCTTTCCTTCACTATTTCCTAGAGTTTGCTCAAACTCATGTCCAGTGAGTCAGTGATACCATCCAACCATCTCATCCTATGTCATCCCCTTCTCTCCTGCCTTCAATATTTCCCAGCATCAGCATCTTTTCCAATGAGTCTACTATTCACATCAGGTGGCCAAAGTATTGGAGCTTCAACTTCAGCATCAGTCCTTCCAATGACTATTTGGACTGATTTCATTTAGGATTGACTGGTTTGAACTCCTTACTGTCCAAGGGACTCCAAGAGTCTTCTCCACCACCACAGTTCAAAAGCATCAATTATTCAGTGCTCAGCTCTCTTTATGGTCCAACTCTCACATCCATACATGACTACTGGAAAAACCATAGCTTTGACTATATGAACTTTTGTAGGAAAAGTAATGTCTCTGGTTTTTGATACACTGTCTTGGTTTGTCATTGTTTTTCTTCCAAGGAGCTTTAATTTCACCATCCACAGTGATTTTGGAGCCCAAGATAAAATCTGTGACTGTTTCCATTGTTTCCCCTTCTATTCGCCATGAAGTGAAGGGACCTGATGCCATGACCTTTCAGTTTTTGATTGTTGAGTTTTAAGCCAGATTTTTCGCTCTCCACTTTCAGCTTCATCAAGAGGCTCTTTAGTTCCTCTTAACTTTTTGCTATAAGGGTAGTGTCATCTACATATCTGAGGTTATTGATATTTCTCCCCACAACCTTAATTCCCACATGTTCTTCATCCAGCCTGGCATTTCCCATGATGCACACTGGATATAAGTTAAATAAGTAGGGTGACAATTACAACCTTGATGTACTTCTTTCTCAATTTTGAACCAGTCTGTTTTTCCAAGTCCAGTTCTAACTATTGCTTCCTGACCTGCATATAAGTTTCACAGGAGGCAGATAAAGTGGTCTGATACTCCCATCTCTTTAAGAATTGCCCACAGTTTATTGTGATTTGTATGGTCAAAGGCTTTAGTGTAGTCAATGAAGCAGAAGTAGACGGTTTTCTGAAATTCTCTTGCTTTTTCTATGATCCAGTGGGTGTTGGCAATTTGATTTCTGGTTCCTCTGTCTTTTCTAAATCCAGCTTGTATATCTGGAAGTTCTCAGTTCACATACTGTTGAAGCCTACCTTGAAGGATTTTGAACATTACATTGTGTGGTAGTTTGAACACTCTTTGCCATGGCCCTTTTTTGGGATTGGAGTGAATATTGACTTTTCCATTCCTTGGCTACTGCTGACTTTTCCAAATTTTCCAGCATATAGAGTTCAGCACTTTAACAGCACCATATTTTAGGATTTGAAATAACTCAGCTGGAATTCCATCACCTCCACTAGCTTTGTTCGTAGTGATGCTTCATAAGGACCACTTAACTTCACACTCCAGGGTGTCTGGCTCTAGGTAAGTCAGTTAAATCTGACTAATATTTAGCTCAGAATAATTAGATTAAAAAGCAGTAGAGTTTCCCCAGTGACTCAGTGATAAGAATCCACCTTTCAGTGCAGGAGACACAGGTTTGATAATACGGTCAGGAAGATCCCTTGGTGAAGGAAATGGCAACCCACTCCAGATTCTTGCCTGGGAGATCCCAAGGATAGGGGAGTCTGGTGGGTTACAGTCCCTGGGGCCACAAAGAGTTGAACATGACTGAGAGCATGCACACACACACAGTAACTCTATACATATGTTTTCCCCAGAAAATTTAAGAAGAGGGAATACTTCCCAAGTCATTTGATGATGTCAGCTTTTCTGATAATAAAATTAAGGTATTTACAAGAAAAGTTAACTGCAGTGTTACATTCCTACAAACATTGATGTAAAAATTCTGTAGTAACAAGTAATGCACAAAAAGGATAATGCATCATGCTAAAGTTGGGTTTATCCCAGAAATACAAGGAATGACTACTTGAAAATCAGTATAATTCAGGATACAATATCAAAAAGAGTGAAGTCATATGATCAAGTCAATAGTCCAGTAAATGAACTTCAGAAAAACTTAAATCCATTCCTGACTAAATATATTCTCTAATATTGGATAGTGAGACATTTCTGAACCTGATAAAATGATAAAGAAAAAGTATGAAGCCTCACAGCTAAGAACAGAATATTGAAATAATAGACACTTTTACCTTACAATCAGAAATGAGACAAGGATGTCTACTCTAACCACTTGTATCTGACATTCTACACTAGATTCTAATTGATGCAATAAGGCCTTAGAAGAAATGAAGTCACCAGACTGGAAAAGAAAAATAAGCTCAGTTCAGTTCAGTTCAGTTCAGTCGCTCAGTCGTGTCCGACTCTTTGCGACCCCATGAATCGCAGCACGCCAGGCCTCCCTGTCCATCACCAACTCCCAGAGTTTACTCAGACTCACGTCCATTGAGTCCGTGATGCCATCCAGCCATTTCATCCTCTGTTGTCCCCTTCTCCTCCTGCCCCTAATCCCTCCTAGCATCAGGGTCTTTTCCAATGAGTCAACTCTTCACATGGGGTGGCCAAACTACTGGAGCTTCAGTTTTAGCATCATTCCTTCCAAAGAAATCCCAGGGTTGATCTCCTTCAGAATGGACTGGTTGGCTCTCCTTGCAGTCCAAGGGACTCTCAAGAGTCTTCTCCAACACCACAGTTCAAAAGCATCAATTCTTCAGCACTCAGCCTTCACAGTCCAACTCTCACATCCATACATGACCATAGGAAAAAGCATAGCCTTGACTACATGGACCTTAGTTGGCAAAACAATGTCTCTGCTTTTGAATATACTATCTAGGTTGGTCATAACTTTTCTTCCAAGGAGTAAGTGTCTTTTAATTTCATGGCTGCAGTCACCATCTGCAGTGATTTTGGAGCTCAAAAAAATCAAGTCTGACACTGTTTCTACTGTTTCCCCATCTGTTTCCCATGAAGTGATGGGACCAGATGCCATGATCTTCCTTTCTGAATGGTGAGCTTTAGGCCAACTTTTTCACTCTCCTCTTTCACTTTCAACAAGAGGCTTTTTAGCTCCTCTTCACTTTCTCCCATAAGGGTGGTGTCATCTGCATATCTGAGGTTATTGATATTTCTCCCAGCAATCTTGATTCCAGCTTGTGTTTCTTCCAGTCCAGCATTTCAGTTCAGTTCACCCTCCTTAAATAAGTTAAATAAGCAGGATGACAATATACAGCCTTGATGTACTCCTTTTCCTTTTTGGAACCAGTCTGTTGTTCCATGTCCAGTTCTAACTGTTGCTTCCTGACCTGCATACAGATTTCTCAAGAGGCAGGTCAAGACTTGATTCCAGCTTGTGTTTCTTCCAGTCCAGCATTTCTCATGATGTACTCTGCATATAAGTTAAATAAGCAGGGTGACAATATACAGCCTTGACGTACTCCTTTTCCTATTTGGAACCAGTCTGTTGTTCCATGTCCAGTTCTAACTGTTGCTTCCTGACCTGCATACAGATTTCTCAAGAGGCAGGTCAAGTGGTCTGGTATTCCCATCTCTTTCAGAATTTTCCACAGTTTATTGTGATCCACACAGTCAAAGGCTTTGGCATAGTCAAGAAAGCAGAAATAGATGTTTTTCTGGAACTCTCTTGCTTTTTCCCTGATCCAGTGGATGTTGGCAATTTGATCTCTGGTTCCTCTGCCTTTTCTAAAACCAGCTTGAACATCAGGGAGTTCACGGTTCACATATTGCTGAAGTCTGGCTTGGAGAATTTTGAGCATTACTTTACTAGCATGTGAGATGAGTGCAATTCTGTGGTAGTTTGAGCATTCTTTGGCATTCACACAGGTCAGATATAAATACATTAATGCTAAAGAAAGATTCATGGGAGGTGGCCTTTTTCCACTTAAAATTCTGAAACTACACACATTTTCTGGCAGGGTCTTATGAAGTAAAATAGCTTTGATTCATTTAAATTAAAATCCTTCTCATTTTCCCCCGTCCAAAAAAAAGTCAACTCAAGTGACATTTTGCTAATAGTGATCATATCTTTCAGTGAATATTTAAATGTTTGTAAGTTACTGACTATTCATTTTAGTTTTAAACATTGATTTATTTAGCAGTAGGTACACACATTAAATATTCATTGAAAGATTCAATACTTTTGAAAGCATCTAAATAATGAAAAGGAACAGTAATAAGAATAACAATAACTAACATTTATTAAATGAAAATTCTGTGTCAGATGCTGTTCCAAGTACTTTACACATATTAACTCAATTAATACAACAGCCCTGTCCGATGAGTCCTGGTGTCCACATTTAACACAGCAGGAACCTCTGAGAAGTTGAGTTACTCACCTCGGGACCCATGAACTGGAAAAAGCCAGCATTTGAACCTTGATCATCTTCAGAGCTCGTGTTCTTAATGAAATGAGGAAATGAAGGAAATGAAAACAGCTTTTAAAGAGAAAACAGAAAAACTATCCAGACGTGGTAAAATCATCAATCCAAAGAATAAGAGATACACAGATGCCCACCTTTTGATGACTGAAGAAGAGACGGCCAGAAATAAATATCACCCAGCGCACAGGAGTCCTCCTCAAATCTCTTCCAGACCAAGTGGAACATGGCGGGTGCAGAGTGCAGGTGATGATTCCAGAATCCAAGAATAAGATAAGGAATGCAAGTAAAACGTGATAGCTGCCTGGGGTAAAGATGAGCTTAGGAAGAGAAGAGTCCATTTCATCCAACAGTCTAAGTCAGAAAGAGCCTAGCAGAGGGGTAGAAGGGCAAGTACAAGGCTATGAGATCTGGAAGATTCTAGAGATGAAAAGAGTATGATGCCTGGGGATCTTTAAAATTTGCCTGTGAATAAGAGAAGTGGCTTCCCTGGTGGCTTAGTGGTAAAATAATCTGCCTGCCAGTTATTTGGCAGGAGACCCAGGTTCGATCCCTGGGCTGGGAAGATCCCCTAGAGGAGGGAATGGCCACTCACTCCAGTATTCTTGCTGGGAAATCCATAGACAGAGGAGCCTGGCAGGCTATACAGTCCATGGACTCACAAGAGCCAGACATGACTTAGTGATGAAACCACCACCACTTTAACTGGGAGGGCTGAAGAAAAGTGGCATTAAGTTAAAAACCAGTTTCAACTGTTTTCACAACTGACTGTTACCAGAGTTCAGGCTCAACTAGTGTTCTCGGAGACTCTAAATAGGTTGTTTCTCTACCACCTCTTCTCAATATAGCCAGAGTAATCCTAATAAATATAACTGGAAACTTGTGACTTCTCCACCAGAACTCTTCCAATGGCTTCCCATCTACTTGCTGCAAAGTCCAAACCTTTTCCCGAGCCCACAGACCCTTCCACACTGCTCCCCACTCCCTGTGCTCTGGCCTCCCTATCTGTCTGCCTCAGGGCCTTTGCACCTTCTGTACCAATCGTCTGTAATTCTAGCGCCTGAAACATTAGTAAGCTTGCTTTCCTATCATTTTTATGTCTCTGCTCAAATGACTTTTTATTTTGAGGCCTCTCACACAAGGCCTGGGACTCCAAGGTAGCTCAGTGGTAAAGAATCCCCTTCGCAGTGCACGGGATGCTGGAGACTCAGGTTTGATCCCTGGGTCGGGAAGATCCACTGGAGAAGGAAATGGCAACCCACCGCAGTAGTCTTGCCTGAGCAATCCCATGGACAGAGGAGCCTGGTGGGCTCTAGTCCGTGGGGTCACAAGAGTCAGACACGACTAGGCATAGCACAGCAGCACACAAGGCTTTCTCTGTCTTTTCTGCTTGCTGGATGCTGACGGTAACCCACACCATCACCTGGTATATTCCATATTTATTTATCTTCATTGTCTCTTCCCACAAGAATGCAAGCTTCCTAATGCAGGCATTTTGTATTCTTCGTTGCCATATCCCTAGCACATAAAATAGCACTGTATCCACAGCAGACATTCAATAATAATTGTTGAATGAGTAAATGCAATCAACAGTGCCGAGAATTCTGAATCACAATAATGAGATTGAAGGGTAGAAAAGGTCCTTATTTTATTAGTCTAGAGACAGTAGAGTTTAGTCCTCAGCCATGTGTTATCTGCAAAGCAATTTTTCAAGAATATAAACTAACATTTAAATATCAAGAGAGTTCACATAAAAATCCAGAGTTCTCGCTTTTGCCGGAAAATGAAAAGATTTGGCATCCCCTGGACCTACAGCCTCACATTTCAACAATTGTCTAAACTTGAGTAGCAGCTGCCCTTTCAAGGCCAGGTCTGCCGTCACCCGTTGGCACACACACCCTACAACTATCTCTCCAACATCACTGCCAAGCCTTACTTACCACTTATCATTTTTATTGTACTGTTGGATGGATTATGGGAGAGAAATATGTCTCTGTACCCATGTCTCTGTCAAGACCAGGAAAACAAAAAAGCGACATGATTCAAGGAAAATGGGAGAGAATATATTTCTTTGTAGAAGTGAAGACAGTCCTATATGTTAAGATGCCAACGTTAGGCCACCTGTGCCGTATATCTTAGCTGTCTGGGCCCTGTAATCACTTGAATTTGCCACACCTGTGCTCTATACACGCTGAGAAAGACAAGGGAAATAGTAAGCTGGGTCTTGGAGGCCTTTTGGTGATTAGGCTTCATGGCCTTAGAATAAGGAATCGCGATTCAGTATGTGTGTCTATTTGTGGGCTTTTGCATCCATCTTTTGTTTATTTTTGTCTGAGTTTCCTAGGAAGTTTTATTTGGGAGAAAACTCTTTCAGGTGAAGAGTGTAAAATCTGTGATTTATTATCAAGTGTCATGTGCCTTGAACAATGTTAAGTTGTTCTGCTTGTATTCATTCGCTTAATCTTCCCAGCAAACCTACACAGTCATGATCACTATTACTTATTTAATAGGTAGGAAAACTGAGACACAGATAGGAAGAACAGCTTGCCAGGAACATCACAGCCATGAATGGCAGAGCCAGAATGTTAGGCCAGGTCTGTCTGGCTCTGAAATTCATGCTCTTTCCCATCTCAGTGCACTGCCTTCCCTGTAATGCTGCAGGAGCCCCACAACTTCTCCACCAGTGGCCTTGAGGGGTGGGGGTGCTCTCTTGTGCCTTGTAGGATATAGAGCAGTATCCGTGGCCTCTACCCACTGGATACCTGCAGCACTCTCCCTCCACCCATGTGACAACCAAAATTTTCTCCAGGCATCACTGAACGTTTTCTGAAGGACAAAGTGGCCTTTGGTTGAGAACCACTTCACTAAAGGGAAGATGAGGTTGGCTTGTCCCTCACTGATCACACTAGTCATTAATGAGGCTTAGACAGCCAAAACAAACAGTGGCAGCAACATTTTGAACTTAAAAGTTTAAATACAAAGAAAAAAAAATGTGGATACAGCTCCAAATATGGCATGTAATGAATGAACCACAAGACACAGAGAGATGCACGGGTCCTAGTGATTGCCCATCCGTCCTCATCATGAACTTCCCCCTCTCGAGCAGTCTTGGTATAATCAAAAGTAAAGGCCCAACTAGAGATCATCGTGCTAAGTGAAGTAAGTCAGAGAAAAGAGAAATGTCCTGTGATATCACTTATACGTGGAACCTAAAATATGGCACAAATGAACCTATATATGAAATAGAAACGGGCTCACAGAGGTAGAGAGCAGACTTGGGGTTGCCAAGGACGGGTGGGGAAGGAATGGATTGGAGTTTGTGGTTAGCAGATACAAACTGTTATATAAAGGGTGGATAAACAGCAGGGCCCTACTGTATACACAGAGAGCTATATTCAATATCCTGGGATAAACCATAGTGGAAAAGAATATAAAAAGAATGTGTATATGTGTATAACTGAGTCAGTTTGCTTTACAGCAGAAATTAACACACTGTAAATCAACTACAAAATTTGAAATTGAAACCAGCACTGTGCTGTGCTTAGTCGCTCAGCCATGTCCGACTCTGTGACCCCCATGGACTGTAGCCCTCCAGGCTCCTCTATCCATGGGGATTCTTCAGACAAGAATACTGAAGTGGGTTGCCATGCCCTCCTCCAGGGGATCTTCCCAACCCAGGGACTAACCTAGGTCTCTTGCATTGCAAAAGGATTCTTTACCTCCTGAGCCACCAGGGAAGCCCCATTTCAATTTAAAAAAAAAAAAAAAGGCACTCACAGTACTGATCTTTGTTGATTTCAATGTGAGCAACAGGCAAAGATGAATTGGAAAGTTAATAGAACCAAAAAAAGAACAGAAATATTAATACTGAAATAGCCTAGCAATGCAACAGGCAGCTGATTAATTACTTTTTTAAACAAAAATATAAATTGATAAGCTGATGGGTCAAATTTTAAATCAAATGAAAATACGAATTTCAAAAGTTCACTTTATGAAATAGTGTTTTTCTTCTATTAAAATCAGTTCAGTTGCTCAGTCATGTCCGACTTTGCGACCCCATGAACCACCGCACGCCAGGCCTCCCTGTCCCTCACCAACTCCCGGAGTTTACCCAAACTCATGTCCATCAAGTTGGTGATGCCATCCAACCATCTCATCTTCTGTCGTCCCCCCTCCTCCTGCCTTCAATCTTTCCCAGCATCAGGGTCTTTTCCAATGAGTCAGTTCTTCGCATCAGGTGGCCAAAGTATTGGAGTTTCAGCTTCAACATCAGTCCTTCCAATGAATATTCAGGATTGATTTCCTTTAGGAGGGACTGGTTGGATCTCCTTGCAGTCCAAGGGATTCTCAAGAGTCTTCTCCAACACCATAGTTCAAAAGCATCAGTTCTTCAGCATCTTTATGGTCCAACTCTCACACTCATACCTGACTACTGGAAAAACCATAGCTTTGGACCTTTGTTGGTGAAGTAATGTCTCTGCTTTTTAATATGCTGTCTAAGTTGGCCATAGCTTTTCTTCTGAGCAAGCATCTTTTAATTTACAAACTGATGTAAGAGTAGAATTATGCTCCCCCTCCTCACCTTTTGCTTCAGTGCCCCTTGCTAAGTGCCCCTGCTCACAGCTGTCATTGCGCCCTTTGCTATGGAGTGGTTATGCCATGGTTTTGAAGGGTTGGCATCAGTAATATCTCAAGGCAACAGGTGTATTTAAGTTTTATTGAGCAATGATGCTTTCTGGAGTTAGTATTAATTATAAGATTTAGATTCCACAGTATATTTATATTTCATAAAAATAAATACGTGTTGAAAATACCTAAAGGAAATATCTAGCTATAAAATAAGAAAACAATTGATAGGGGAAAAAAAAGTGAAGTATGGCTAGAGCTCCTTGTGTGTGTGTATTTGAGCACACCTTCCCTTTACTGAGGGAAGAATAATAGCATGTGTGTGGCTTAGCAAAATAATGTTTATTACTGGGGAACTGTTTGACAGGTAGCCTGTGTGGAAAAGCTGCTAACGGGAGACACAGTGTCTTACCTAATTATGATCCTTACTTACAAGTCACAGAGGCCATCTCCAACTGATCTATTCATATAGCAAATTTATTAGAAAGATTCTCACGGGTCACACAAAATCCGAAGACATTATTAATAATCAGGATTCGGGAAGATGGGAACCTTCACAGTAGGAGTTCATGAACCTTCCCTGAATTTGTGCTCTTCTCACCCTTCACCTTCAGTTCCCCATTCTGAGAATCTTGTCGGCCCTTCCTAGGTCAGGTTCCGATCCCCGGTGGAATTGGAAGTGGCCAGCATCCCATGGCAGAAAGATGCTATGAGGGGTTTCTTCTTGCTGGGACAGAGGGCAGTTCTCAACGAATAAAGTCTAAGCAGTCACGCCTATAGATGTCTGGGATTAGGTTTTTGAGACAGAGGAAAAATTCTTATAGAGGAAATAAGAATTCAGAAATTGTGGGAGTACAATATAGTGGTAAAGAGCGTGGTCTCCAAAACAAATGAGGTTCAAATTCTTGCTCTGCCACACCCTAACTGTGATTTTGAGCATGCACTTAACCTCTCTGTGCCTCAGTTTCCTCATCTGTAAAAGGAAGCCAGTATCAAGCTGGCTTATGGAGTTGCTGGCAGGTAAAACAAGTTAATATAGCTCAAATATTTAGGTGGTGACTGACTCAAAAGAAATCCCAGATAAGAGGTAGCTCAGTTAAGAGTGGACACTGTAACCCAAATGTGGCTGGTGATGCGGGTTTCCTCGGCTCTTGACTTTACCCAACTTTAGATCATACTTAACCCAAACTTTGGGTGTCCCCCTGAAAATTTCCAAGTCCAATATATTAGCTGGGGGGAGAGGGAGGGATAGATGATAGATAGACAGGTAGCCAGTCAAATAGATATATATATAAGGCTTTCATGGGCAGCCAAAATTAAAAGATGTTTCCCATATATCAAAATTTAATGAAATTCTTCTAGGTGTCTCTGACCTCTCCTTAAATTCCTCTACTCCTGTAAGTTTCTTTCTTTTGCCAGCACAAGCTTTGAAGTCCCCTCTAAGGGCTCCAGCAATTCAATCTGATTTCAAGTTTGCACTCAGCTGAGAGGTTTAAAAAAAAAATGGTGCAGTTCAGCAATCTTACCCTCCACGCCAAGGGGCCCATCTGAGGATCCACACACAAAGTGTACAGGCCCTGTCCTGTGCCGGATGCAGCGAGAGGGAAAGCGCAGGAACTGAAGTGGAGGGATTTCGCTGCAAAGAAATCTAGGTTTGACCCCAGGGTTTTAAACTTTCAGAACTGGAGCTACAGAAATATCATTTGAAGCAGGGTGTAGATCAGACAGAGAAAGAGTATTTCAACTTATCGAAGGCAAAACAAGGGCTGCAGGCCTGCACTAAGGCTAGTGATAGTGAGATGGTCTCATTTTGATGGAAATGTAAAGCCTGGAGTGGGGAATCCTCATGAAGGTGTGTGTGGAGGACCACAGGGGGCACGGGGACACTGTCTCCGGGTGCCCTGT
Source organism: Aepyceros melampus (assembly GCA_006408695.1). Lineage (NCBI taxonomy): Eukaryota > Metazoa > Chordata > Mammalia > Artiodactyla > Bovidae > Aepyceros > Aepyceros melampus. The sequence continues at coordinate 214,638 of SJXQ01004394.1, read as the reverse complement.
GAGGTGGGTGCAGGGCGCCAGGGCAGTGTGCGGTTGGCACTCATGCTTTGAATCCCAGTCCTGCTGCTCAACACCTAGCTCTGAGGCTTTGGCAAATTACTTGATTCTCTTCTGTTCCAGTTTTCTCATCTGTAAAAATACCACATACCTCAGACTTCCCTGGGGGTCCAGTGGTTAGGACTGTGCACTTCCAACGCAGGTGATGTGGGTTCAATCCCGGTCGGGGAACTAGGGTCCCATGTGTGGCACAGTGTGGCCAAAAAAATTTTAAAGAAAAAAACCCAGAACACATACCTCATGTGCACATACCTTGCTTCATGCATTAAATAACAGCTTCTATGTGTAGTGCTTAGAAAGCACCGGTACATCTCAAGAGAATGCCGTTATTAGACTGATTACATTGATTGACTGGTCATAATGCCTGACTATAAAGGAGTCTTTCCATGTGGCAGAAGATGAAATGGGGAGAGAGGAGTTGAGAGTGTGTACAATTCTGTTAAAATTCTAAAATAGTTTAAGCAATGAACACACTATCTAATATTCAAAGTTATGAAATTATATACTGGATATAGTTTTATAATGCAACAAACTATCCCAAAGTAACTTTTCACCCTGGAGGATGAGATGGAAAGAAAATCAAAGACACAGGTCACGATCTGATAGAATGGGGTCTGAAGAAGAGTCACCTCACTTACGTGCTCCATCTCAGTCCTCTCAGAGGCCTGGAAGCCCTGGCCTCAGATTCCGTCTCAGAAAAATCACGGTGGGACCTGGTGCACGTGTCACAGGGTGTAGCCGTACCTGGCGCTTCCCACGCACAGTCATCACTCTCCCTCGGCATCATGATCTACCGCCTGGTTGAATGCATAGACTCAGACTTATTAATTTAAGAAAGAACTTGGTACTGTGGCCTGCTGCAGCATTTCAGCCTCTTAACCTTGTGAAGGAGGTATTATCAGCCACATTTACCGACAAGGAAGCTGAAGCTCAGAGAATCTCCATGCTTGCGCTCTGTACCGAGACCACACCGCTGAGCAGCAGAAACAGGGTTTCAGCTCTGACCTTTCATCTGCTGTCATATGCTGCAATAATTTTTTTTTTCTTTCTGGAAGAAAACAAAAAGACAACCCTCCTGCTACTTCCCGTGGCAGGAAGATGTCATTAGACGGACATTCCTGATTCCTGCAAAGATCTTACACGTTTTCGCCTTTCAAACTTCCCTTCCCACCTGTTTCTTATATTGTTTTATCTCTGGCCAAGTCAGCCAGTTCCTGCTGAGTTCCTGAAATTGCTCCCTGTTTTGCCTTTGCTCTTATTTCCACTGCCTGGAGCAGCTCCTTGGGTTCACATTGCTTCTCCGTTCAGGCTTATCTGACAGCCAAACTGGAAGTGATTTTTTTTTCCCCCTTCTTAATCAGTAGAGCATACTCTCTGTGCCTCCCTTAAAGCATTTTTAATTTCTTAATCATGAAATGATGATCAATGTGACTGTTTTATTCCTGGAAACTTTTTAAAAGAAGGGAACTGTATCTGAAACATCTCTGGGATGCTTCAGATGGATAGTTTCTGCAGGCTTTAACAGATGGGCTTGAACCAAGGCATCGTTGATCACCACAAACTGTGCAAATGAGCAAGGAGATCACTTGCAGAGGTGGGCTGGTGGAAGAGTGAAGAACTCAGTTGTGGCACCACGTGGATTACAATAGTTTTACAGGACTAGTTAATGTCCTTCAAATATGACATGATTTGAGCAGCACACAGCTACGATGCTTGGGTCTGGGAAACCAAGGGTGGAAATGAGAATGAATCATCTCACTATGATATCCCGTGATCCAGTAGAAGTCTTTTGTTTCTCATCCCCAAAACTTTGATTTCCTTTTGATCAGAGGTCTCGGTTTCCAAATCAAAGAAGCTTCCAAGTCCTTGGGATTTCTTGTCATAAACAAAGGCTTCCTTGTCCTAAAAATTGAGACTGACACCTGGTCACTTTGGGTGTATCAGATGAACAAAGTTTATTCATTGGCTAGGTGACGTATCAAGGGGAAACGGAGTTACTGTCACTTGCTGGGGCATAAAGGAGAATGCCTGGAACCCAAGGGATTCTCTGAGGAACCTCCTAGTATCCCCGTATTCCATAGTAAACATTTCTGGGAAACTACAATAACAAAATACAAGCAAAACTACTAAAAGTAGAGACCCACCAGGATAAAAACCACACCAACTGGGGTACTGGCTAAGTACAAAGGGAATATGAAATGAACATGGAGGAAGAAATTGTCAAATTGCAGGTTTAGCCTTATGACTAGTTTAAAGAATGGGAACTGGATTAGTCATCCATGTTTCTCATTATTTTGCATATATATATAAAGCAATTTATCTTTTCCTTCTCCAATTCACTTTTTATCTGATATAAGATATGTTAATAGCCATTAACTCTATAACTCATTGTTTAAGTTGAAGGATATCAAAAGGATTGTGACTTGTTAGGAAAGTGATGAATATCACCCAGGGTAAATAAAGTCTCATCCATCATGTAGTATTTCCATTTTTTTGTGCAAAGATGAGGATGTGTTTGGTTGTAGTCAGGAGAGCTGCATCAGATGCTGTTCTGCTCTTTCTTCTGAAGCTGAAAGTGGGTTAAAGGGGAAGTATGGATACGAAGTTGACAAAAGAGTGGCCTCTGCTTGATTATTAGATGCCAGCCTTTCACTTGATCCTTAGTGTGATGTCCATGAAAACAGGTTTCACAGACCTCCAGCTGCAGAGAGCTTCTTGGAGAAAGGCCCCTGCTATGTGCTCTGAGATTCATCACCACATTTTCATTGAGACCACTCTTGCTATGGGCTACTTCCAGTCGATGACTGAGTGTGGCAAGGATATAGAGCAGACAGACATCTTTCTGAGAGACCTGGGACTCCTCCAGTGACCAACTTTGGTTTGAAAACTCCCTGAAACTTTGGCGAATCTTCATTAGACTGCACAGTGGTCTATGTCATTTCCATTTAACCCTTCTTCTTCCCTTTTCCTTTATATACTAATCATAAGAGCATGATGGTCTGACATCTCTCCCAACCTTCTCAGCTTCCTCTTCGTTTCTCTCTCACAGGCAGTTTCCCTAATAAAAACTGCATGTTTAACTCCATCTTAGAGTCAGCTTTGTGGAGAACATGTATTAACACACTTCTACTCTACAATATCCTCTATAATGCAGAGGGAAAGCCAAGAGCTACATTCCAAGATATTCCTTTCCTATGTGGCTTTGGGATAAAGTTTACCTATAAGTCCTTGCAGGACATCTAGAGGGCTTCCCTGGTGGTTCAGATGGTAAAGAATCTGCCTGCAATGCAGGGGACCTGGGTTCGATCCTTGAGTCAGGAAGATCCGTTGGAGAAGGATCTCCAGTATTCTTACCTGGAAAATCACATGGACAGAGGAGCCTGGTGGGCTACAGTCCATGGGGTCACAAAGAGTTGGACACGACTGACCGACTTTCACACACACACACATGCATACGCACACACCTGACATTTACAAGGCAGAATGGAGGTGAGATCATTGTTCTTTGGGGGTCATTGTGAGCAACTGTAGTGGTTTCTCGGATTTCCCTGTGAGTTATCTCTTCACTACAGTAAGCTGGAAAAATATCTTTCCCAAAGACTAAAAATTTCTAGTGATTTATCATTGTACTTTTGAAAAACAACCACTTTAATGTTTGAGAAGTTTTCAATGACTTCCAGTCTTCTAACTGCAGCCTTCCAGAAGGTTGTTGTCCAAGATGAATAAGCTTTGCTGCTGCTGCTGCTGCTGCTAAGTCGCTTCAGTCGGGTCTAACTCTCTGCGACCCCATAGACAGCAGCCTGCCAGGTCCCTCCATCCCTGAGATTCTCCAGGCAAGGACACTGGAGTGGGTTGCCATTTCCTTCTCCAATGCATGAAAGTGAAAAGTGAAAGTGAAGTCACTCAGTCGTGTATGACTCTTCGCGACCCCATGGACTGCAGCCTACCAGGCTTCTCTGTCCATTGGAGTTTCCAGGCAAGAGTACTGGAGTGGGGTGCCATTGCCTTTTCTAGAATAAGCTTTAATTCCTGTATTAAATCCCTTTATTCCAGGAATAATTGGAATAGCTCAATTTTCTTAACCATATCCAAACAGATACAAAAAGAAATTGTATATTCTCTGTACAATGCTTAAAATACAGGTATCCTCAGGGTCCCCATACAGTATTTGGGCATGAAAGATGCTCACTAACTATTAAAAGAATGAAGAGCAGTCTCTTTTTATTTAAAAGGGCATGATTATCAATTTTAAAATGAGGTAAAATCCATAAATCCTTGACCTTTTGGGTTTATCTTCCCCTGTTCTGCCATCTCTCTAGATTCTTTCATTTTCACTCCTAGCTCCACCCCTACCCAGCTAGTTTTTAATCCTAATCTTTCTCTATTCCCTCCCTCACACTAGAATCACAAGCATTCACTGGAACCCTTCCATTCTGGAAGGCACCACAACCTCTCATGGGCTCATTTTGGTTTCTTTGTTAATGATCTACTCTTCCCATAGGAAATACCATGCATTCTCACACAGAGGCAAGTATGAGCTTTGCAAACTGCAAATCCGATTATGTAAAGGCCCATGCTTAAGTGTCTTCCCTCAGCTTCTAGAATCCAATCCAGAATCTTTGAACTGCTTTTCATGGCCCTGTGTGATATGTCTCTTCTCATTTAAATCACTTTCCCCCTTGCTCTGTGTTTTCACTACAGCCTTTTAAAATTTTCTCTAATATATATCAGGTTAACTTTCCATTTCACATTTTTTTTTAAACATAATGTCCCTCTCCTTGAAATACTTCCCTCCTGGTACCCTCCCTGGCACATATGCATGACACACACAGCTTTCACCACAGTAATCTTAGCTCAGGCTGCAAGTGTCAGCTTGAAACTCACCTTCTTAGAAAAAGCCTTCTCTGATACCTTATGTAGGTCGAGTTCCCGAGTTATACATTCCCAGAAGGGCTTCTCCTATAAAGCACTTATCACAAGTGTATTTAGTTCATTTTCTTAGATATTTTATCTACGCCTCTTTTTCATTTAAAGTTCTTGTGGGAAAGGACCAGTATTCTTACATTTGCCATCATATTTGTCTATGTTAGGCATTTGATAAATATTTTTTAATAAATCCATAGTCTTCATATCAACAGGCAAAGTTTATAATCTGTATTTTGTCCATGTGCCTCTCTTCTGTGTTGGAGACAAAGAGTGAACTAGCGACAGGACATTGTCTTCAAGACAGGATGCTGGAATTGGAGAGAATGTTAACACTTATCCCATCTTATTTTTTAAGAAATCACAATAACTTATCAAATCAAGAGCCCAGAACATTAACACAGTGACAAAATCAAAAGACAAATAAAAAATAAGGCCTGTTAATATCTTTAGGATAGCTTAACCTAGTGTTATTTGGATTAGAAAAAACACTTTATATTCATAAAAGCAAATGAAGTTTTAAAGTAAAGACATAAAATTAGTGGTTTAGATTAAATTTATTATAGACTTATGGCTCAGCTGGTAAAAAATCCACCTGCAATGCAAGAGACCTGGGTTCGATCCCTGGGTTAGAAAGATTCCCCTGGAGAAGGGAAAGACTACCCACTCCAGTATTCTGGCCTGGAGAATTCCATGCACCACAGTCCATGGGGTTGCAAAGAGTTGGACATGACTAAGCAACTTTCACTTCCAGAGAATACCACACATAAATAAGTTCTCATGAAACAATATTCAAAGAATTGCCCAGATTTGCCTTGGGCGCAGCATAGGATCATCAGATGAAAAAAATGTGCCCCCCCTAAATTATCGTCCAGCTGCACATTGACCTCTTTTTTATGAAACAAGCATGGAAGCCCATGCTTTAAGACAAGCCGTTTCATTGTGCACAAAGGGAAATACAATGTCTATTCCATTACTAATTTCAAGAAAGAGTCAGTATCTGAGGGAAAAAAAGCAATACTTAAGACTGCTGAAAATCCAGACAAGCAAAAAGTCACCCTTGGAAACCTCCATGGCTGGTAAATAGATTGTATTTGCGTTTCATGCTTCATGTTTCCCCTCCCAACTGAAACATGAAGAATTTCTCCAAACAATCTGACCTGTTTGTCTAACAGCACTCCAATTATTGTATATCATTCTTTTGGACCTTGACCTTAGTCTTTTTTTATTTTTATTTTTAAACTTTTCACTTCAAAGTAGTCTAATATCACTGGCAAAGTGTGTTCAAGCTTAACACTAAGATGGGCTCTAACAAGCTTAGCAAGTCATATTATTGTTACATGCTGTCCCGGGCACCCACTACTTCTGAAGAATAAAGCTGGAACTCAGATGCTCAGGAACCTAGAAACTGCTGTTTCCACATCCTCCAGAATAGTAACCCCAAACCTAGTGCCACCATCAAGGGCTTCAAAACTATAAAAGTAGGTGGTTTCTGCCTCATTTAACTCACCTGTTTGGAATCCTAGTGCCACAAAGGACATTCAGATAAGACTAAAGAAATTTGAATAACGTATGGGCTTTGGTTCATGAATGCAAAATAAGCAAATGATTAATCTTACCAACAAATATAATAGTAAATTCCACTTTCAAGTCTTTATTTGTGCAATCTCCCAAAACAAATGCTTTAGCCTCCTGCTTAACTTATTTTAATTCATTCATTTTCCAACGCTAAACTGGAGACCTACCTTTTCTATCAATTCTGAGTTGACTACTTTAATCCCAGTGGTCTCTCCCTCTAAGGGCTTAGTGTGAGAATATGTGTCACACTATGTAGCCCCTATTTATAATGTTATAACTTTTGTCTTTATTCCCTTTGTATCCATATTTTGTCTTCTTGAATGATTGCAAGGTAAGCAGATATGTCTTTGTAAACTTCCTTTATATGACAATCAACTTTGAGTATAATTCTAGCCTTAATGTATGTGACAGAATTTGTTCATTAATTTTTTAAAAAAAATCACAAGTGATGTGCCCCAAATTGTGTTTTCAGGTTCAATCAGGTAACTATCACTAGGTACCATTCTCCTGAATGTATAACCTACTATAATTTTGAAATTTATAGGAATGGCAAAGACTAACTGATCTTTCCTTTCAAAGGGACTCCAAACTCCCTAATGACTAAATATTGGGTTGGCCAAAGGTCGTTTTCTTTTGTTTTTCAAAGACCTGAGCAAAACTTTTGGCTAACCCAATATACAATCTCAACTCTTCAATTCCTTCATAAACTGAATTCTGCCCCCAATTCCAGTCTTATCCCCTAATATTCTCCAACATTTAACATGATTCAAATAGGAGAGAGAATTCAACTTACTTTGGGGAAAGGAGGTGGGGTTGGATTTCCATGCTCTTCCCTACTTCCATGTATTTTAAAGTGCTGAAACCACTTCAGCTGGTCATTCCTAACACTTCAGCTAGTAAGACTTAAGTTCTCTTTCCCTGTTCTTCTATATTATTTCAAAGTATTAAGTCATATTATTTAAATGTAACTATTACAATACTATGTTGATGTAATTATGCTAACTTATCCATCTTTTTGACCATGTTGTGAGACTCTCAGTAATAAGGATTATATTTTCTTCTTCTTTATAGCCAGAATAACTCACAGTGTAGTTGGCACTTAATACATCTTCAAATGAGAAATTATTGAAAGTGAAGGAAAAGAAACTATTCTAGGAACTATGATTCCCAATGGCCTAAAAATCCATAGATAGTTGGCATCATTGATATATTTACTACAATATAACAGAAAATGCAAACTATCCTAAGAAATGCTTGTAGAAACAATCACTAACCATCTCAGTAGAGTCTGAAGCTTGAAAGCACATATTCTATGTATACTAAGATGTAGATATGACCTTTCTCTATTACTTTTTATTGTGTATTCTTCATTATTTTATACTTTATATGGGTACTTTATATTCTATAACTCACCTATAGTCTACTATAAACCTCTCTTATCCCCTACACAAATCTTGAACCAACTGTCTTTCAATTGCAAGCTTTCTTTGAAATTTTCTACATTTTATAAGAATTTGAACTACCCACAAATGTGACCCTGTCTTCTGTAAGTTTCCAGCCAAGCAAATGCAATTCATAAGCACATTGGCCAAGTGGCTGGCACTAAGGCACATAAGCAGATCATTGCTTTAAGATGGAACTTTGTTGTTGTTCAGTTGCTACATTGTGACTGACTCTTTGTGACCCCATAGACAGAAGCACACCAGCCTCCCCTGTCCTTCACTATCTCCCAGAAGTTTGCTCAAACTCATGTCCATTTGCCGGGGTCCAGCCCCGGTGGATCCAGGGAATTCGAAGGGGGGACGGCGTCGGCGAGGAAAAACTTATTTATTTAGAAATATAAGAATAGATTAGGAAGAAATAGTATAGTAGGAAAATTAAGATGGAGAAAAGAAGGCTAAATAACTTGNCCCACCCCACCCCAGGCACTCCTCCACTCTCTTCTCTTCAAGTCTTTGCGTTTACATGCCCTCACACTTCGAGGATGGATTCTCCTGCTTTCTTCTAAATAAAATAGAGCTGTAACACTGACTTGCCTAAGAGCTATAACACGGTTTGTCCAAGACCTGAGAGCTGTGACGCACCAAGGGCTTTAATGTCCGTAGCTCCAAATCTTTGTTGTGATGAGACAAAGAACCGAGGAGCATACACTCGCGTGACACATCCAAGTGCTGGATTTCAGAATCTTTTGTTGACTATGATGGCTATTCCATTTGTTCTAAGGGATTCCTGCCCACAGTAGTAGATATAATGCTCATCTAATTTAAATTCAACCATTCTAGTCCAGTTTAGTTCAGTGATTCCTAAAACGTCAATATTCACTCTTGCCATCTCCTGTTTGACCACTTCCAATTTACCTTGATTCATGGACCTAATTGCCGGGGACCAGCCCCGGTGGATCCAGGGATATTCAAAGGGGGGACAGAGCGGGCGGATAGAACAGGATAGGAGAGGATAGAATAGTGTAGTAGGAAATTAGTGGAAGAAAAGAGGGCTGAATTACTTGGTTTATGGGGAAAACCAATAAAACCCCGAGACAAGAGGCTTGCACCATCTACCTTAGGCCACCTGCGTCCGTTTGAATATCGGAGAGTGCCCCGCCCTGGGTTGTCTCTCTCACGGATCTTAGCAGCCGGGACAGGTAAGTAGACATGGCAAGCCTTCGCGCCCCAGATGGGAATTCAGCTGAAAAAGGGAAGAAAAAGAAAAGAACGACATGGGGAAGCCCAGCCTTAGTGTAAGGCTCCAAGAGGGAAAAAAGGGGGAAAAAGGGAAAAAAGGGAAGGGGGGGGAAAGGGGGAAAAAGGGGGAAATCTAACATTGGCGTAAGGCTCCAAGAGGGAAAAAAGGGGAAAAAAAGGGAAAAAGGGGAAGGGGGGAAAAAGGGGAAAAAAAGGGGAAATCTAACGTTGGCGTAAGGCTCCAAGAGAGAGTTTATTGTTCAGAACCAACTTATATACCCCAAATTATACATAATAAAATATGAAGAGTTACGCAGAAGTAGCAGTCCCGACCCTCATTGAGACAAGGCTTTCTTTTTTGCATACTCTCCTGTTACAAAAGTCTCAGGTGGTTTACACTATCTTCTGGCCAAGAGGCCTATTAACATTTCTATGGCTCTCTTCTGATGAAGTTTTTGTTAACCAGAAGACTTATTTGTGTTAATCTTTCCAAAGTCTGAATGCCACTCTCAGAAAACATTAAATAAGAATACAGCAGTTTGTAATAAAAGGAAGTACAGTGATTTATAGCAAAGGAAAAGTAATTTACTCAAAAGTTCAGTATTGCTAATATCAAAACTACTACATATCCCTTTTTCCATATCCCATTTATATAGATTACATCTTCCCGGGTGCCTGAGAGATAAGAAATAAGGAGGTCTGGCAGCAATCATTGAGTCAACCGTGAAATCCTGTCACCAATATAAATTTGAAAAGACTCTGAAACTTTAAGATACTTTGAGGCTTTTGTGCCTCCCACATTTGGGAGGTTGTGAGCAATTCACAAACTTGCAAAAGGTCAGGGGACTCTGTTTAAGCAGGCTAGAGCATTATCAAAGGGGGGTTGGGCTGAAACACTTTCAAATGCAGGAAACCAAAGCTTTGAATTAACTCTTCCCGAGAAACTGGCAGAGAATAATGGGAAAACAGACAAATTCTTATTTTGGGGGGCACATGTTCAGGAAAAGCCAGGGAGAAATCCGATGACTCAAATTGCCCTGCCATCTGAGTTTGCGACGTGACCCTGTCACGGGTGGGATTCCTCACGCTGGCCCCCGACAGGCCAAAACAACAAAGAACAACAAAAGCAAAAGTTTATCAACCCCTTTCTTAGAGTAATTTATATTTATATGAAGAGTTTAGTATTTTTATGCATTTAATAAAATACATAGAATTATAGAGGAAACAAATTATATTGAAATATTAAGGGAAGCAAAAAATGTATTTTATACTTGAAATTTGCTAAGAAAGTAAATCATAAATGTTCTTACTACAAAAAAAATGTGGTAATTATGTGGCATAGTAGAGATGATGGCTAATACTATGAATGTAAGCATTTTGCAAGATATAAGCATTTTCAAATTAGTACCTTGTACACATTAAACTTACACACACACACACACACACACACACACAAATGCTGCATGTATACTAGGAGAGGAAAGGTTCCAGAGTGGTGAGTCAGACACTGGTGCTGGTTTTACTCTTGAGGTGGTCTACAAAGGAAGCTGAAGGACAAGTATGAGCTTTAAATTCTGCAGGATCAGGGGTGAACAGTGAGGGTAAGGATCTCCCTTTAGACTAGCACCCCAAAGGAATGTCTCTGGGGAATAGGGAGGAACTGAAAGCAAACCAGTATGGGCTACAGCCAGGTTGCCCACCACCTGTGAGATGCCAGAAAAGCCTTGGCTAACTGTGGTGCATTACTCTCTCAGATGGTGAAGACTCTGCCTGTAATATAGGAGACCCAGGTTCAAACTCCCTGTCAGGAAGATCCCTTGGAGAAGTGAAGTGAAAGTCACTCTGTCGTGTCCAACTCTTTGCAACCCCATGGACGATACAGTCCATGGAATTCTCCAGGCCAGAATACTGGAGTGGGTAGCCTTTCCCTTCTCCAGGAGATCTTCCCAACCCAGGGATTGAACCCAGGTCTCCTGCATTGCAGGTGGATTCTTTACCAGCTGAGCCACTAGGGAAGCCCAGGAAATGCCAAAGGGAGGAATAATAACATCAACCAGATAAGGAAAAGCAATTGGACAATCCTGGGGTGGCTGGGGATACAAGGCCTCAAGAAAACTCATGCCTTCCATGGAAACTGTCCCTAGACCAGCCATGACTTTGATCCTTGTGCATCCATCTATTTTGACCATGTGTGGATGGGAGTCTTGTTCTCTCCAACCACTGCTAAAGGCATTCATTCTGTTGATTTCATATTTTGACCCTGCCACTGCTTCAACTGCTGGGATTTCAAGTATCAAGCCTGTTCAAAGCAAGAGTGCATGAGTCACTTGGAGCAGGATGCACTAGAAGATAGTATGGGCTACAGCCAGGTTGCCCACCACCTGTGAGATGCCAGAAAAGCCTTGGCTAACTGTGGTGCATTACTCTCTCCGATGGTGAAGACTCTGCCTGTAATATAGGAGACCCAGGTTCAAACTCCCCGTCAGGAAGATCCCTTGGAGAAGTGAAGTGAAAGTCACTCTGTCGTGTCCGACTCTTTGCAACCCCATGGACGATACAGTCCATGGAATTCTCCAGGCCAGAATACTGGAGTGGGTAGTCTTTCCCTTCTCCAGGAGATCTTCCCAATCCAGGGATTGAACCCAGGTCTCCTGCATTGCAGGCGGATTCTTTACCAGCTGAGCCACTAGGGAAGTCCAGGAAATGCCAAAGGGAGGAATGATAACATCAACCAGATAAGGAAAAGCAACTGGACAATCCTGGGGTGGCTGGGGATACAAGGCCTCAAGAAAACTCATGCCTTCCATGGAAACTGTTCCTAGACCAGCCATGACTTTGATCCTTGTGCATCCATCTATTTTGACCATGTGTGGATGGGAGTCTTGTTCTCTCCAACCACTGCTAAAGGCATTCATTCTGTTGATTTCACATTTTGACCCTGCCACTGCTTCAACTGCTGGGATTTCAAGTATCAAGCCTGTTCAAAGCAAGAATGCATGAGTCACTTGGAGCAAGATGTACTAGAAGAGGAGAGAACTGGTACCTGTCCAAGCACACTACACAGAATCCAGGGACGACAGGCGATGCCTAGACTATGACATGCATGTGTGTGTGCTAAGTCGCTTTAGTTGTGTCTGACGGTTTGTGACCCCATGTACTGTAGCTCATCAGGCTCTTCTGTTCACGGGATTTCCCAGGCAAGGAAACTGGAGTGGGTTGTCATTTCCTTCTCCATATTGTGGAATATTTTGAACACAAAGAGGGCAGAACTCTAATATAACAGACATCCATGTCCCACCTTTCTGGGCTTCCCTGGTGGTGCTAATGGTAAAGAGACCACCTGCTCATGCAGGAGACATAAGAGACCTGGGTTGATCCTTGGGTTGGGAAGATCCCCTGGAGGAGGGCATAGCAACCCACTCCAGTATTCTGGCCTGGAGAATCCACCTTTCTGAATTAACTTCTGGACTGGCAGTTAATACTAATACTAATTAATACCAATACTAATTTGTGTAAACTTTTAAATTTATCAACCTTGCTAGAGATTGCTTTATTAGTATTTTTTCAAGAAACCAAATTTCAGTTTTTTTCTCTCTACTACTTCACTTCTTCAAAATTTATTTAATTTGTTCTTTTGTGATCATTGTTTCCTGCTTTATTCTTTGAGTTTGCTACATTTATTCTTATTAATACCTTACTATGTTAAAATAGTAAGGTATTAAATAATATTTCAAGCTTTAACACACTTTTTAAGGCTAAATTTTTTTCTCTTGGAGAAGGAAATGGCAACTCACTCCAGGATTCTTGCCTGGAGAATTCCATGGACAAAGGAGCCTGGTGGTCTATAGTCCATGGGGCTGCAAAGAGTCAAATACCACTGAGCAACTAACATTTTCACTTTCACTTTTCACTGTCAGACAAAGTAGATTTTAATGCAATAATACACTCAGGGATAACAAAGGTAGCTTCATAAAGATAAAAGACTGAATGCACCAGAAAGATATAACAATTCTGAATTTGTACTCAGTATCTAATGATTGAACTATGAGCAGAAATAGTCAAATTCAGTGTGTTGGGGGGGAGGGGGCAGGGGGTGGTGATTTGGCTTAAGAAGGAGGGGATATATGTATACTTATATCTGCCTCCAGGAGATAGTAAAGGACAGGGAAGCCTGGGGCACAGCAGTCATGGGGTTGCAAAGCATCAGACACCACTTAGCACCTGAACAACAACAAATAGCTGATTCATCCTGTTGAACCAACATGACATTGTAAAGCGATTATCCTCCAATTAAAATTTAAAAAAAGAAACGGTCAAATTCAGTATCACACTGGCTGATTTTAACATATATCACTCCATGATTGATATAACAAGGAGACAAAAAAGTCAGATTTCACAGGATTGACCTAATGGGTGGGCATATACAGAAAATGCACTTGATCACTGCCGAAATGACCTTTAAAAACAAACAGATGATCTACTAATTTTGACAAGTGCTGCATTCCACACTTAAATTTCAAAGAATTTAAATTGTGCCGAGTATGTTCTCTAGCCACAATGTAATGATACTAAAAGCCACTGACAAAGGCAGAAAAATATAGGTCCTCCACATATTTGAAAACGAAGAAACGCACTTCTATATAACTCATGAGTGAAAAAAAAAAATCTCAATTGACTTTATTCTAATCAATTTCTCTGTATAGATTCCAGCAGAAATGAGAAAAATGAAGATGACTCAAAAGGAAGAATTGGTTTGTACTTGTACTTTCTCTCAGTCGTGTCCGACTCTTTTGCGACCCCATGGACTGTAGCCTACCAGGCTCCTCCCTCCATGGGATTCTCCAGGCAAGAGTACTGGAGTGGGTTGCCATTTCCTTCTTCAGGGGATCTTCCAGACCCAGGGATCGAACCCGGGTCTTCTGCATTGCGGGCAGACGCTTTAACCTCTGAGCCACCAGGGAAGCCCGAGAATTGGTTTATCAACATATAATGCTAAAGCAAATGGATGTTCACAAGTATACAAACACATGAACTGCACACTTGATAATAATGATTTTTTCCTCCAGCTTGTATGGAGATTAATTGACTTCTGTTAGCACCTAATACCACTCCAGTACTCTTGCCTGGAAAATCCCATAGGCAGAGGAGCCTGGTGGGCCGCAGTCCATGGGGTCACTAAGAGTCAGACACGACTGAGCGACTTCACTTTCACTTTTCACTTTCATGCATTGGAGAAGGAAATGGCAACCCACTCCGGTGTTCTNATGTTCAGGAAAAACCAGGGAGAAATCCGATGACTCAAATTGCCCTGCCGTCTGAGTTTGCCACGTGACCCTGTCCCGGGTGGGATTCCTCACGCTGGCCCCCGACAACGATTGAAGTGACTTAGCAGCAGCAGCAGCAGCACCTGATAATTACACATTTGATTTTACTAGTGCTTAATCTAGATAAATTTCTGTACACATATATTTCTTGTTTCACTATTAAGTATGTAATATTTTGCCTATTTTATAGATATTAAACTGAACTCAGTTAAGTTGCTTGATAAATGACAGGTAGTAAAACACAAGATAGAAGGATTTTTGGGGGGAGCTTGCATTGCAACAAACCGGGAGATCTTAGTTTCCCGGTCAGGGATCAAACCCATTCCCCTTGAAGCGGAAGCATGGAGTCCTAGCCACCGGACTGCTAGGGAATTCCCAGGATAGTAGGATTTAGTACAAAGATACTTGACTTGAAAACCCATGATTAATCACTTTACTAGGAGAATTAAATTTTGAAAGAACCGGAAATTCTGGCATACCCAATATTTCATTCCCTTTGACTCATTCTAGAAGCCCACACCAAAAGTTGATGACAGAATCATGAAAAAGAAAACGTTCTGGAGATGAATTTCCTCAAGGCTATCTTTATGCCTCTTGTCCCCAGGTTGTAGATGAAGGGGTTCATCATTGGAGTAATCACAGTGTACATCACACTGCCCTCCTCCTGGGGGAGAGAGAGTAGCTGCAGAACTAAGGTAGATACCAACACAGGTCCCATAATTTAAGAAAACGACAGAGAGGTGAGACCCACAGGTGGAAAAAGCTTTATACCTTGCACCAATGGGTGGGATTCTCTGGGTGAAGGAGACAAACCGTGTGTAAGAGAAAATTACACCTGAGAGAGTACCAACACATAACAGTTTAGTCACCAGATACACCAGGATGTCATTGATAAGCCAGGCAAGAACAGGCAAGTTTGAGGATCTGAGCAAGTTCACAGAAGTGGGGGATTTTCAAGTCTGTGCAGAAGGACAGCTGCAACACCATCAGACTGTGCATCAGGGCATTCAGAATGCTAACGAACAAAGAGAGAAGCAGCCGCAGACCACAGAGACAAGGGTTCATGATGATCACGTAACACAGTGAACCTTGCACCAATGGGTGGGATTCTCTGGGTGAAGGAGGCAAACCGTGTGTAAGAGAAAATTACACCTGAGAGAGTACCAACACATAACAGTTTAGTCACCAGATACACCAGGATGTCATTGATAAGCCAGGCAAGAACAGGCAAGTTTGAGGATCTGAGCAAGTTCACAGAAGTGGGGGATTTTCAAGTCTGTGCAGAAGGACAGCTGCAACACCATCAGACTGTGGATCAGGGCATTCAGAATGCTAACGAACAAAGAGAGAAGCAGCCGCAGACCACAGAGACAAGGGTTCATGATGATCACGTAACACAGTGGGTGCCAGATGGCCAGGATGGTCAGGAGTAAATTGTCATTACAAGTGAAAACCATGAAAAAATACACCTGAGTGAGGCAGCCTGCATAGGTGATGGCTTTGTTCTCTGTCTGGATGCTCGACAGCATCTTGGGGACTACAGTGGAGATGAAAGAGATGTTAACAAAGGACGTGGGAGAGGAAGAAGAACATGGGAGTGTGGAAGTGGAGGTCAGAGCTGACAGCCAGGATGATGGGCAGATTCCCAAGCATGGTGACCAGGTACATGGACAGGAAGAGCCCAAACAGGAGGGGCTGCAGGTCTGCATTATCAGAGAGGCCCAGGAGGAGGATTCTGAGATGTCTGTCTAGTTTTCTGATTTCATGTTGTTGATACATGTACTGGAAAATATAGACATGAGTTACTATGAAATGGATACACAGACATCATTTGTTTGAGAGAAATTTTTCTTCTATGCCTTAAATTCTAAAAATATTTAGAGACTTCCCTGGTGGTCCAGGAATTAAGACTCCATGCTTCCACTGCAAGGGGCACAGATTCGACCCCTGGTTGGGGAACTAGGAACCTGCACGCTGGGTGAGGCAGCCAAAAAAAATTTTTTTAATGTAAGTAATTCTTCCCTTCAAGTTCCTCTATTCATTTCCTCCTTCTCTAAGTAATTTTTGAATAACTTCTAAATACTGTACATTTTTTTCTGATACTAAAATTAAAACATGAAAACAAGTGCTATTGTTTTTTTCTAGGAACCATCACGGGCTTCTCAGGTGGTGCCAGTGGTAAAGAACCCGCTTGCCAGTGCAGGAAATGTCAGAGATGTGGGCTTGATCCCTGGGTCAGGAAGATCCCTTGGAGGAGGGCATGGCAACCCACTCCAATATTCTTGCCTAGTGAATCTCATAGACTAAGGACCCTGGCAGGCTACAGTCCACAGGGACACAAAGAGTCAGACACGACTGAAGCAATTTAGCACACATGCATGCATCATGCCTCCAGCACTTTATTTTCTTAGTATTAATTTATTTACGTTATTTATTTATTTGGCTGCATCTGGTCTTAGTTGCAGTACTTGGGATCTTTAGTTGTGACAGGCAAACTCTTAGTTGAACTATGGGGGATCTAGTTGCCAGACTAGGAATCAAACCTGGGCCCCCTGCATTGGAAGCACAGAGTTTTAGTCACTGCACCACCAGGGAAATCCCAAAGCATTTTAAAATCTATGATTAAATTCTAGTCACTTCTTCATACAGATCAAGCCTGGTTGAGAAGTGAAAATGAAAGTGGCTCAGTCATGTCTGATTCTTTGAGACCCCATGGACTATACATGGAATCCATTAAATTCTCCAGGCCAGAATCTGGAGTGGGTAGCCTATCCCTTCTCCAGAGGATCTTCCTGACCCAAGAATTGAACCAGGGTCTCCCCAGTTCTGCATTGCAGGCAGATTCTTTACCAGCTGAGCTAACAGTGAAGCCCTCAAGCCTAGTTGGATGACTTTATTTTCTCAGAGGATTTTTAACTCTGTGGTTAACCTTATACTGAGCCTGCTCAGATTTGCAAATCTCAGGTATTGCTGGAAATTATAAGCTCAGATTCTCTTCTATCTCAATATAAAAAATAATATCATTAATCCATTCCTTTAAATATTCTAACACTATTGCACTGTGGGGAACAATCTGCAAGCTATTTTGCTAAATAAAGGTTAAAAAAATAGTATGATTATTAATGTGCAGACAAGAGTTAAGGAAGTAACATAGATGTCTATCTGTGCATAAAATTTCTCTTCAAGAATCCATACAAAATCAGTGCAATGTTAGCCTCAAAAAGAGGACTTTAGATCCGATCCTTTTGTAGTTCATGAGCGTGATGATTGGGTGTTCACGCTGGTGCGTGACATGTGCCTCCCTGCAAACCTTGTTACGACACCGGCACATTACCCGTCTGACGTGAAAAAAAAAAAAAAAGAGGACTTTATTGCTAAGAAACTGGAATAAAGGGGACATTTTTCACTGTTTTTGGTACCTTTTGAATTTTGAGCCATGTAAATGAACCTCTTCAAAAAATTAACTTTTTTTCCTGGCTTGATTTTCCTTGACCAAGATTTCTAAAAAGCCTAATGATATTTTCTAACTCTCGGTATCGTAAATCTGAAATCATTGTGGTTATTCTCTAATATTTGGTAATTTTCCTTTCTTTTAGAGGAAGATACTATGATTTATCTTTTTTTATTATAAAAATGATTTGTACCTCCCCAACAAATGTGATTCCTGGTGGCTCAGCAGTAAAGAATCTGCCTGCCAACACAGGAGATCTAAGTTCGATCCCTGGGTTGGGGAGATCCCTGGGAGAAGGAATGGCAACCCACTCCAGTATTCTTACTGGGAAATCCCATTGGAAATCCCATGGAGTCTTGTGGGTTACAGTCCATGGGGTCGCAAAGAGTCAGACATGACTCAGCAATCAAAGAACAACAACCTAAGAAAATGAAAGGTTTCAATTTATAAATTAAAAAAAAAAGAAGGGTGGTTGTCAGGGGATGGGAAGATGGCAGAATGGGAGTGGGAGGTGGGTGGGTGGTGTTTATTATTTCAAGGGGACCAAAAATCACTTTTGAAAAACAAAAACTCTTCTGGAGATGAATGGTGGTGATGGTTACACAAAATGGAATTGAACTCAATGCCATTGAACTGCATACTTAAAATAGTTAAAAGGGTACATTTTACTTTCTATATTTTGTCATTATTAAAAAATAAATGAATATATAAGAAATACTGAAGGAACTCTTTCTGTTTTGCTTGCTCATGCGCTTGTCCTCTGTGCTTTGAGAAATCAGCGAGCTGCCCCCTCATTTCTTGAATTTCATGGATGTTCTCAGGAACACAGCCCCACCCCTACTTCTGTTTCAGGCTTCTCCCTCAGTCAGGGAATTCTGCAGATCAGGGAATATTTAATACCATTTACGGAGACTCAGATCTTACCTCCTCCTGTTCTTGGTAGAATCGCATCAGAGTCAATAGCACAGGTCTCCTCTTTCCCTTCCTGAAATAAAGGGATGCAATGGAGCAGCCTGAAATTCTCAGAAAATGTTAGGAAGTATTGATTTCCTTCAAATAGCAAATTGGTCCATAAAATTTCAGGGTGAGAGAATGGGGTCAGCAGAGCCAGGAGCAATTGCAAACCTGGTGCCAAGGGACTTGGGAATAGGCCAGAAAAATTGAGAGGCCCATTAGACAGTGACTCTCAGTCTTGACCATGTGTCAGAGTCACCTGGAGGGTTTCTTAAAACAGAGATTGCTGGGCACCACCCCAGTTTCAGCATCTCTAGGTGAAGTCCGAGAAAATGCATTTCAAAGAATTCCCCAGGTAATGCTGATACAACTGGTAGAACCTGCTGCATAATTTCAGGTCCCAGTGCAAAATGAAAATTTGGAACCCCAAGTTGTGAAAATGTCAAGACAGTGATAGCAGAGCATTCAACTAGGAGCAGGGTCCTCCGTGGCCCTTCTGATTGCACATCCACAAACCCAGCTCTGGCTGCTGGTCACATTATTAAGGGACACATTATTTTTCTAATATTTATTTATTTCTATGTATTTCTTTGGGATTCCCTGGTGGCTCAGATGTAAAGAATCTGCCTGCAGTATAAGAGACCTGGGCTCAAACCCTGGGTGGGGAAGATCCCCTGGAGAAGGAAATGGCAACCCACTCCAGTATTCTTGCCTGGAGAATCCCATGGACAGAGGAGCCTGGTGGGATACAGTCCATGGGTTTGCAAAGAGTCAGACACAACTGAGCGACTAACACAAACATACATATTTATTTATTTATTTGGCTGCAACAGGTCTTAGTGTGAGATCTTTAATTGGAGCTTGTGGGACCTAGTTCCCTGACCAGGGATTGAACCTGGGCCCCCTGCACTGGGAGCATGAAGTCTTAGCCACTGGATCAGCAGGGAAGTCCCGACACATTTCTTTTTCTTTCTTTCTTTCTTTTTTTTTAATTTTTTGGCACAGCATGCAAGATCTTAGCTCCATGACTAGGGATTGAACCTGAGGCCCCTGAAGTGGAGGCATAGAGTCTTAACTCCTGGACCACCAGAGCAGTCCTTGGGATACATTTTGAGAAATGTTGGTTTAGATTTCCTGCTTAATTAACCCAGTTCAGTTCCGTTCAGTCGCTCAGTTGTGTCCGACTCTTTGCAAACCCATGAATCGCAGCATGCCAGGCCTCCCTGTCCATCACCAACTCCCGGAGTTCACTTAGACTCACGTCCATCAAGTCAGTGATGCCATCCAGCCATCTCATCCTCTGTCGTCCCCTTCTCCTGCTGCCCCCAATCCCTCCCAGCATCAGGGTCTTTTCCAATGAGTCAACTCTTCTCATGAGGTGGCCAAAGTACTGGAGTTTCAGCTTTAGCATCATTCTTCCAAAGAACACCCAGGGCTGATCTCCTTCAGAATGGACTGGTTGGATCTCCTTGCAGTCCAAGGGACTCTCAAGAGTCTTCTCCAACACCACAGTTGAAAATTTCTCTTTACTAGGGAATACACATCTCAAATTAGGATAGTCAACACTGACCTTTTAATATTTCATCAAACACTCCTTTTTGCTCTCAGCTGTGCTTTCTTAGATTCTGTCTCAGTTAAGTTCAGTTCAGTTCAGTTGTTCAGTCGTGTCTGACTCCTTGTGATCCCATGAACTGCAGCACACCAGGCCTCCCTGTCCATCACCAACTCCCAGAGCCCACCCAAACCCATATCCATTGAGTCAGTGCTGCCATCCAACCGTCTCATCTCTGAGATAAGATCTCTCATCTCTGTCATCCCCTTCTCCTCCTGCCCTCAATCTTTCCCAGCATCAGAGTCTTTTCCAATGAGTCAGCTCTTCACATCAAGTGGCCAAAGTATTGGAGTTTCAGCTTCAACATCAGTCCCACCAATGAACACCCAGAGACTGATCTCCTTTAGGATGGACTGGTTGGATCTCCTTGCAGTCCAACAGACTCTCAAGAGTCTTCTCCAACACCACACTTCAAAAGCATGAATTCTTTGGCACTCAGCCTTCTTCACAGTCCAAATCTCACATCCATACATGACTACTGGAAAAACCATAGCCTTGACTAGTCGGCAAAGTAATATCTCTGCTTTTGAATATGCTATCTAGGTTGGTCATAACTTTCCTTCCAAGGAGTAAGCGTCTTTTCATTTCATGGCTGCAGTCACCATCTGCAGTGATTTTGGAGCCCAGAAAAATAAAGTCTGACACTGTTTCCACTGTTTCCCCATCTATTTCCCATGAAGTGATGGGACCAGAGGCCATGATCTTCGTTTTCTGAATGTTGAGCTTTAAGCCAACTTTTTCACTCTCCTCTTTCACTTTCATCAAGAGGCTTTTTAGTTCCTCTTCACTTTCTGCCATAAGGGTGGTGTCATCTGCATATCTGAGGTTATTCATATTTCTCCTGGCAATCTTCATTCCAGCTTGTGTTTCTTCCAGTCCAGCGTTTCTCATGATGTACTCTGCATANAGCCAACTTTTTCACTCTCCTCTTTCACTTTCATCAAGAGGATTTTTAGTTCCTCTTCACTTTCTGCCATAAGGGTGGTGTCATCTGCATATCTGAGGTTATTGATATTTCTCCCAGCAATCTCGATTCCAGCTTGTGTTTCTTCCAGCACAGCATTTCTCATGATGTACTCTCCATATAAATTAAATAAGCAGGGTGATAATATACAGCCTTGACGTACTCCTTTTCCTATTTGGAACCAGTTTGTCATTCCATGTCCAGTTCTAACTGTTGCTTCCTGACTTGCATATAGGTTTCTCAAGAGGCAGGTCAGGTGGTCTGGTATTCCCATCTCGCTCAGAATTTTCCACAGTTTATTGTGATCCACACAGTCAAAGGCTTTGGCATAGTCAATGAGGCAGAAATAGATGTTTGTTCTGGAACTCTCTTGCTTTTTCCATGATCCAACGGATGTTGGCAATTTGGTCTCTGGTTCCTCTGCCTTTTCTAAAACCAGCTTGAACATCTGGAAGTTCACGGTTCATGTATTGCTGAAGCCTGGCTTGGAGAATTTTGAGCATTACTTTACTAGAGTGTGAGATGAGTGCAATTGTGCAGTATTTTGAGCATTCTTTGGCATTGCCTTTCTTTGGGACTGGAATGAAAAGTGACCTTTTCCAGTCCTGTGGCCACTGCTGAGTTTTCCAAATTTGCTGGCACATTGAGTGCAGCACTTTCACAGCATCATCTTTCAGGATTTGAAATAGCTCAACTGAAATTCCATCACCTCCACTAGCTTTGTTCATAATGATGCTTTCTAAGGCCCACTTGACTTCACATTCCAGGGTATCTGGCTATAGGTGAGTGATCACACCATCATGATTATCTTGGTCTTGAAGATCTTTTTTGTACCTACACTGAAACCAAGCACCATCCAGTGACCAACAAGTTCCAGAGCAAGACATACCACACAAATTCTCCAGCAACACAGGAACATAGCCCTGAGCTTCAATATACAGGCTGCCCAAAATCACTCCAAACCCATTGACATCTCATAACTCATTACTGGACACTTCATTGCACTCCAGAGAGAAGAAATCCAGCTCCACCCACCAGAACACTGACACAAGCTTCCCTAGCCAGGAAACCTTGAAAAGCCACCCGTCCAACTCCACCCACAGCAAGGAAACTCCACAATAAAGAGAACTCCACAAGCTGCCAGAATACAGAAAGACCACCCCAAACACAGCAATACAAACAAGATGAAGAGGCAGAGTAATACCCAGCAGGTAAGGGAACAGGATAAATGCTCACCAAGCCAAACAAAAGAGGAAGAGATAGGGAATCTACCTGATAATGAATCCCGAATAGTGATAGTGAAAATGATCCAAAATCTTGAAAACAAAATGGAGTTACAGATAAATAGCCTGGAGACAAGGATCACCAAGATGCAAGAAAGGTTTAACAAGGACCTAGAATAAATTTTAAAAAAGGTCAATATATAATGAATAATGCAATAAATGAGATCAAAAACACTCTGGAGGGAACCAACAGTAGAATAACAGAGGCAGAAGATAGGATAAGTGAGGTAAAAGATAGAATGGTATGAGTGAGTGAAGTCGCTCAGTTGTGTCCGACTCTTTGCGACCCCGTGGGCTGTAGCCCACCAGGCTCCTCCGTCCATGGGATTCTCTAGGCAAGAATACTGGAGTGGGTTGCCATTTCCTTCTCCAGAGGATCTTCCCAACCTGGGATCAAACCCAGGTCTCCCGCATTGCAGGCAGATGCTTTAACCTCTGAGCCACCAGGGAAGCCCCATAGAATGGTATAAATACATGAAACAGAGAGGGGAAAAAATTAAAAGAAATTTAAAAAAAAGAAATAAGGACAATCTCAGAGACCTCAGGGACAATGTTAAATGCCCCAACATTCGAATCATAGGAGTCCCAGACAAAGACAAAAAGAAAGACCATGAGAAAATACTTGAAGAGATAATAGTTGAAAACTTCCAAAAATGGGGAAGGAAATAAACACCCAAGTCCAAGAAACCCAGGGAGTCCCAAACAGGATAAACCCAAGGCAAAACACCCCAAGACACATATTAATCAAATTAACAAAGAGGAAATATTAAAAGCAGCAAGGGAAAAACAACAAATAACACACAAGGGGATTCCTATAAGAATAACAGCTGATCTGTCAATAGAAACTCTTCAGGCCAGGAGGGAATGGCAGGACATACTTAAAGTGATGAAAGAAAATAACCTACAGCCCAGATTACTGTACCCAACAAGGATCTCACTCAAATATGAAGGAGAAATCAAAAGCTTTACAGACAAGCAAAAGCTCAGAGAATTCAGCACCACCAAACCACCTCTCCAACAAATCCTAAAGGATCTTCTCTAGACAGGAAACACAAAAAGGGTGTATAAACTTGAATCCAAACAATAAAGTAAATGGCAATGTGATCATAGTTATCGATAATTCCCTTAAACATAAACGGGTTGAATGCCCCAACCAAAAGACAAAGACTGGCTGAATGGATACAAAAACAAGATAGCTATATATGTTGTCTACAAGAGACCCACCTTGAAACAAGGGACACATACAGACTGAAAGTGAAGGGCTAGAAAAAGATACCACACAAATAGAGACCAAAAGAAAGCAGGAGTAGCAATACTCACATCAGACAAAATAGACTTTAAAACAAAGGCTGTGAAAGAGACAAAGGACACTACATAATGATCAAAGGATCAATCCAAGGAGAAGATATAAAATTATAAATATATAGGCACCCAACATAGGAGCACCACAATATGTAAGACAAATGCTAACAACTATGAAAGGAGAAATTAATAAGAACACAATAATAGTGGGAGAATTTAATACCCCACTCACACCTATGGATAGATCAACTAAACAGAAAATTTAATAAGGAAACACAAACTTTAAATGATACAATAGACCAGCTAGACCTCATTGACATCTATAGGACATTTCACCCCAAAACAATGAATTTCACCTTTTTCTCAAGCACACACACAACCTTCTCCAGAATAGATCATATCCTGGGCCATAAATCTAGCCTTGGTAAATTCAAAAAAACTGAAATCTTTCCAAGCATCTTTTCTGACTACAATGCAGTAAGGTTAGATCTCAATTACAGGAGAAAAGCTATTAAAAATTCCAACATATGGAGGCTGAACAACACTCTGCTGAATAACCAACAAATCACAGAAGAAATCAAAAAAGAAATCAAAATGTGCATAGAAACGAATGAAAATGAAAACACAACAACCCAGAACCTGTGGGACACTGTAAAAGCAGTGCTAAGGGGAACATTCATAGCAATACAGGCTTACCTCAAGAAACAAGAAAAAAGTCAAATAAATAACCTAACTCTACACATAAAGCAAGGAAAAGGCAATGGGACCTCACTCCAGTACTCTTGCCTGGAAAATCCCATGGACGCAAGAGCCTGGTGGGCTGCAGTACATAGGGTCGCGAAGAGTCAGACATGACTGAATGACTTCACTTTCACTCTTCATTTTCATGCACTGGAAAAGGAAATAGCAACCCACTCCAGGACTCTTGCCTTGAGAATCCCAGGGACAGGGGAGCGTGGTGGGCTGCCGTCTATGGGGTCACAGAGAGTCAGACATGACTGAAGTGACTTAGCAGCAGCAGCACACCTAAAGCAACTAGTAAAGGAAGAAATGAAGAATCCCAGGGTCAGTAGAAGGAAGGAAATCTTAAAAGTGAGGGCAGAAATAAATTCAAAAGAAACAAAAGAGACCTAGCAAAAATCAACAAAGCTAAAAGCTGGTTCTTTGAGAGGATAAATAAAATCGACAAACCGTTAGCCAGACTCATCAAGAAACAAAGGGAGAAAAATCAAATCAATAAAATTAGAAATGAAAATGGAGAGATCACAACACAGAAATACAGACAATACAGAAATACAAAGGATCATAAGAGACTACTATCAGCAACTATATGCCAATAAAATGGACAACTTGGAAGAAATGGACCATTTCTTAGAAAAGTACAACTTTCCAAAACTGAACCAGGAAGAAATAGAAAATCTTAACAGACCCATCACAAGCATGGAAATTGAAACTGTAATCAGAAATCTTCCAGCAAACAAAAGCCCAGGTCCAGACGGCTACACAGCTGAATCCTACCAAAAATTCAGAGAAGAGCTAACACCTATCCTACTCAAACTCTTCAAGAAAATTGCAGAGGAAGGTAAACTTCCAAACTCATTCTATGAGGCCACCATCACCCTAATACCAAAACCTGACAAACATGCCACAAACAAAGAAAACTACAGGACAAAATCACTGATGAACATAGATGCAAAAATCCTTAACAAGATTCTAGCAATTAGAATCCAACAACACATTAAAAAAATCAGACATCATGACCAAGTGGGCTTTATCCCAGGGATGCAAGGATTCTTTCATATCCACAAATGAATCAATGTAATACACCACATTAACAAATTGGAAAATAAAAGCCATATGATTATCTCAATAGATGCAGAGAAGGCCTTTGACAAAATTCAACATCCGTTTATGATTAAAACCCTCCAGAAATCAGGCATAGAAGGAACATACCTCAACATAATAAAAGCTATATATGACAAACCCACAGCAAACATTATCCTCAATGGTGAAAAACTGAAAGCATTTCTCCTAAAGTCAGGAACAAGACAAAGGTGCCCACTCGCACCACTACTATTCAACATAGTTTTGGAAGTTTTGGCCACAGCAATCAGAGCAGAAAAAGAAATAAAAGAAATCCAAACTGGAAAAGAGAAGTCAAACTCTCACTGTTTGCAGATGACATGATCCTCTACATAGAAAACTCTGAAGACTCCACCAGAAAATTACTAGAGCTAATCAATGAATATATTAAAGTTGTAGGATATAAAATCAACACATTGAGAAAGCATTTCTCCTAAAGTCAGGAACAAGACAAAGGTGCCCACTCGCACCACTACTATTCAACATAGTTTTGGAAGTTTTGGCCACAGCAATCAGAGCAGAAAAAGAAATAAAAGAAATCCAAACTGGAAAAGAAGAAGTCAAACTCTCACTGTTTGCAGATGACATGATCCTCTACATAGAAAACTCGAAAGACTCCACCAGAAAATTACTAGAGCTAATCAATGAATATATTAAAGTTGTAGGATATAAAATCAACACATTGAAATCCCTTCCATTCCTATACACTAATAATGAAAAAAAAAAAGAAAGAAAGAAACTAGGGAAACAATTCCATTAACCATTGCAACGAAAAGAATAAAATAATTCAGAATATATCTACCTAAAGAAACAAAAGACCTATATGTAGAAAACTATAAGACACTGATGAAAGAAATCAGAGGATACAAATAGATGGAGAAATATACCATGTTCATGGATTGGAAGATCAATATAGTGAAAATGTGGATACTACCCAAAGCAATCTATAGATTCAATGCAACACCTATCAAGATACCAGCGGTATTTTTCACAGAGCTAGAACAAATAATTTCACAATTTGTATGGAAATACAAAAATCCTCGAATAACCAAAGCAACCTTGAGAACAAATGATGGAACTGGAGGAATCAACTTGCCTGACTTCAGGCTCTACTACAAAGCCACAGTCATCAAGACAGCATGGTACTGACACAAAGACAGAAATATAGATCAATGGAACAAAATAGAAAGCCCAGAGATAAATCCACACACCTCCTGACAGATGCTGTAAAAGTGCTGCATTCAATATGCCAGCAAATCTGGAAAACTCAGCAGTATCATGGAAAAGAAATGCAAAAAAGCAAAAGGTAAGAGAAGTGAAAAGCAAAGGAGAAAAGGAAAGATATAAGCATCTGAATTCAGAGTTCCAAAGAATAGCAAGAAGAGATGAGAAAGCCTTCCTCAGCGATCAATGCAAAGAAATAGAGGAAAACAACAGAATGGGAAAGACTAGAGATCTCTTCAAGAGAGTTAGAGATACCATTTCATGCAAAAATGGGCTCGATAAGGGACAGAAATGGTATGGACCTAACAGAAGCAGAAGATATTGAGAAGAGGTGGCAAGAAAACACAGAACTGTACAAAAAAGATCTTCACTACACAGATAATCACAATGGTGTGATCACTCACCTAGAGCCAGACATCCTGGAATGTGAAGTCAAGTGGGCCTTAGGTAGCATCACTACGAACAAAACTAGTGGAGATGATGGAATTCCAGTTGAGCTGTTTCAAATCCTGAAAGATGATGCTGTGAAAGTGCTGCATTCAATATGCCAGCAAATCTGGAAAACTCAGCAGTGGCCACAGGACTGGAAAAGGTCAGTTTTCATTCCAGTCCCAAAGAAAGGCAATGCCAAAGAATGCTCAAACTACTGCACAATTGCACTCATCTCACATGCTAGTAAAGTAATGCTCAAAATTCTCCAAGCCAGACTTCAGCAATACGTGAACCGTGAACTTCCTGATGTTCAAGCTGGTTTTAGAAAAGGCAGAGGAACCAGAGATCAAATTGCCAACATCCGTGGATCATGGAAAAAGCAAGAGAGTTCCAGAAAAACATCTATTTCTGCTTTATTGACTATGCCAAAGCCTTTGACTGTGTGGATCACAATAAACTGTGGAAAATTCTGAAAGTAATGACACCAGATTACCTGATCTGCCTCTTGAGAAACCTATATGCAGGTCAGGAAGCAACAGTTAGAACTGGGCATGGAACAACAGATGGGTTCCAAATAGAAAAAGGAGTACATCAAGGCTGTATATTGTCACCCTGCTTATTTAACTTATATGCCGAGTACATCATGAGAAACGGTGGGCTGGAAGAAGCACAAGCTGGAATCAAGATTGTCAGGANGACCACCTGACCTGCCTCTTGAGAAATCTGTATGCAGGTCAGGAAGCAACAGTTAGAACTGGACATGGAACAGCAGACTGGTTCCAAATAGGAAAAGGAGTACATCAAGGCTGTATATTGTCCCCCTGCTTATTTAACTTCTATGCAGAGTACATCATGAGAAACGCTGGGCTGGAAGAAGCACAAGCTGGAATCAAGATTGCCAGGAGAAATATCAATAACCTCAGATATGCAGATGACACCAGCCTTATGGCAGAAAGTGAAGAGGAACTAAAGAGCCTCTTGATGAAAGTGAAAAAGGAGAGTGAAAAAGTTGGCTTAAAGCTCAACATTCAGAAAACGAAGATCATGGCATCTGGTCTCATCACTTCATGGGAAATAGATGGGGAAACAGTATCAGACTATTTTTTTGGGCTCCAAAATCACTGCAGATGGTGATTGCAGCCATGAAATTAAAAGATGCTTAGTCCTTGGAAGAAAAGTTATGACCAACCTAGATAGCATATTCAAAAGCAGAGACATTACTTTGCCGACTAAGGTCCATCTAGTCAAGGCTATGGTTTTTCCAGTGGTCATGTATGGATGTGAGAGTTAGACTGTGAAGAAAGCTGAGTGCCGAAGAATTGATGCTTTTGAACTGTGGTGTTGGAGAAGACTCTTGAGAGTCCCTTGGACTGCAAGGAGATCCAACCAGTCCATTCTGAAGGAGATTGGCCCTGGGATTTCTTTGGAAGGAATGATGCTAAGGCTGAAACTCCATACTTTGGCCACCTCATGTGAAGAGTTGACTCATTGGAAAAGTCTCTGATGCTGGGAGGGATTGGAGGCAGGAGGAGAAGGGGACGACAGAGGATGAGATGGCTGGATGGCATCACTGACTCGATAGATGTGAGTCTGAGTGAACTCCGGGAGTTGGTGATCGACAGGGAGGCCTGGCGTGCTGTGATTCATGGGGTTGCAAAGAGTCGGACACGACTGAGCAACTGAACTGACTGAACTGAACTGTATGTATGTTGTAGTTCAAAAGCAAAGAAGGTGTGTATGATGGAGGAGGAGCTCTTGCACACACAGACAAAAAAATAGTTAAAAATCAAGCTATAGTATAGAAGATATTTGCAATGCTATAGCAAAGTATTTGTATCCAGGATATTTTTTTTTTCTACAAGTCGAAAAGGGCAGAAGGAAAAATAGAAATCCAATAGAAAATGAGCAAAGATAAGAAAAAGCAAATCAGAAGAGGCCTGAGTGGCCCGTGAACATGAAAAGGTGTTCAACCTCATTAGTAATCATGGAAATATAAGTTAAAACCATATTGAGATACCATTTCACACCAACAAGATTGACCAAAACTGTCTAACAATACCAAGTTGGTGAGAATATGAGGGAGCAGAAACTTTCATATACCGCAAATGATACTGTATTAGATTTAGAGGTCAAATCATCAATTTTTCACTTGGAGATATACTAATTCTAAATTCTACAATTTTACTTCTACAAAGAAAAATACGATTTATTATAAAGATTTTCTCCCAGATGTGCCTATGGATACATGCACAAAGATGTGCATTATAAATTTGTTTATAATAGCAAAGAATTGGAAACAAAGCTAAATAACCATCATTGAGAAATGGAGAAATATAGCAGTTAAAATGAATAAAGTAGATTACATCAACATAATAAAATCTTGAAGACATAATATTGGATGAACAAAGCAAGTAGCAAGTATACACCATGAAAGCATCTAAATTTTAAAATAGTCCTTACTGATTTATGCTCAGTTGCTCAGCCGTGACTCACTCTTTTGACGCCAGTACTGTAGTCCACCAGGCTTCTCTGTCCATGGAGTTTTCCAGGCAAGAATACTGGAGTGGGTTGCCATTTCCTCCTGCAGGGGATCTTCTTGACCATATATGGTAAAAGTATAAAAATAATAGTCAGGGACTTCCTTGGTGATCCAATGGTAAAGACTCCACACTTCATGGGAAATTAAGATACTGCATGCCACACAGCATGGCCAATAAATAAATAAATAAAAATATAGTCAGGGAGAATATTCCCCAGTTTCAGAATAGCTATTGTCACTGGGCAAGAAACGGAATAAGGACAAAAAAAAGTACATATAGCAAAACGTTAACATTTATTAAATCTGGGAAGTTGGTATATAGTTATTTACTATATGTAATATTCACTGTACCCTCTTGTTTATTTGAAATAGTTTTTTTTTTAAGTTAGACACTTGGGCCAACATATGAAGTGTATTGGAAGCCTTTCTCTCTTTTCCAAACACTATTCATCTTTTTAATTCTTTACAGATACAGCTTTCATTGTCACTTTGCATCTATATATTGCTTCGTGTCCTATCACCAGCAGATCAAGTAGGAAGGTGAGTTTTGATGTAATCTTCTCTGGTCTTCCTTCTGTCTTACCCTCCAGGGTTCATGGAAGAGCTCAACAATATCTTTTCAATATGCTTTTTTATCAAACTTCAAATATTACTCTCCAACCGAAATGTTTTTAAGTTCATCAACCAAGTGACATATTTAGAATTTAATAATAAGTGAAAAGTTGCCTTCTCTACATTGCCTTCTTTACATTTCTACTAAAAAAAAAAGATGATAGGTATTTTTTAAGATTTAAATAATATGCTTACTACTTCAGTTGATACTTGTATGGATAAATAGGTACAAATTCTATTTTTATGCTCTGCATTTTTTAAATTTCAGAAATATAATAATACAAATACTTTTTAAAAACTTAACTTACCAAGTCATTCTAGCTTAGTAATTGTTTCCAGATATTTACTGAGGATTTTTAATTTTAGAAGCAGAAAAATTATGTCAGTGTCAGGGACTTGTTTTGTGGAGTAGAGTATTGGAAATACTCATATCTTACAGATTATCCCTGGGAGAAATCAGAAGTTTACTTACGTAAATAAACGTGCTAGAGTCCCTCCCACTGGTTGAATAACTTGGTTGTTAAGCTGTGTGCTAGGCAACAGACTTTCTGTCTCTTCCTTTTCTCAGATGAAGTTCAGAGAGTAAAAAAGTTGTTTTTGTTGTCATCGTTTTGTTACTATTTTACTTGCAGATTAAATACTTTAAGATGAGAAAAGTTGATCTTTGTTTGAGCTCTGAAGGGACTGAAGTTATTTTAGCTACATCAAGTGATGAAAAACACCCACCTGAAAATATGATTGATGGGTAAGAGTTACTCTTTTTTCTTCCTTAAAGTCTTAACATTAGGTCAGTGAACCTTATGAGTACTGAGATTACGTATTTTACAACAACTAGCACTGTTAGCATACTTTAATAAATGTTTGGTGAACTGAATTACTTGATTACCCACTTTAGTACCATCCTGGAGCTAATTCAGTTGCGTATATTTTAAGTTTTTTATTATTTTCTTTATAATTCCTAAACTGAACTTTTTCTGAAAATAGTTATTTAAAATGTGGTCTGTCAAGGCAAAACTTCAAACAACAGCTACCTCATTTTTTGGAAGTATACATTTTAATATCTGGTTTTATTCTGAATTTTTATTGGTAAATAGGAAAGTAAACGTTACAGCTTCCTACCTACTGCCTGTTTTCTTTCTAGTCTAAGCAATTTTTGCTGAACTGAAAGCTTCACTTCTTGCTATCAACCTGCATTTTTCAGTTCTTAGCTTTTGATATCATTCCAGTTATCACTCTTTACTGTGCTAGAGCTTATTCTAAATAGAAACACATATCATTCTCAGACTTTTAAGTTCTAAGAAAAAAGTAAATGGTTAATGGAAGAACTCCTTTAAAAAAAACAAAACTATAGGAAGATGAGTTCTGATGTAATCTCCTCTGGTCTTCCTTTTGTCTTACCCTCCAGGGTTCATGGAAGAGCTCAAAAATATCTTTTCAATATGCTTTTTTATCAAACTTCAAATATTACTCTCCAACCGAAATGTCTTTAAGTTCATCAACCAAGTCCAAGAGTTATTACTCCTTGCTTCCCTATAGGGGCCAAGAGTTTGATCCCTAGTTGGGGAACTAAGACCCCACATGTCACATGGTGCAGCACAAAACACAAATTTTTAATTTTAATTGAGGTATAATTGATTTACAATATCATGTAAGTTCAGGTGTACAGTGTAGTGATTCACAATTTTAAAGGTTATATTCATGTATAGTTATTATAAAATATTGGCTATAATTGCCATGTTACACAATATATCCTTCAGTTCAGTTCAGTTCAGTTCAGTTGCTCAGTTATGTCCGACTCTGCGATCCCATGAACCACAGCACTCCAGGCCTCCCTGTCCATCACCAACTCCTGGGGTCCACCCAAACCCATGTCCATCAAGTCGATGTTGCCATCCAACCATCTCATCCTCTGTTGTCCCCTTCTCCTCCTGCCCTCAATCTTTCTCAGCATCAGGATCTTTACCATTGAGTCAGCTCTTCGTATCAGTTGGCGAAAGTATTGGAGTTTCAGCCTCAACATCAGTCTTTCCAAAGAACACCCAGGACTGATCTCCTTTAGGGTGGACTGGTTGGATTTTCTTATAATCCAAGGGACTCTCAAGAGTCTTCTCCAACACCACAATTCAAAACCTCATTTCTTTGCCACTCAGCTTTCTTTGGAGCTTATTTATTTTATTCATAGTAGTTTGTACCTCTTAGTCCCTACCCTATCTTGGCCCTCCCCATTTCCCTCCCCCACCAATTTGTTCTCTTTATCTGTACATCTCTTTCTTTTTTGTTATATTCACTAGTTTATTTTTTAGATTCCACATGTAAGAGGTTCACAGTATTTGTCTTTCTCTGTCTGACTTATTTCGCTAAGCAAATAACCTCCAAGTCCATCCAGAAAGAACTCCTTTTTTAATAGTTCTGGCTACTTTATTACCCTCTTGAGTTCTCTTTCTTGGTATTTATACAGTGATCTGAGATTGACTCATAGAATCATATAATTTTAGAGCTGGAAGAAATTATGCGTTCATCTTATCTAAACTTTTCATTTAGACTTGTGGTAAAAGAGGTCTAGGGAGGTCAGGTACTAGTTCTAACTATTGAAAGCAGAGCCAGTTGTAACATAGATCTTGTGGCTGTTTGTGTTCTATTGTGAAGTCCATGTATTTGGATAAAATTCTAGGAAATGGGCCTGTTCTTTAAGCCCAGTTGTTATCTCCTCTCTGACATCTGTCCCTTCCTTCAGGTAGGCTGCTTTACCCTTTTGTTTGGCTCCAGTAGCATTTGATATTTACCTCTATTACCTTACTTATTCTTTTGTTGTATAATTATTTATTTTTAATGTACAACTCCTCTCACAACTGGAAGTTTCTAGAAATCATGACACTATGACTTCTTCATCTTTGACTCCACAGTGTCTTAAAATATTTGTTGAGTAGCTTGTGAATCCAGAGAAGGCAGTGGCATCCCACTCCAGTACTCTTGCCTGGAAAATCCCATGGATGGAGGAGCCTGGTAGGCTGCAGTCCATGGGGTCGCTAAGAGTCGGACTCGACTGAGCAATTTCACTTTCACTTTTCACGTTCATGCATTGGAGAAGGAAGTGGCAACCCACTCCAGTGTTCTTGCCTGGAGAATCCCAGGGACGGAGGAGCCTGGTGGGCTGCCGTCTGTGGGGTCGCACAGAGTTGGACACGACGGGAGCGACTTAGCAGCAGCAACAGCTTGTGAATTAGATAATCAAAGATTAGTCATACCTACAGTCACCATACTTACATATATGCATCTATTAATGTACATTTGCATAGAGCTTTATAGTTTGGTGAATGTTATGCTATTTGACCCTCACAGTAAGCTTGGGGAATAAGAGGCCAAAATGAGGTTGTCTTTTCAACCTCATTATAAAGACAACAAAAAGATGACTAGAGGTAAAATGATTTTCTCAAAATCGCACAGATAAGCAAGTGGCAGAATCAAAACTAACACTCATGTCTTCTAACTCTCAATTTCTCAGACTTAAGGTTTGAATAAAAAACTTAATATACTTGCCTCTTAATCCTTAATCTGTCTTAGAAAAAAGATATAAATGTGGAAACTGCTATGAGGGTCACAGACCTATAGAAATAACCTTAAGTTGTTTGCCAGAAATGACAGTCTTCCTAAAAATACTTCTTGTCTTTGACTGGAGATAAATCACATTTCCAAGTTAATATTAATTTACCTTACACTTTTTTGTGACCTTTCTTTCTCGGGAGTATGTCTGTAGATCATCTAGATTGGCTGTTACACATAATGGATAATATATAGTATAGCTTTATCAATCCATGCTAATGAATAAGTATGTAATATCTTTTAAATTAGACAGAACTCCTTAGTATAGCAGAGTTTTCCCGAGAGAACTCACTGGTCATAGCAAACATGCTTTTCCAACAACACAAGAGTTGATTCTACATATGGATATCACCAGATGGTCAATACCGAAATCAGATTGATTACATTCTTTGCAGTCGAAGATGGAGAAGCTCTATACAGTCAGCAAAAACAAGACTGGGAGCTGACTGTGGCTCAGATCATGAACTCCTTATTGCCAAATTCAGACTTAAATTGAAGAAAGTAGGGAAAACCACTAGACCATTCAGGTATGACCTAAATCAAATCCCTTACGATTATACAGTGGAAGTGACAAACAGATTCAAGGGATTAGATATGATAGACAGTGCCTGAAGAACTATGGATGGAGGTTCATGACATTGTACAGGAAGCAGTGATCAAGACCATCCCCAAGAAAAGAAATGCAAAAAGGCAAAATGGTTGTCTGAGGAGACCTTATAAATAACTAAGAAAAGAAGAGAAGCTAAAGGAAAGATATTCCCATCTGAATGCAGAGTGCCAGAATAGCAAAGAGATTAAAAAAAAATTCTTCCTCAGAAATCAATGCAGAGAAATAGAGGAAAACAACAGAATGGGAAAGACTGGAGAATCTTCAAGAAAATTAGAGATACCAAAGGAACATTTCATGCAAAGATGGGTACAGTAAAGGACAGAAATGGTATGGACCTACCAGAAGCAGAAGATATAAAGAAGAGGTGGCAAAAATATGCAGAACTATACAAAAAATATTTTTGCAACCCAGATAACCATGATGTGGTGATCACTCACCTAGAGCCAGACATCCTGGAGTCTGAAGTCAAGTGGGCCTTAGGAAGCATCACTATTAACAAAGCTAGTGGAGGTGATAAAATTCCAATTGAGCTATTTCAAAACCTTAAAGATGATGCTGTTAAAGTGTTGCACTTAGTATGCCAGCAAATTTGAAAAACTCAGCAGTGGCACAGGGATGGAACAGGTCAGTTTTCACTCCAATCCCAAAGAAAGGCAATGCCAAAGAATGTTCAGACTACCGCACAATTGCACTTATCTGACATACTAGCAAAGTAATGCTCAAAATTCTCCAAGCCAGGCTTCAACAGTACGTGAACCGAGAACTTCCAGATGTTCAAACTTCATTTCGAAAAGGCAGAGGAACCAGAGATCAAATTGCCAACATCTGCTGGATCATTGAAAAAGCAAGAGAGTTCCAGAAAAACATCTATTTCTGCTTTATTGACTACACCAAGGCCTTTGACTGAGTGGATCACAACAAACTGTGGAAAATTCTTCAAGAGATGGGAATACCAGACCACCTTACCAGCCTCCGGAGAAGTCTGTATGCAGATCAAGAAGCAACAGTTAGAACTGGATATGGAACAACAGACTGGTTCCAAATTGGGAAAGGAGCACATCAAAGCTATATATTGTCACCCTGCTTATTAACTTATATGCAGAAAGCAATGGCACCCCACTCCAGTACTCTTGCCTGGAAACTCCCATGGATGGAGAAGTCTGGTAGACTGCAGTCCATGAGGTCGCTGAGAGTTGGACACAACTCAGTGACTTCACTTTCACTTCTCACTTTCATGCACTGGAGAAGGAAATGGCAACCCACTCCAGTGTTCTTGCCTGGAGAATCCCAGGGATGGCAGAGCCTGGTGGGCTGCTGTCTGTGGGATCGCACAGAGTCAGACATGACTGAAGTGACTTAGCAGCAGCAGCAGCAGCAGAGTATATCATGTGAAATGCCAGGCTGAAAGAAGCACAAGATAGAAACAAGATTGCCAGGAGAGGTGTCAATAACCTTAGATATGCAGGTGACACCATCTTTATGGCAGAAAGTGAAGAACTAAAGAGCCTCTTGATGAAAGTGAAAGAGGAGCGTGAAAAAGTTGGCTTAAAACTCAACATTCAAAAAACTAAGATCATGGCATCCAGTCCCGTTACTTCATGGCAGATAGATGGGGAAACAGTGGTAACAGTTACAGACTTTATTTTCCTGGGCCCCAGAATCACTGCAGATGGTAACTGCAGCCATGAAATTAAAAGACACTTGCTCCTTGGAAGAAAAGCTATGACAAACCTAGACAGCACATTAAAAAGCAGAGACATTACTTTGCTGACAAAGGTCTGTCTAGTCAAAGCTATGGTTTTTCCAGTAGTTATGTATGGATGTGAGAGTTGGACCATAGAGAAAGCTGAGCGCGGAATTGATGCTTTTGAACTGTGGTGTTGGAGAAGACTCTTGAGAGTCCCTTGGACTGTAAGGAGATCCAACCAGTCCATCCTAAAGGAAATCAACCCTGAATATTCATTGGAAGGACTGATGTTGAGGCTGAAACTCCAGTACTTTGGCCACCTGATGTGAAGAGCTGTCTCATTTGAAAAGACCTTGATGCTGAGAAAGACTCAGCATAGGAAGAGAAGGGAATGACAGAGGATGAGTTGGTTGGATGTCATCACGACCTGATGGACATGAGTTTGAGCAAGCTGTAGGACTTGGTGATGGATATGGAAGCCTAGCATGCTGCAGTCCATGGGGTCGCAAAGAGTCAGACATGACTGAGCAACTGAACTAAACTAATAGAAAACTATATGGAATAAAGTAGTTACTGACCTGATATCTGAACAGAGCATATCAGAGACTTAATTCATATCCATTTCTAACAAATACAGATAGACTCTGTATGGTAGATACTAAAATTTATTATCTACTCATAAGTTGATTTATCTAAATGGAAGTAACCATAGAGATATTTGGAGAAAACAATACTGTAAATTTGCCCCTAATGGACAGTGTCCCCAATTCTTAATTTCCCCAGAAATAGTTTTTAAAAGTGATTATATTTCTACTTCCTCTTGACTCTTTTTTTGGCCCTTGGTATTTAACATGTCAATGAAAAGGAGAAAAATTCTACACAAGAAATAAATGAGTTAAGAAAAAGTAGGAGAGAGAATTGGTTCCTTTGGCATAATGTAGAATGGTAGATTTGCAGTTAAAATTCCTGAATAAGTGAACTGTGTGTATTACTTTGGACTAAGAATATATGTTGTTCTTTAAGCCTCAGTTTTCTGGTGCGAAAAATGGGGCTCATAGCACTTTCCCTGACTCAGAATTATGAAAAAAATTCTATGACTTTTTTCTTATTATCACATAGAGATAATAGATGTTGAATAGTCAATAGCCATAAGGCCTTATTTTAAAGGATACTACTATTTTAAAGACATCATTATACTTAATTATGGTGATTCAGTTATATGTTATTTTAAAATCCAAGTGCATCTCTGTATTGGAGAAGGCAATGTCACTCCACTCCAGTACTCTTGCCTGGAAAATCCCATGGACGGAGGAGCCTGGTGGGCTGCAGTCCCTGGAGTCGCTAAGAGTCGGACAGGACTGAGTGACTTCACTTTCACTTTTCACTTTCATGCATTGGAGAAGGAAATGGCAACCCACTCCAGTGTTCTTGCCTGGAGAATCCCAGGACGGGGGAGCCTGGTGGGCTGCCATCTGTGGGGTCGCACAGAGTCGGACATGACTGAAGCGACATAGCAGCAGCAGCAGCAGCAGCAGCATCTCTGTATATCTTTGGTATTATTATATTGATCACGTTCATTAAAAGCACCCAAGAGAAAGCATAGGGCAAGTAAAAATTATTTAATTTACTTAAATGAATAAAATTTTAAACCATTTAAATGTAAATAAAATAAACTGTAGAATATTAAACA
Organism: Aepyceros melampus; assembly: GCA_006408695.1. NCBI lineage: Eukaryota > Metazoa > Chordata > Mammalia > Artiodactyla > Bovidae > Aepyceros > Aepyceros melampus. The sequence goes on along the minus strand of SJXQ01004394.1, from coordinate 176,252 downwards.
TAGTATAAAAAAATAAAGAACTGTGAGTTAGGAGACCCCGATTCTATTCTTTTCTTTTTTGTAATAGCTTTATTGACATGTTATTCTCATACCATAAAATTCACCTATTTAGGATATACAATTCAGTGGCTTCCAACATGTTCAGAATTATGCAGCTGTCTGCACAATCCATTTTAGAACATTTCAGCATCCCAAAAGAAAACCTCATACCCCTTCACAACCACTCCCTCTCCCCACCAGCCCTAGGCAACCACTGGTCTACTTTTGTCTCTATAGATTTGCTTATACAGACATTTCATGTCAATGGAGTAATACATATATGGTTTTTGGATTCACAGTCAAGTTGTTCGAGATTTTTAACACCATTCAGGAGTGAAAGAGCAGCTAGACAAAAAAATTAGTAAAAATTAAATGTTCCTCATAACATTATTGGTTACCTTGGCTTTTGCACTTATATAATCAGCAATGATACTTGTATATTGAACATTCACTGAAATGAACTGAACCATTAAATAAATCTCAAAAAATTTCAAAAGACTGAAATCTTAAAGAATATATTCTCCCCCAAAATGGTGGGTATGTGAGGTGATGTGTCAACTGACTTTATTGGGTAATTATTTTACAGTATATGTGTTATATCAAATCATAGTGTTTGTTCAGGCTCCCCTTGTGGTTCAACTGGTAAAGAATCCACCTGTAATGCAGGAAACCTGGGTTGGATCCCAGGTCTGGGAAGATCCCCTGGAGAAGGGATAGGCTACTCACTCCAGTATTCTGGCTGGAGAATTCCACGGACTGTGCAGTCTATGGGATTGCAAAGAGTTGGACATGACTGAGTGACTTTCACACACAGTGTTTGTACACCTTAAAGTTACATAATATTACATGTCAATTATATCTCAGTTAAGCTGGGAAGGAAAAGAATATGTTCTCTGACCATTATGTAATTAAATTAGAAATAAATAACAGAAAGGCATCTGGATACACCCAAAACTTAGAAATTAAACACGGCACTTCAAAATAACCAATGGGTCAAAGAAGAAATCACAAGGGATATTAGAAAATATTTATAACTGAATGATAATGAAAAATGTATATATAGCCACATTTGTGGGATGTAGTTAATGCATTAAAGGAAGGTAATAGCATAAATACTTAAATTAAAACGGAGAATATTTTAAAAACCAATAACTTCTACCTTAGGAAGCTAGGTAACAAAGAGCAAATTATACCAAAAGAAAATAGAAGACAAAAATAACAATGATAAGAGCAGAAATCAATGAAATAGAAAATAGACAACTAGAAAAAATTATCAAAGCCAGAAGTTCATTGTGTGAAAAAATTAATAAAAGGTATAAACCTCTAGCAAGACTGACTACAATAGAAAGAAAAATGCAAATTACCAGTATCAGAATTGAAACAATCATTAGAGATTCTGAAAGAATAGTAAGTCAATATCAAGAACAAATTTAGGCTAATAAGCTTGACAACTTAGATGAAATGGACAGATTCTTTGAAAAACTCCAGCTATAAAAATGATATGATGAAATTTAGAAATCTGAATAGCTTATATCAATTATATAAATTAAATTATATAAATATTTAGAGAGAAAATAGTATTCCATAAACTCTTTCAAAAACAGAGGAGGGAAACATTTTTAAAATTGTTTTATGAGAAAAATTATAACCCTGATCCCAAAACCTTACAAAGACATTACAAGAAAGTACAATTAAAAAACAATATCTTTTATAAACATAGATATAAAACCATTATAAATTGAATTCAGCAAATGGAGTTTACATAAGAATGCAAGATTGGCCTCTTCACCATATTATCACAAGAGTACAGATTGAGTGTAATTTACTGTATTGCCAGAGCAAGAGAGAAAAAAATCATATGGTCATTCCAGAAAATCATTAGAATTCAGCATCCAAACATGATAACAATTCTCAAAAAATTAAAAAGAAAAGGGAACTTTCTCAGTCTGATAAAGGCATCTACTAAAAATTTTCAACTTAATGGTGAAATAGTAAGTGCTTTCCTAATAAAACAAATGAGTGTATATAACAAAACAGAAATAGACTCACAGATACAGAAAACAAACTAGTGGATTTAAGTGGAGAGAGGGAAGCAGGGAGGCGCATGATAGAGTTATGAGATTAAGAGATACAAACTACTACATATAAAATAGATAAGCAATGAGAATATTTTATAAAGCACAGGGAAATGTAACCATTATTTTGTAATAACCTAACATGGAGTATAATCTATAAAAATACTGAATCACTATGCTGTATACCTGAAACTAATATACTACAAATCAACTTTATGCAATATCAAAAAATGCTTCCCCCCTAAAACTGGAAACAAATCAAGGATGTTCTCACCATTTCTATTCAATATTGTCCTGGAAGTCTTGGCCAATGCAGTAAGGCAAGAAAAGCCATAGAAATCATAAAGACTGAAAAGAAAGCAAAATTGCTTTTGTTCAGTACAGTATGATATTACTTATATGTGGAATCTAAAAACTTAGTGGACTAGTGAATATAACAAAAAGAGAAGCAGACTCATAGATACAGAGAACAAACTAGTGTTTACCAGTAGGGAGAGGAGAGGGGGGGCAAACTATTGGATATAAAATAAGCTCAAGGATATATTGTACAACGTGGGTAATATAGCCAAAATTTTATAATAACTGTAAATGGAAAGTAATCTTTAAATAAAAATGTTAAAAGAAAATTAGTAGGTATATTATAATGAGGATAATGATCAAAATGCACCCTTATAGTATTTCCCCAAAGAGTGTTTCTATTCTTGATGGAACAAGGAAAATACGTTTTGGAATGAGCCCTCTTTACATGTATCTTGTAACAAAGTAGCCTTTTTAACTATTCATAATATTTATTTGAATTTCAGTTTCTCCAGGGGTGTGTGTGTGTGTGTGTGTGTGTGTGTTTATAAAACAGAAGCTGTTGACTACTTAAAAAAATATTGTCTTTGTTCACATATTATATGAATCTACATAACCCTAGTGAAGTGAAGTTGCTCAGTTGTGTCTGACTCTTTGCGACCCGTGGACTCTAGCCCACCAAGCTCCTCCGTCCATGGGATTCTCCAGGCAAGAATACTGGAGTGGGTTGCCATTTCCTTAAGGAATCTACAAATATCTGCTAGAGCTAATAAGTGGATTTAGCAAAGTCAATACAAAAATCAATTGTATTACCATATACTAGGAGGAAACATTTAGACAGTGAAATTTTTTTAAATTCCATTTATATCAGCAGTTAAATAGACATGAAATAGTTAGGAATAAATTTAATAAGACACTCAAGACCTTTACATTCAAAACTATAAAACATTGCTGAGAGAAATTCAAGTACTAAATAAATTAAAAGATATACTACATTCATGACTGGAAAACTCAATATTGTTTCAATGGCAGTTTCTCCCTAAAACGACTGTTGTTCTTGTAGTAATATATATGGAAATGCAAACTAATCTTGAAAAAATAATCTTGTCACATCTTGTAAAAGAAGAAAGTTGCAGCCCTGAAATTATCTGATTTCAAGATAAATACACAGTAATCAAAACAGCATGGCATTTTAGTAAAGATAGATCTATATAGATCAGAACAACAGACTAGAGGGCCCAGAACAGATCCATGCATGTAAAGTCAATTAATTTTCAACAAAAGGCTAAGGATACAGAAATAGATCAGTGGAAAAAAATGGAGGGGCAGAAATACATACACCTATAACTAGTCCTTTAATTTTAGAATAAGACACTAAGGTAATTTAATAGGAAAAAGAGTCTTTTAACATGTGGTGCCAGAACAACTGAATAACATGTGGATAAAAGTAAACCTCAACCCCTACCTCATCCTAAACACAAAAATTAATTCTATATGGATCATAGAACTATATTCAAAGCTAAAATATTTAAGCTTATAAAAGAAAACATAAGAAAGTACTTTTGTGACAATGAAGTAGGCAAAGATTTCTTAATGAAGACACAAAAATTATAAGCATAAAAGGGTAATGAAACTGTACTTCACCAAAAGTAAGGCTACTACTCATTGAAAAATGCCAATAAGAAAATGAAAAGGCAAATTGAAGCCTAGGAGGAAATGCTCACAATACATAAGTCTGACAAAGGACTCCTACAAATATGTAGTAAAAGTGGAAAGAACATTTAAGTTTATATATTTTTAATTGAAGGATAATTGTTTTACAATATTGTGTTGATTTCTGTCATACATCAACATGAATCAGCCATAGGTGTACATATTTCCCCTCCTTGCTGAATCTTTCTCCCACCTCCCACCCCATCCCAACCCTCTAGGTTGTCACCAGTTTGAGCTCCTTGAGTCATACAGCAAATTTCCACTGGCTATCTATTTTACATATCATAGTGTTTATCTTTCCATGCTGCTTCTTCTTCAGTTGCTCAGTCACATCAACTCTTTGAGCCCACATGGACTATAGCACGCCAGGCTTCCCTGTCTTTCACAATTACCTGAAGTTTGCTCACATTGATGTCCATTGAGTAGGTGATGCCATCCAACCATCTCATTATCTGTCATCCCCTTCTCCTCCTGCTTTCAACCTTTCCCAGCATCAGGGTCTTTTCTAGTGACTTGGCTCTTTGCATCAGGTGACCAAAGTATTGAAGCTTCAGCTTCAGCATCAATCCTCCAATGAATATTCAGGATTGATTTCCTTTAGGATTGACTGGATTGATCTCCTTGCTGTCCAGGGGACTCTCAAGAGTCTTCTCCAGCACCAAAGTTCAAAGGCATCAATTCTTTGGTGCTCAGCCTTTTCTATTGTTTAGCTCTGTACTCTGTCCATTTGTCCCACCCTCTAAGTGGAAAGAACTTTTTTAAAAATTGAGAAAATACTTAGTAAACACTTCACAAAAGAGACTGTACGAATGACCAGAAAGCAGATGAAAACGGGCTTAGCATCATTTGTCATCAGGAAAATGCAAATTAATACCATAGTCAGACACCATTTTACATCCACTAGAATAGCTGAGAAGCCTGATAACAGAGTGTTGGCAAGAATGTGGAACAACTAGAATTCCCTTACATTTCTATTAGGAATGTAAAATGGCACAGCCACTTTGGAAGTCTGACATTTTCTTATAAAATTAAGTATCAGTTCAGTTCAGTCACTCAGTCGTGTCCGACTCTTTGTGACCCCATGAGTCGCAGCACTCGTGACCTCCCTGTCCATCGCCAACTCCCGAAGTTTACCCAAACTCATGTCTATCGAGTCGATGATGCCATCCAGCCATCTCATTCTCTGTCATCCCCTTCTCCTCCTGCCCCCAATCCCTCCCAGCATCAGAGTCTTTTCCAATGAGTCAGCTCTTCACATGAGGTGGCCGAAGTATTGCAGTTTTAGCTTCAGCATCAGTCCTTCCAAAGAACACCCAGGACTGATCTCCTTTAGGATGGACTGGTTGGATCTCCTTGCAGTCCAAGGGACTCTCAAGAGTCTTCTCCAACACCACAGTTCAAAAGCATCAATTCTTCTACACTCAGCTTTCTTTATGGTCCAACTCTCACATCCATACATGACCACTGGAAAAACCATAGCCTTGACTAGACGGACCTTTGTTGTCAAAGTAATGTCTCTGCTTTTGAATATGTGTCTAGGTTGGTTATAACTTTCCTTCCAAGGAGTAAGCGTCTTTTAATTTCATGGCTGCAGTCGCCATCTGCAGTGATTTTGGAGCCCAAATAAATAAAGTCTGACACTGTTTCCCCATCTATTTCCCATGAAGTGATGGGACCAGATGCCATGATCTTCGTTTTCTGAATGTTGAACTTTAAGCCAACTTTTTCACTTCCATCAAGAGGCTTTTTAGTTCCTCTTCACTTCTGCCATAAGGCTGGTGTCATCTGCATATCTGAGGTTATTGATATTTCTCCTGGCAATCTTGATTCCAGCTTGTGCTTATTTCAGCCCAGCGTTTCTCATGATGTACTCTGCATATAAGTTTAATAAACAGGGTGACAATATACAGCCTTGACGTACTCCTTTTCCTATTTGGAACCAGTCTGTTGTTCCATGTCCAGTATGACTCAGTAATTCCACTCCTAGTAATTATCCAAGAAAAATGAAAACATTTCCAAAACAACAGCTGTATAAGAATGTTTATAGAAGTTTTATTCATAATGATCCTTCCAAAGAACACCCAGGACTGATCTCCTTTAGGATGGACTGGTTGGATCTCCTTGCAGTCCAAGGGACTCTCAAGAGTCTTCTCCAACACCACAGTTCAAAAGCATCAATTCTTCTACACTCAGCTTTCTTTATGGTCCAACTCTCACATCCATACATGACCACTGGAAAAACCATAGCCTTGACTAGACGGACCTTTGTTGTCAAAGTAATGTCTCTGCTTTTGAATATGTGTCTAGGTTGGTTATAACTTTCCTTCCAAGGAGTAAGCGTCTTTTAATTTCATGGCTGCAGTCGCCATCTGCAGTGATTTTGGAGCCCAAATAAATAAAGTCTGACACTGTTTCCCCATCTATTTCCCATGAAGTGATGGGACCAGATGCCATGATCTTCGTTTTCTGAATGTTGAACTTTAAGCCAACTTTTTCACTTCCATCAAGAGGCTTTTTAGTTCCTCTTCACTTTCTGCCATAAGGCTGGTGTCATCTGCATATCTGAGGTTATTGATATTTCTCCTGGCAATCTTGATTCCAGCTTGTGCTTATTTCAGCCCAGCGTTTCTCATGATGTACTCTGCATATAAGTTTAATAAACAGGGTGACAATATACAGCCTTGACGTACTCCTTTTCCTATTTGGAACCAGTCTGTTGTTCCATGTCCAGTATGACTCAGTAATTCCACTCCTAGTAATTATCCAAGAAAAATGAAAACATTTCCAAAACAACAGCTGTATAAGAATGTTTATAGAAGTTTTATTCATAATGGTAAAAAACTGAAAACAATTCAAATATTCAACAAAAATATCAAGGAAGCGACTTTCCTGGTGGTCCAGTGGTTAAGAATCCACCTTACAATGCGGGGGACACTGGTTCAATCCATGGTCCAGGAAGAACCCATATGCCATGGGGCAACTAAGCCCATGCACCACAACAACTGAGCCTGCATTCTGGAGCCTGCAAGCCACAACTGCTGAGCCCACATGCAGCAACTACTGAGGCCCACACACCCTGGAGCCCGTATCTGCAACAAGAAAAGCCAGTGCAATGAGAAACCCATACAGTGCAGCTAGAGCAAGCCCCTGCACAGCTACAAAGACTCAGTGCAGCCAAAAGTAAATAAATGAATATAGTTTTTAAATCAAGCAAAAATGCATAAACAAATTCTAGCATAGTCTGTGGTAATAAGACTCAGAGCAGTGGTTGTCTAAGGGAGGTAGGGATTGTCTGGAGAGAGAGAAAGGATATGTCTAGCATAATGGAAGTGTTCTTTATCTTGATTAGGCTATTAGTTACCTTGATGTATTGGTTACATAAGCATATACATTTATCAAAACTCATTGAATTGTACATTTAGGAGAAATTTCACTGCAGGTAAATTTTACCTCCAAAAAAGAAATAAAAAATCTTATATAATTAAAGAAATGATTATTTATATAGTCAATACTATAAGTGTGTGTGTGTGTGTGTGTGTATGTGTGTATAATTTTTTTATATAACTAACACTTGAGTGCACGTTTTAATATTTTTTCAACAAGCGTCTATTGTGTATCTACTGTTGGTCAGCCATTGTGATAGCTGCTGGGGATGTAAAGGTAAGAGAAAGTAACTGGACTTAAAGAAGGCATAGCTGGAGTAATAAAAATAAAGAAACTGGATCCTGTTTATAAGCTGAGTGCAAAGGAGGGAGAAAGTGATTGTGATTTGGTGGGCTTGGAGAGATATGACCAAAAAGTAAATAAACTTTTGCAAGGAAAGAAAGGCTTCCACAGAGGCATGAGTCTGCATGACGTGTTTGCAGAATTTTAATCGGTCCAATGTGACTGCAGTAATGAGAGATGATATCATGATAGGGGACAGTATGCTTAATGATGGGACCAGATTGTATAGGATCATTAAATACCACACTAAGGAGTTTAGATTTATAGGCAATAAGGGATCACTGTAAGATTTTAGACAAGAGCGACATCAATTCCATGTTGTAAAGAATATATCTGGTGGTTGTAAAGAATTGTTAAAAGTTGGGGAGAGATTAGAGGCAGAAAAATAGGAGGGGATTGTAAGAATCCAATGGTGGTTTATTTTTTTTAGTATTTATTCACTAGGATTTGTGATTAAGCATTTCTAAACATTTAGCTATTCTTTTCTCTTTTTCTTTAAAATTAACAATAGAAATCCAGAAACTTTTTGGACCACCACAGGAATGTTTCCCCAAGAGTTCATTATATGTTTTCACAAACATGTGAGGATTAAAAAGCTTGTAATCCAGAGTTACTTTGGTAAGCATGATATTTTCATTTCATTTCATTAATTTTCATCTTTCAGTTTTTCCATAGGCAGAATGCACATATGTAAACTTTTGGCAAAGCACTGATTTTTTTTTTACAGGATGGAATCAAGTTTTATTGCTGGGGTTGATGGGTGGAGAGTGTGGGTTAACTGTCTTGAGCACAGTTAGCTTCTCTGAAACTGCGAATTTGAAACCCTTCCAAAGCACATAATAATTTCCATGCAATTTACTACGTGAAAACCTTTGGCAAAAGACCCTGTGATGAATTTAAGAAGCCAACTTGCCAGAACGCTAGGTTTCTTCATATCTTTACTCCAGATTTTTTTGGCTTGGGGTTCTCTATCAAATTCTTTCTGAAAATCTGACAACCCTGATTGTTTGCATTTGGTAACTTTGATTCTTTTATTAATGTGGCCATTTTCTGAGGGATTTAGGAAGAATATCTTCCACTAGAACATCATCCTAATCCTGTCTTATGTTTTTTTAAGGACAGAGTATATCAGGCAAAATCATGGTAGGAAACAGGATACATCCCAGGTGGCTCAAATGAAGAAACATTATTGATGGGACCACTTACAGAATTATGGCCTGGGTTAAGGGAACAAGCTAGGGATAGTGAGACACCCAGAATCTGGCTATAGCAGTAAGCCATTACCTTCCTGGGCCAAAGGAAGGAAGTAGTATTTGCTGGAGCCCAAGGAGAACTGGAGCGTGTACAAAAGGGCCTGCCCAATAGGAGCTGTAGCCAGGGAAGAGCATAACCACTGCCAAAGACAGACACTGAAGCAGGAAGGGAACAGAGAAAACACAAGCTGATCTCAGTTCCCTGCTGCCCTTGTTTCCTCCCAGTCCCTCCAGTTGGCCAAATCCGATCCATAGACAGTGGGAAAGTAAGTCCAGGAGGTTCAGTCCCCAGGGGTCCTCCCTCAGGGTGCAGAGCAGAGAAGAATGGATTTGGAGCGAAGGGAACTGCCTTAGGGGTAAAGGAGAAAAGAAAACCAATGCAGAAGAGAGATGACTGCATTCTCTTTTCTCTCATTAATTGTGAAGGCTCTGAAGTTGGACATAAACTTTGAATTCTAGTTCTGGTACTTACTAGCTCTGTATCATTGAACATTTTGCTTGACTTCTGTAAGTTGTCTGATTTCTTTAAGCCTGTTTTCTCATCAATAAAGCCGGTTAATAATACCTTTCTTCTAAGGTTGAAGTCAAGAGTGAATGAATATGTCTGACTTATAGTAGTTTCTGCATAAAGTTTTATGATCAAGACCATTAATAGTATTATTTACCAGTGTACCAAAAATAATAATAATAATAATAATAATAAACCAGATGGTGCCAAACTCAAAAAGGCTCTGTTAGCTTGCAAACACTTGTAACAGTTCCCAGACTATACTTTACCATAGGGATTGGAAAAACGGTGAGTGATTTTCCTGATCCCAGTACTTTGTGCATTCCCACTAATGCCTGCCAGTCTTAGACAGAGGGAAAAAGAAATCAAGGGACAGCAACATAGAATTAAGTAGATAATTAACTCTTTGTTTTCATTTATTTACAATGTCAGTGAGGACCTTGAGGATTGAAAAGAGTACTTCTAACGAGCCAGTTGATTTTGAGCAATGGATTGAAAGAGGTATGTGCTTGGTTCACCAGCATTATTTTGATCATGAGGGGGTAGAGAATTGTGTTTTACTCTATATTTCCAATTGTGCTTCATTTTGGTGAAAAAAGATGGCCTGAATGATTCTTATGACATTTAGATAAACCTAGAAAAACACAAGTTTGAATACTAAGATGCTCTTCACTTCCTGGTTATGTAACTGTTAACATGTTACTTAATTTTTGAGTTTCAGAATCCTTATCTGAAAAATAGAGATGATATCACCATTTAAAGTTTTTGTGACACAGTGTCTGGCATATGGTAGACAAGCAATAAATATTAGTCTTTAATCTTTCCTTCCTCCCTGATTAATGGTATTATTTAAATATTATTGGCAGAATTGGTAGCCTCTCATAAAAGACAGCATGTTGCCTTCATGTGTCTATCTATTCCTTCCCAAAATACCATGAAAATAATAATAAAGGAGAAAAATGAGACATAAACCTACGGGGCAAAAAATAAAAACAAACAGGGAACCAGGAATTCAAAACAGATGTGAGAGGTCAATATGTATTATGGAAGAAAGGAAGCAGTTGGAGGAGTAGTAACTTCTGTAGCAGAATTGAGTAGATTATAACCTAAGTACCTGACAAGGAAGTTTATCCAATAGAATCCCAGAAACTTGAAGGCAAAGGTACCATGGAAAGTTTGAATGAGGCATGGACAAGAAGTGATTGGTGGAACATCTATTTACGAAGTGTAACAGACTTTAGGTGCCTTCCTCCCACAAACTACCCCCAAGAGTGACTAGGAACTTTGAATGTTGAGGCTCAGGACTCAGGGAGACCAGTCATAGTAAAGAGAATGAGTGAGACATGGAGTGAAAAACAAGGGATTGAAGTAGAAACCTATATAATGAACAGTGGGAACTCTAGCCTCTTTCCTAGGGTCTGCCCAGCAACCAGAAATACAGCCCCAGTTAGGAGATTGGGGGATTCATCTTTGGAGAAACTGAATGGTCCCAAAAGATCTATGGATACAGGATCTATGGATTCCTGGTCACCCTATGGAAATCTGGTAGTCAGTGAGTCTGGCCCATGTGCTATTTTTCCAGTGATCTATTCATAAGTAACAAAAGTGAAAGTGAAGTCACTCAGTTGTGTCCGATTCTTTGTGACCCTGTGGGCTGTAGCCGACCAAGCTCCTCTGTCCATGGGATTTCCAGGCAAGAATACTGGAGTGGGTTGCCATTTCCTTCTCCAGAGCATCTTCCCAACCCTGGAGTGGGTTGCCATTTCCTTCTCCAGGGGATCTTCCCGACCTAGGGATCGAACCCGGGTTTCCCGCATTGGAGGCAGATGCTTTAACCTCTGAGCCACCAGGGAAGCCCTAAGTAACAAAAGATAGTCCCAAATCACCAGACATATGGTAAAGACCTAAATATAATCAGGCCTTTAGCTCTAACTCTATCTGTAGGAAAAGAGGGTAGAAAAAAAATGAAATCACGAGGAGGCAATATGAGAAAATGTGGGACATTTTATGATACAACTGACTTGGTCTCTTCAATAAGTCAAAGGTGTGGGGGGAAAATGTGTGTGTGGGAGACAAAGAAGTTCAAGATTAAAAATAAAAGAGGCTTAATTCTGATCTGAATAAATCAACCATAAAAAGACATTTAGGAGGACAATGGGAACCTTTGATGGGGTAGGAAATAACAACCCACTCCAGTATTCTTACTTGGAAAATTCCACGGACAGAGGAGCCTGGCAGGCTACAGTCCGTGGGGTTATGAAGTATTGGAAACAACTGAGTGACTGAGCAGGCACACATAGGGACCTTTGAATATATACTAGGTATATGATATTAAAGCATTTTTAAATTGTCGTATGATAGTGGCATTGTAGTTACACAAGAGAATATTCCTCTTTAGAGATGGATGATCAAATATTTAAAGGTGAAATATCATGATGTCTCAGACTTTCTTTAAAATACCTTAGCAAAAAAAAATTAGATAAATCAAGTATGGTGAAATGCTAATAATTATAAATTCAAGATAATGGGTATATAAGAGTGATATCCTGTCTTTTTTATGTATGTTTGAGATTTTTCAATTTTTCAAAATTAAAAAGAAAACTAAGCAAATGAAAGAAGAAGTTACTAATTTCTAGTGGAGGAGGAGTTGTATAAGAAAGAAAATATGTCATAATTTATTACTTATTTCAGCAGTAAATAACATATAGACATGGTGTAGCCATCAAGTATTGATTTCAAAATTGAGAGGATGGCAGGAAAATTTGTAGGAAGAAGAGGAAGAGAATACTGGTCCAAGAGACATAAATTTTCACCTACTATAATATAAAGTCAGTAAAAAATGGATAAATCAAGAAAAGGATCATGAAACAGATTATAATTCCAGAAAAAAATAACTTAAATAGTTGAAAACATTTACCTCTGGGGAGCAGGATTGGAGGAAAAGGGGTCAAGCAGGGGATTACTATTTTGTATTACCTCAGAGAAAGGTTAGGAAACAGAAAGAGTCATCCATAATCTTACTTCCCAGTGACTTCTCTTTTTGTACTGTCTGCCTTTTAAAATTAGGTACACTGTTTTGATGTTGGAGCTTCCCTGGTATCTCAGCTGGTTAAGAATCCACCTGCAGTGCAGGAGTCCCCGGTTCAATTCCTGGGTTAGGAAGATCCCCTGGAGAAGGGATGGGCTACCCACTCCAGTATTCTTGGGCTTCCCTGGTGACTCAGCTGGTAAAGAAGTCACCAGCAATGCAGGAGACCTGGGTTCAATCCCCGGGTTGGGAAGATCCCCTGGAGAAGGGAAAGGCTACCCACTCCAGTATTCTGGCCTGGAGAATTCCATAGACTGTATGGTCCGTGGGGTTGCAAAGAGTCGGTCACAACTGAGCAACTTTCACTTTTTACATTTTGATATAAGTAAAATTAATTTCTAAATAATGTCAATATTATTTTTTTAAGTTGTAAATTTCTTTTTTAGAACTTTTTATTTTTTATTGGGGTATAGCTGGTTAACAATGTTGTGATAGTTTCAAGTGAACAGGGAAGGGACTCAGCTATACATAACACGTGCATCCCTTCTCCCCCAAACTGCCCTCCCATCCAGGCTGCCACATAACAATAATGTGAATATTATTATATCAATGAAATATTTCATTTTTCCAAAAGGATATTTGATATGATTAACTCATGACCAAATAAGTTAATCTGTCCTAAAATCACACTAGTACTAGTAAAGTTTTCTGAAGCTGGGTACCAGAAAAGATCAATTCACGGGTGGCATAACTCAGCATCATAGTGAAACTTCACTGTGAGAAACTGAGCCCTAATCAGTACCCATGAGAATGGTGAGAGCCTTGCAGACCTGCAGTTACTGTTAGTAACTTGATCCTTAAAAAGGGCTTTCATATTTTATTAATTCTTCACTTAATATTCCTTTGCTGTAATTTATATTTACTTTTATTAATATTCACTGAGATATTTTATAGCTCATATATAGTTTAGCTTCTATATCTTTTTATCAAATATCTCTATTTTTATATTGCATTTTATACACCAAAACACTGGTATATCTGGTCTGACTACAATTTTATCAGATACCACGTTTTGCTGAAAATAAATTTCAATATATCCTGATGCAGTTTGAGCCCTACCTCAATTCTGTTAAATTTGTGTTTTAGATCTAGTACATACAGAGGGGCAGCTTCAAAATGAAGAAATTTTGGTAAGTAAATATACTTTGAAGATATATACATTATCTTTAGCCAGCACAATGTATTTAAATTTTAAACCTATCTCCATAGTCATAAAATTACTAAATACCCTCATAATATTGTAGGTTCTGTGTCTAACCAACCAACAGAGGCAGTTATTCTCAGAAAGATTATGATCTAAATATAGCTTTCATAAGTTAGACTCTTTTCTGTCATAGACAGGATGACAGCCAAGATAAAACAGAATTCACTTGTTATTATTTTGTTTGTTCATTTATTTTGAAGTATTTATTTACTTTCCTTTCATTTGATTCTGTAGTCCTTATGGACTAGGACTCAAAACAGATCGAGATGCCAAACTTGGATGTTAATTTAAGCATGAAGGGACAGGGAGATTCAGATAAGGGAACTGGAGCATAGGATCAGCAACAAATAAGCCAAAGAGAGATGAGGTGAAAAGGGAACCAGCATTTTCTGACAGCATTCCACTGGGCTTTGCTTGTCAAGTGAAATGAATGGCCACTGACGGGGAAGCTGCTGCCTCATCCGAGTTCCTCTGTCCCCAGCTTGTCAGGCCCTGGTTTTAGACAAACACAAACAGTGAAACAACTGAGAATGTTTTTAAGGTAGTAGTGCTTATTAAGATTTCTCTAAATAAGGGTTAAAGAGGTACCTTGTCCATTAAGTTTCATTCTTCACAATTTACTGGCAGCTGCAATGAAATCAGTGTTTCAAAAGATTCTGTAGTGTTTGAATCCTATTAATTATCTTCTCAACCACCCAGTTGTTGTGCCCAGTGACTGGGGAGGCCGTGCGTGTGTGTTAAGTCCAGCTCTGTGCAGCCCTGTGGACTGTAGACTCCGCCAGGCTCCGCGGTCCGTGGGGATTCTCTAGGCAAGAATACTAGAGTGGGCTGCCATGCCCTCCTGCAGGGGATCTTCCTGACCCAGTGATCAAACCCCTGTCTCTTAGGTCTGCTTGCATGGCGCTCAGGTTCTTTACCACTAACACCAGCTGGGAAGCCCGAGGAGGCCAGTAGGGAACAGAAAAATGATTAATTAGATGGAATTTTATCTTCCTATTTTTCTCCATATTGTTTCACTGATTATGGTTAGTAAGCCTCTACTAAGGATTTTTGTTTCAGGAGTCATTGTGTGTCAGGGAGGGTGGCATCATAGAGCTTTTGGAGAAGAATAAGGGGGAATGGAGCCTTCCCCGGGGGCTCAGTGGTCAAGAATGCACCTGCAATGCAGGAAAGACAGATTCAATCCCTGGGTCAGGAAGATTCCCTGGAGAAGGAAATGGCAACCCACTGCAGTATTCTTGCCTGGGAAATCCCATGGACAGAGGAGCCTGGCAGGCTATAGTCCATGGGGGTCAAAAAAAAGAGTTGGCCATGATTTAGCGACTAAACAACAACAATGAAGGGAGAATGGAAGGCAGTATATCACCCATAGTTTTAGCACCCTGTCACAATAGCCTTTGCCATACATATTTTCTTGTAATTGTCAACCAAATGTATTACATAGTTACATGAAAAACTTTGTATTTTTTAAAAATTTAATGTTAATCAAATGCTTCATAATTATGATTTTAAAATTAAATGTATTCAGATAGAGGTTAGCTGATTTCCTTTTTTCCTCCCTCTGTCATTTATAACTACTACTACAGGGGACATCTTATGCCTGTTCCTGCTATCATGGTGTTCACTTTTTCAGTTATTTTCTTTAAAATTAAATTTCAAGAAATGGAAATACTGGGTCCATGAGTATAGACATATTTATAGTAGTAGTAGTTTAGTCTCTAAGTTGAGTCCGACTCTTACAGCCCCATGGACTATAGCCTGCCAGGCTCCTCTGTCCATGGGATTCTCCAGGCAAGAGTGCTGGAGTGGATTGCCATTTCCTTCTCCAGGGGATCTTCCCGACCCAGGAATTGAACCCAGGTCTCCTGCATTGCAGGCAGATCTCTTACCAACTGAGCCACGAGGGAAGCCCATAGAAATATTTATAGCTTCTTACATTTATTGCCAAAGTGCTTTTCAGAGAAAATATGTAAGTGTAAAAGTATAATAATGTTTCAGGGTAGTGTATTCTGAGGCATCATCCAACAAATGAAATCTTTTATCATGAAAAATACTTAAAAAATTAATCAGAATTGTACAGTGCAGTTTTTTGCTCCACCTGCATTCTTCCTCAAACCAAGGCTGATGTTTGGCTGTTACATATCAGAACAGCCATATTGTTATATGTGACTGGCTTCTCTTCTGAACATTATGTCTTATAAATCATTATATACTTATAATATCATTCTTGTATCAAACCCTTTCATCTGCTAACTGCTTGTTTAGCAGTTAACTAGAATTGCTAAATCATCTGTATGTATTATAATTTATCTGTATTTTTTCCCTTACAGGCACATGATAGCCACGTCACTTACTTGAGATTCATTATTGTATCAGCCTTTGATCATTTTGCATCTGTGCATAGCGTTTCTGCAGAGGGAATGGCAGTCTCAAATCTTTCTTAGTAATTATAATATACCCATGCACTATTTTTTAACAGTATATTTATTTAAACATGAAGTTGTCGTATTAAAGGAATTTGTATCAATCTGTTTGTTTTATTTTTCCCTTCACCATTTTGTAGGAATTTGGTTCATCAGACGGCAGTGATGGCCAAATGTAGGTCATAAGAAAGCTTTTGCAAAAAAAAGCTTTTGTTTCCGTATACAGCTTAACCAAGTACATAACTATACATGAAGACAACTGTACATAACATGGTACCCTTCAGATATCAGTGCATTAATTTTTAAATTGATTGATTAATGCGAAGGGCTGCTGCTGCTGCTGCTAAGTCGCTTCAGTCGTGTCCGACTCCGTGCGGTCCCATAGACGGCAGCCCATCAGGCTCTGCCGTCCCTGGGATTCTCCAGGCAGGAACACTGGAGTGGGTTGCCGTTTCCTTCTCCAATGCATGAAAGTGAAAAGTGAAAGTGAAGTCACTGAGTCGTGTCCAACTCTTAGCGACCCCATGGACTGCAGCCCACCAAATGAAAAATATGGACACTAAACAACATACAAGTTCAAAAAAGAGAAAATATTTATGGGAACATTTCCTTGAGGTCATGGAATTTGAGTTGGGCCCTGTAGGACAAATCATTTTATTTTTTTCTTTTAATTTTATTTTCTCTTGATTTGAAGACTTCAGAGTAGAGTTAGGAAACATAATCTTATTTCCCTGAGGCAACCATTATTGATATTATTTGATTTGTGTTTTTTTTTTTACATTTTGAGGAGGTAAGAAACAAGATAGGATATTTTGTGGAGGTATAAGACATCTCTGAATATATCTTTTTATACAACTTGAAATTAAAAATGTAAATAATATAGCCAAAAGTTAAAATGACAAAGCAATTCTAAAATGTTGAAAATAAATAGAAAGGCACGAACCTACATTTATGGCAATTGATTGACTCACAGAAAAAAAATGGCGTTGGAATATAGTATTTTATCTGTGCAGTCTATATTAGTTTCCTATGGCTTCTGTAATAAAGTACCACAAACTTGGTGGTTTAAAACAATAAAATTTACTCTTTCACTATTCTGGAGATTGAAGTCAGAAATAAAGGTATTGGCAGAGTTTGTTTCTATTGGAGTTTTTG
The DNA here is from genome assembly GCA_006408695.1 of Aepyceros melampus. Lineage (NCBI taxonomy): Eukaryota > Metazoa > Chordata > Mammalia > Artiodactyla > Bovidae > Aepyceros > Aepyceros melampus. Next base: position 158,771 of record SJXQ01004394.1, on the reverse strand, counting down.
AGATTATATTCTTTGCCTTTCTCTTAATTTCTGGTGTTGCTGGCAATCCTTGGCATTCCTTGACTTGCGGCCCCATAGCTCCAGTTTCTGCTTCTATCATCATATGGCATTCTTTCTGTGTTTCTTTGTATCATCTTCCCTCAATGTGTGTATTTTTCCGTGTCTTCTCTTCTTAGAAGGACAACATCATATTGAACTAAAGACCCTTACTCCAGTATTATCTTAACTAATTACATCTGCTGTGACTGTTTCCAAGTCAGATTGCATTCACAGGTACCAGTGGGTTATAGACTTTTCAAAGCTCTTTCTCTCTCCCACAGTGACCAGCAATGATGTTTTTCTACACAGTAACTACTTCATTCTGGGTCTGGGAGTGAGACTGATGATAACAGGTAGTAGAGCTCTCAGTCAATCCGAGGTAGACATATAGAAGGAGAGATAAAGCTTCATTTAGTTTGGGAGTAGGGTGGGGGTTGCTGCGTCACACCACTTGCAGAATTTTAGTCCTGACCAGGGACCAAACCTGGGCACCCTTCAGTGGAAGGCCAGAGTCCTAACCTACTGGACTGTAGGGAGTTCACAAATCAGTGATATTTTGGAGTTGCTTTTTACCCCAGCATAACCTGGCCTATCCTGACTGGCATACAGACAAATGTAGAATATAGCTCATCCTAGAGGACAAGTGACCTGGTTTCTTCAACAAGTCAGTGATGCAAAAAATGTTAATTAAGGAAGGGGGTCCACTCTAGATTCAAAGAGATATAAGAGGCCCCCAAAATACATGCCTTGTGTAAATCTTATTTGGACGCTAATATGAGCAAACTAATTGAAAAAAAGAAAAGACATTTTAAAGATAATTTGGAAAATCTGCTTATGGATTGGGTAGTCTTCATTTGCTTTTGCATGGATTAGGTGTGATCCTGGCTTTAAGATTATGTAAGAGAAGGCCCATGTTTTTCAGAGATACATTTAAAGATTCAGATACAAGTATGTAGGTTTATTACATGGTATCTGGGCTTTGCTTTAAAATAATTGAGCATTTTTTTTATAGGAGAACAGTTTAGTTGAAGCAAATAGAGCAGTAAATTGGTGGATCTGGGTTATGGATATACAGGGCTTCATTGTACTAGTCTCTGTAATGTATGCTTGGAATTCTTCATAATAGACAAAAATAAATAATGCCACGGAGGATATCTTTGTGCAAAAATCTTTGTCTACCCCTCAGATGATTTTTTTTTAGAAGAGATTCTCAGAAGGGAACTAGTCAAAGTTAAGAATAGTTCTAAGGGGCTTCCCTGGTGGCTCAGTGGTAAAGTATCCACCTGCAATGCAGGAGACCTGGGTTCGATCCCTGGGTCGGGAAGATCCCCTGGAGAAGGGCGTGGTAACTCACTCCAGTATTCTTGCCTAGAGCATCCTATGGACAGAAGAGCCTGCGGGCTACAGTCCATAATGTTGCAAAGAGTCGGACATGAACTGAACAACTATGAATGCATGCATGCACTGGTGGTTCAGTGGTGAAGAAACCACCTTGCAATGCAAGGGATACCAGTTCAATCCCTGGTCCAGGAAGATCCCACATGCTGAAGAGCAATTAAGCCCACTCCCACAACTACTGAAGCCCCTTGCGCCTAGAGCCTGTGCTCCATAATGAGAAGCCACTGCAATGAGAAGACCACCCACTGCAATGAAGAGTAGCCCCTGCCTGTCACAACTAGAGAAAGCTCATGCGTAGCAGCAAAAATCCACTACAGCAAAAAAATAAATCTTTTTCTTAAAAGTTTTAAGGCTTTTGATATTTTCTGATAATTTGCTTACCAAGATTTGTTGCACAAATTTACTCTTGGAAAGGTTACATTTAAATAAATGGAGGAAGGTAGAAAAAGTACTTCAATAGTGTCGTTGGTGCCATCAGAGACATGAAGGTGTACTTAGGGAGTGATGAATATATATATCTGACTGGGGCAAAGATGCCTGAAATGGTACATTACAGCAGATCAGAGAGAGCCTTTAATGCTTTCAGATATTTTCCCGATAGTCCTGGAGCCATTTAAGGTTTTTGAAAAGGGAGGTGACCTAGAGCAATTGTGTTCATGGTCAATAAAATGAAACACTAAGGACCTTCTTTTTCCCAAACTTCCTAATCTGGAATGTGAATAAGTCTTCATTTAAAGAAAACTGTGTTAAAGCTTACAGATCACTGGAAGGGATTTCTAGAAGTTATCTGAATGATCTCTTTGGCACAGGCCTACTAAATGATCTTTAAGTCTTTTTTCTCTGCTTCTCTCCTGTGAATGCAGAGAATGAATTCTCAGTGTAGTGCTTGCAGTACACTTCATGGTATTTGAAAGCTGCATCCTTTAACCTTTATTTTCCTAGACTTCAAAAACATTTTCACTGAGAAAACCACTCTTAAGTCTCAAGCAGTAGATAGACCATTATGTGGCTTTATCTTTTTTGTTTTTCACTGCTGAACCCCATTGTAGGAAAGGGGCAATTGGCCAAGATGGCAGTGTTCAGGCTCTCTCACCCTATGTCCTCTTGCTGTCTCCCCACCTTTTGTAAATAATGACTTTACGTGGTTATGTAACAGCTGAGATCATTTATATCACTGCACACATGCCTATAAGCACCACCTGTAAAGCTGTTGAGTTGCATTGCAGTGTGTTAGCCACAAGAGAATAAGGCATGTCTGCCTTGCAGCAAATGAAGCATGTCTGCAGTTCCTATAGCTCCTCGCATCTTCTTCTAGGTTCTTCTTATCTGCTTCCTAGCTCGTGCCTTGTCTAGCCTGGGTTCAGTGATCAGTGAGACAATTGGCAGAGTCGGCAGGGTTCCCAGCATTTAGGGGAGCCTGAGGCTCCAGTGGAAGGAGGAAGCCAGTGGCCACCACATAGCACATGGTACCCGGGGGCTGGGGTCCTCTCGGCATGGGCCCCATTGGAAGACTGGGAGGTGGTGGACAGGTCACTGGATAGCACTGAAAAGGCATTACAAGTGGTGAATTCCCATTTGCGGACAAGGCAGCATGGACTGCTGCTGGCACCATAGTGTGGGTGTTCCTGACTGCCCTGAAGGTGAATGTGAACAGTGCCCTACGTGATGCCATGCAGGTCTGTGATGTGCAGAGACACTTGGAAGAGCTAGAGCAATGTATATTGGCATAAAGCAAGAAGTGCGTGGCCTTGAAGAACCCCGTGTTTCTGACGGTGAGGTGATAAGGGACAGTAATGATGAAATTATGAGACTAAGAAACGTTATGAGACTGTGGGTTCCTGCTTTTTAGCAAGGCCTGTCGTGCAGCAGAAGGATGGGACCAACAAGGCACAGAAGCCCCGGGAGGCCTCAGACGTCAAGGAGGTCAAAGAGAAGAGGAGCGGCACTGACTCTGTAGCCAGGACAAAGTCCAGGAAGACCAGCTAGGAGCAAGGACCAACCCTGGAGGAGAAAATGAAGACAGGAAAGAGGGAAAATGAAACCGCAGTGGAGAGTTTAGAGCTGGATCGGGGCCTGCTGAACCCACCCCTGCAGAGCCCCGAGTAGTCCACAAAGTCTGCAGACAGCCAGAAATGACAGTCAGGACAGCAAGTGAAGTGCAGAAAATACAAGGACCTGGACTTCAAGGTGGTGGATGATGATGAGGAAACTGTCCCAGTGCTCAAGAGTCAGCCGGACATCTGCCCTCTCAGCTCCTACACTGGCCTGGCAGGTGGAGGAGCCTCCAGATGACAAGTGTTTTATAGGTGGCGTGCGAGACACCATTATGAACACTGTCTCATCCACCTCTTTCGGTCCCCTAACTGCTACCTCAATGGTGGCAATCTTTGGAGAAGTAGAGGGACGATGGCAGGCAAAGGGAATTAGAAGTGTGAAGACCCTGCTTGAGGGGCTGGCTGGTAAAGGCCCCATCCAGGTTACGTGGATGAAAATGTGGGCTGATTTATTGGCAGCGGGAGTTGACAGAAATGAAATTGATAAACAGCCCAATGCTCTGCTCCTAGAGCTATGAGAGGCAATTGAGACCAGAACAGCAGTTTGCAAGTTTGGGAAGCGCCCACAGCAAGAGATACAAGCAGGTCAGTTAGAAGATTACATGGCACCCAAGGATGTTCCTTCAGAACTGTAAAGGCTGTGACCTTACTTTTGGGAACAGGATGGCTCCCTGTATGGAGGTATACAGTAAAGTCTGTGCCATGTGATGTGCTACTAATCTCTGACTCTCTTGCAGATTTAGAACAGTATGCACCAGAGCCTAGAAAGCATTTGGAATCATGTGGGCGGGCTGTGAACGCTGCAAAAGTCTCCTTGAAGGGGTCGGCCCGACGCCTGTGGGAGGTTTTTCGGGTCTTCAATGAGAAATCCCTCAGGGATGGAGCTGCCCCTGTGGAGGCTGTCCTGCCTCTTGTCACTGCACCTAAACAGCTGCAAGTAACAGCAGACATTTTGTTAAAGCCTGGATACAGAACCAAAGGTAATATCCTACTGCCAGCTCCAATCGGGATTTCATAAGGACAGATGGTGGACTTGACTCGGCCATGGAAGATAAAGGCACTTCACATGCATTGGATGGCTTTTCTAGCCCCATGGGGGCAAGGATTGCAATATGAGTTCCAGGTTGTACCCCGGGTGACGAGTGCCTGGCCCCTTTGTGTGCAAGTCACCTGTCCAGTACCTGGCGTTGGGTTTTTCTATGTATTGGAGAATGTAACTGTCGTTGTAGCATCTACTGCTGTTGCAGAATGCGGTTCTGTAACTGTTTGTTGTAGCCTTTACTGCTGTGTGGGATGTAGGTCCGCTGGTCAGTGTTACTCACCATAGGAATATCTCCAAAGGTGATCTGCGTGTAGATTGTAAGGCGGGAGACCCTGAAGGAGTAGAATGTAGGGAAGGGGCAATTGGCCAAGATGGTGCTGGTCAGGCTCTCTCACCCCATGTCCTCTCGCCCCACGTTTTGTAAATAATGACTTTACATAGTTATGTAACGGCTGAGGCCATTTATAACACTGTGCATGCGTATCATGACCCATATAAGCACCACCTGAAAAGCTATTGAGTCGCGTGTGGTGTGTTAGCACAAGGGGATAAAGTATGTCTGCTTTGCTGCTGTGAAGAAAGAATGTTTGCAGTTTAAGAAAGTGTCTTAATGGTAGTAAGGAAGGAATATCAACAACCTCCGATATGCAGATGATACCAGCCAACTCACTGGAAAAGACCCTGAGGCTGGGAAAGATAGAAGGCAGGAGAAGAAGGGGATGACAGAGGACGAGATGGTTGGATGGAATCACTGACTCAATGGACATGACTTTGAGCAATCTCTGGGAGATGGTGAAGGACACGGAAGCCTGACTGCAGTCCATGGGGTTGCAAAGAGCTGGACATGACTGAACAACTGAACAGCAACAACAACCACTGTAATGGCAGAAAGCAAAGAGGAACTAAAGAGCCTCTTGATGAAGGTGAAAGAGGAGAGTGAAAAAGCTGGCTTAAAACTCAACTTTCAAAAAACTAAGATCATGGCATCAGGTCCCATCACTTCATGACCAACAGATGGTGAAAAAGTGGGAAAAGTGGCAGACTATAGACGGTGACTGCAGCCATGAAATTAAAAGACGCTTGCTCCTTGGAAGGAAAGCTATGACGAAGCTAGACAGCATATTAAAGAGCAGAGACATCACTTTGCTGACAAAAGATCCAAATAGTCAAAGCTATGATTTTTCCAGTAGTCAAAAATGGATGTGAGAGCTGGACCATAAAGAAGGTTGAGCACTGAAGAACTGATGCTTTGGAATCGTGGTGCTAGAGAAGACTTGAGAGTCCGTTGGAGAGCAAGGAGATCAAACTAGTCAATCCTAAAGGAAATCAATCCTGAACATTCATGAAGGACTGATGCTGAAGCCCCAAACTTTGGCCACCTGATGTGAAGACCCTGATGCTAGGAAGATTAAGGGCAGGAGGAGAAGGGGGGGATGAAGGATGAGATCACAGACTGCCTATGACAAGAGTTTGAGCAAACTGGGGGAGATAGTGAAGGACAAGGAAGCCTGGCGTACTGCAGTCCATGGGGTCACAAAGAGTCTGACAAACTTAGTGATCAAACAAGAAGTTCCTTATAGTTTCTATCTCCAAATACAGTCACATTGGGACTTATGGCTTCAACATCTGAAGGGGGTTGCACAATTAAGTTCAGGTGGTGAGAAGGCAGCCAAAGCAGAGTGTGACTGAAGGGGATTTCTAGGAGTCCCATTGCAAAGGAAACAACAAACTTAATGACAGCCTTCAAGACAACGAATGCAAATCAAAGTTGCAGGCTGCCCTAGCCTACTCCTCCTTCTGTATCTATGTTTCAACCAACAACTAGCCCTATTAAAGAAGAGTAATCTGAAAAGTCCCAGAAGCGGATTGCTTTAGGTCTTTTTAAGTCACTTCAGTCATGTCTGACTCTGTGCGACCCCACAGACAGTAGCCCACCAGGCTCCCCCGTCCCTGGGATTCTTCAGGCAAGAACACTGGAGTGGGTTGCCATTTCCTTCTCCAATGCATGAAAGTGAAAAGTGAAAGTGAAGTCGCTCAGTTGTGTCCAAATCTTCATGACCCCATGGACTGCAGCCTACCAGGCTCCTCCGTCCATGAGATTTTCCAGGCAAGAGTATTGGAGTGGGGTGCCATTGCCTTCTCCTGCTTTAGGTCTGGGTCTCTAGAAACAGAGCTTTAGAGAGGGATTCCCGTGAGAGTGATTTCCTGAGAGAACACTCTTAGGAAGTGGGATAGATCATGGGAGAAAGTTAACCAAAGAAGTCTGGCCTCAGCCTGAGCCCACAAGGAGCTCTAGAGCGTGGACACCAGAGAGGTATGCTTCCCACCCTTGAGGCAAGGGACCAGGCCTTTGTGCTCTCAAATCCTTCAGTCAATGGCCATGGGCCACCCACAGGGGAACAGACCTCTCAGGCATTGTTGAGTAAAGAAGCTTCTGTCACTTAGGGCAATTCTCAGGAGAAGCAACATCTGAGCCATTAGCTGCCAGTATCACAGTAGCTGGCATATAGACATATATATTTGGAAAAGAAATCTCGGCAGAACACCAATAACATTTATTACAGCAGTAGTCTCAAAGTGTGGTCCCTGGAACAGCAACCTCTTCCTTTTCTAAAACTTGTTAGAAATGCAGATTCCCTAGCCCGGCTCCAGATCTATGGAATCAGAAACTCTGATGGTGTGACCCTTGAATCCGTATTTTGGCAAGCCCTCCAGGTGTTTTTGATGCACGTCTAAGTTTGAGAGCCATTGTGCTATAGGGACCTATGACTAGAAACTGAAACAAAAAGAGGGGAGGGGGCCAGAAAAATAAGGCAGTTACAGAACATTCGTTGCAAGAGAACTTACACAAAGAATACATCAAGAATGGAGACCCATAGTTGCCTCTCAAATAAGAAAAAAGAACTCAAAAGAGATACAAAGATTTCAAGAAAAAAAGAAGTCACAGAAGATGGAAAGTGATCTGGCAGAGCTGAGAAAAGACATGGAAGAAAAAAAGAAAACTGATTCAGAGGTGAAAGCCATATAAGAAGCGAAGGGATGATGATGGTAATTGTAGCCGTCAGTGTTCAGTTAGGAAAACTGAAATCAGCCTAGATACAGAGTGAAAATAGGGAGGGAAATAATGCATGAAATCTGTTACAAAGGTATTGAAATGGCTGGGAAAACAAACAAGATAGAAGTGTCGCCCAGAGGAGGAGCCTGTGGGCCAGCCACCCTCACTGTTGACCAGTGGGAGCAGCATTACTGCCTCTAAGTAGAAGCCACTCTGCCACCGTGGCTGGGGATCCCAAAGCAACTGCCGTGCACAGCGTCCTGCAATTCCTACAGCAAGAAGTGGAGAAAATGGCTTCTCCCTTCTGTTCACCGTTAATCTCCATCAGGGCTTCCCATCTGCAAAGCCTGACCAGAATGCAAAGTTCAGGCCTCCAGCTCCTGAAATCCAGAGGACAGTGGAGAGAGTCAGAACCAAGCCATATTTGGAACAATAATAAACCCAACTTAAGGAGAACTGGGATCAGAGGAAAAAGCTTGAGAAAAATCGCAGCATGGAATTGAAAAGAACAAAGATTTTAAAAGTTATGGAAAAGATATAGTTATGGGAGAAAGAAAGGACCTAACATAGCCATCATTGTAGTCCCTAAGATAATAGGACAAAATGTAACAGGAAAGATGTTCAAAGCAATAAAAGATGTCCCTGAGATTTAAAAAGAAGAAATCTTAAGATCAAAAGAAGTTTTTGTATTTACCTTAGTCTGTTCAAGCTACTGTAACAAAAATACCATAGACTGGGATGGCCTAGAGACAACAGAGACAGGCTTGCCTGCTGGCTCGGTGGTAAAGGATCCGCCTGCCAGGGCAAGAGATGTGGATTCAACCCCTGGGTCGGGAAGACCCCTGGAGTAGGAAATGGCAACCTGCTCCAGTATCCTTGCCTGGAGAATTGCATAGACAGAGCAGCCTGGCAGGCTGCAGTTCATGGGGTTGCAAAGAGTCCGACACAGCTGAGCAACTGAGCACACACATAGCTGACAGAAATTTATTTCCTGCAGTTCTGGAGGCCGGAACTCTGAAATTAGGGTATCAGCAAGGTTGCATAAGGGTCCTTTTCCAGGGTTTCAGAATTCTTGTATCCTCAGATGGTGGAAGAGGGCAAACCAGCTCACAGGAGCCTCTTTTATAAGGGCACTAATCCCATTTATGAAGACTTCCCTCTCACAACCTAATCACCTCCCAAAGTCCCCACCTCCTGACACTATCACACTGGGCTGTAAGGTTCGGCATAGGGATTCTGAGGGAACACAAACATTCAGACCACAGCAGTATTCCAAGGAAAGTTTGACATAGAGCAATCAACACTGGAATGGTCTTGGTGAAGTCACTGAACTTCACACAGGAAGAAAGAATCTGACAAGTTTTCAGGTAGAATGAAGACAATTAAGCGCCAAGGGAAATAAATTAGGCTGGTCTCAGACTTTTCCTCTCATGACTGCTAGACAACTGTAAAACAATGTCCACAAATCTCTGAGGTAAAAGAACTAAAACCTAAGATTCTGAAGCCCAGCCGGTACCCTCCAGGTTTGAAGGACAGCAATGGGCCATTAGCGGAGAAGGCATGGCAACCCATTCCAGCACTCTTGCCTGGAAAACCCCATGGACAGAGGAGCCTGGTAGGCTGCAGTCCATGGGGTCACTAAGAGTCGGACACAGCTGAGCAACTTCACTTTCACTTTTCACTTTCATGCACTGGAGAAGGAAATGGCAACCCACTCCAGTGTTCTTGCCTGGAGAGTCCCAGGGACAGGGGAGCCTGGTGGGGTTGCACAAAGTCGGACACGCCTGAAGCAACTTAGCAGCAGCAGCAGCAGCAGTGGGTCATTAGAGGCATGTAAGACTTCAGGGAATACAGGATCCACATGCCCTTCTTCAGAAAGCTGCATACTTGAGACTTTGAATGATGCAATCTATATGGCTGATTGGGTATCCTGGACTCCTTCCTCAATCAAACATGCTGGATAAAATATTTCAATGCACCTTTGGAAACTAACGGCTGAGTTTACCAGAAATAAAGTTGTCTGTGGCCAGGAGCAATTGAGAGCCTGACTCTGGGCAGGTGAATAAACATTAAAGTCACTGGGCCTCTCCGAGGGCATCTGCCAATTTCTGAGTCAGAGCCTGGGTTTCCTGGGCCTCCTGCCAGGCCCATAAGGCCAGTCTTGCAGCAGCTAGAACGCAAGCTAGAATGGGCGGTAGGCTCAGAGTCCTACATACAGCCAGGTACCACAGAGGGCATCACCCTTAGAGCACGGGTCCCCAGCCTCTGGGATCTAATGTCTGATGATCTAAGGTGAAGCTGATGTAATAACAATAGAAACAAAGTGCACAGTAAATGTAATGTTCTTGAATCATCCTGAAACCATCCCCCCAACTTCCAGTCCCTGGAAAAATTGTCTTCCGTGAAACTGGTCTCTAGTGCCAAAAAGGCTGGGGACCGCTAGAGGGCTTAGAGAACAGGTGAACTAAAGGTAAATCTTCCCCTGAAAGCAGACAAATAGGTGGTTTTGAAAAATCTTCAAATCAGTTGATATTCTGAATGCAACCTGTACTTGGAGTGAAACAAGACATACTAACAAGCTTTTTGACTTTACTCGTACGTTTCAATGCTAGTCAAGCAAAGTCAGTTCATTCTTGGTATCCAGACCCAGAGAGGTCACCTTCTAAGAGAAAAGAACTTTCTTCATCATAAATTAAAACTGAGCTCAAACATTTTTCAGTCTCCTGGGCAGGTTTTTTCCCCACCTTTGCCCACATTGTTTTGTCCACTTTAACGCTATTCTCCAGTCTCATGTTCTTTGGGCTCGCATCCCAGATTATAGACTTCCTGGGCATCTTTGAAGACCAAGCTCAAAGGTTGCCATTTCCACAAAGCTTTCCTAGAGGCACCCAGCTCAGACAGACTGCTTTTTCCTCTGTGCTCTCTGAGCTTTAGCCTTCCCCTCAGCTCTAACCTGGGCTTTCCTGGTAGCTGGTAAAGAATCTGCCTGCAATGCAGGAGATCCCAGTTCAATTCCTGGATCGGGAAGATCTGCTGGAGAAGGGATAGGCAACCCACTCCAGTATTCTTGAGTCCCTGGCAGCTCAGATGGTAAAGGATCTGCCTGCAATTCGGGAGGCCTGGGTTTGACCCCTGGGTTGGGAAATCCCCTGGAGGAGAGCATGGAAACCTGCTCCAGTATTCTTGCCTGAAGAATCCCCATGGACAGAGGAGCCTGGTAGGCTACAGTCTATGGGGTTGCAAAGAGTCGGACATGACTAACGACTAACCACAACACAGTACAACTCTAACTTGTCATATTTGACCTTGAATTATGGTTATAATTCAGGGGTGTAGGTCCACCCCTGTCCCCCCGCCTCCTTTGTCATCTTTGCATCATCTCTCAGCACCCAGAGAAGAAATCAGGGCTCAATTAGTGTCTGAAGCATTATATCGAGGAAAATTGAATTGGATTGTTTGGGATCTATTTTAGCTTTCTGAAAATTCCTCTGTTCCAGCTATTATTATTTGTTTAAAACTGGGAGATTTCTAGGCGTTTACAGGTGTGAGTTGAAGGACCACCTGAAAAGTGATTCAGAGGAAGACAGCTTTATACTCTGCCTCTTTTGTGGAATTTAGTGCTTAGGAAGGGATTCCCTGATGGTTCAGCGGTAACGAATCCGCCTGCGATGCAGGAGCCTCTGATCCCTGGGTCAGGAAGATTCCCTGGAGGAGGAATGGCAACCCACTCCAGTATTCTTGCCTGGAAAAAAGTCCCATGGACAGAGGAGGCTGGCAGGCTACAGTCCTTGGGGTCACACAGAATCAAATACTGCTGAGAGACTAAGCAACACTGCTTACACAGGACAGTGCTCAGCTGTGCTCTATACCCACTGTTTCACAGCTACTTGTCCTCTGTATCCTCTAACAAACTCACGCCAGCATTGGTCAGTTGCTTTGGCAGGATGAAGAGTTTCATTCAGTGTCTCTACTATCCTGTATATTTTTCCATCTCCCAGCACCTAAAAAGGGAGCCCAAGGAGGCAGTTGTAGAGCAGTAATGATGGTAACAATAGTAGCCAACATTTCGAGTAGCCTGGCAGTTTCTCCAAGCCAGGCACAGTTCTGAGTGCTTTACTTATGAGTCCTCTGTAGGGTAGTCACTGTTGATACCCTGTTTTGTAGTTCAAGATACCAAAGCAGCTTTAACCAAAATCACACAGCCAGCAGGGAGCAGAGCTGGGATTCTGGTTTGAAGTTAGAGATGAGGTTTGACTGTCTTCCCTGGTGGCTCAGAGGTTAAAGCATCTGCCTGGAATGCAGGAGACCTGGGTTTGATCCCTAGGTCGGGAAGATCCCCTGGAGAAGGAAATGGCAACCCACTCCAGTACTCTTGCCTGGAGAACCCCATGGAGGGAGGAGCCTGGTAGGCTACAGTCCATGTCCATGGGGTCGCAAAGAGTCGGACACGACTGAGCAACTTCACTTTCACTTTGTTGCTTACTGAGTCTGAGGCCTTCCATAAATTACTTAATTCTGAGCCTTGGTTTCCTCATCTGTAAAATGGGTCTAATAATCTCCTGTTTGACCTGTATAGAGATTAAATAAGACTGCAAATCTGAAAATGGCCATGCCTGATGATAAATGTTAACAACTATTTTTAAAACTTCCTTGGCAGGTAAGACAGAGACAAGAAAAATGTGTTTTCATGTTAGAAAAATGCCTCCCAAGTCTTTTCTATCATGTCATGTTGTGAAGGTAATTTGATTTCAATGTGGACATTCTCTGGCAAGGAGTTTATGAGACAGAACCAGGTTAGACAGGTAACACATAGAGACTGAGTGTTCTTCCCACCAAAGGAGGGCCTTCCAGCATATGGTTATTTTTTTTGCTTATCAGATTAGATTGGTCTAGAATAAAAAATGAAACAAGCTGACACGCATTAGAAAAGACAAGGTAAAGATCACACTGAAGCCATCCAGAAGAGCCTGATAGCTTTTAATCATTCTGTTAGCTTGCTGCATCTTAAAACATTTTCTTTCAAATCAAGTCACAGCCGTGTGTACTTTAGGCTGTGGCCGTCATGAACAAATATGAAAAGAGGCAGAGTTAAAACAGCTCAACACCAATGGTTATCCATTAGTCTGAGGTAATCTAATGCAAATGACCTTATAGGAGACTTGTGAAGAAATCAGAGAAACAGGATTTCAGATATGAGTTTCTGTATAATTGAATGACAGCTCTGGGGTATTTGTTGTCTAGTTTGGTCAAGGTCATAGTGGTTTTAGGAAGCCAGTCCTCCCACCAAGCAGCTTGTTATAATTGAAAATAAGGTTCCCAGGTACGGAGAGCAAGACGTCTATGAAATATATTCAAAGGTGGTAAAGTGAGCACCCTCCTCTTCTACTGTAGAACTGAAAATATATTACGGTGAAAACTCACCCATCACTGCCACTATCCTTTGTTTTAAATGTTTTGGCAAGAAAAAGATTACCATCTGTACTGTCTGCTCCCATTCTCTTTGAATTCCTTTGAAAACCTGGAGTTCTCCCCATGCTTAGTTCTAAAAGCCAATTTAGTGTCTTAAATTATCAATTCTTCAAATGGCAAATTTGGTACAATGAATTTACTTCATTTAAGGAATGCCATATTAGAGTGGCTGGATACTCGAAGGAAACACAGCGTGTACCTGCTCTCATTCTTAGAATGCTGTGCAAGGAACACAGTCTCCATGGTGGGAGCAGTATGGAATTATACCTTCTTTAATACTCAGCTTTACTTGTGGCTTCATTTTCTCATTGCAACCATTGTTTGCTTGGTTCAGAAAAATCCAGGCTAGTGATTCAACTGGGAACACAGGTCAAGAGGTTGGGGTGGGATGGGGGTCAAACGAAGCCTTAAGGGGCCCTCATGTTGGGCACCTAGAACTGGGCAATCCGTCCTGATTAACTGTGGAGCTTTTCCAGAACAGCACGAACTTCCTCTGGATGGTAGTTCCAAGGACCAGGCTTACCCTGCAAGAGAAATGAGTCAGCATTTCCAGATTTACAACTTGCGGGAATATGTAGGTCTGGAGCGGAGCGGAGCGGAGCTGAGCTGAGAAATGTGAGCTGGTGACGTCTTTGTGGAAGTCATCAGGATGGTGCAGTCAAGGGCAGGTGTCCATGAGATAGATGCGAGCACCCAGGGAAAGCATGTGGAATGGCACCAACACATAATGGGAAGACTGGACAAAGAAGCAGGAGGAAAACCAGAGCAGGTAAAGAGGATAGTTTCAAAAGGAGAAAGGGATGTAGACAAATAAGCTTCTCTTCCACAACTGGACCTTCAGGCCAGCCACCTCTCACATCAAGTTCTGCTCACTCTGCATCAAACCACCTCTGCCTGTCTACTCCCACGGCCTCAGTTCAGCCCTCTTCACCTCCTGTTTGGGCAACTACCACCCCAGCTCCTTCAGTCCATTCTTTTTTTTTAATTGGAGTGTATTTGCTTTAGAGTGTTGTGTTTGTTTCCTCCAGTCCATTCTTCACCTAGTAGTCCATGATCTTTCTAAAGTAGAGATCTGATTTGTGCTTTTCCCTGGCTCACGACTCTTCAGTGGCTTTTTGCTCTCAGATGTAGGCTGAACTCCTCGGTCCAGAATGAACCTTTTATAATGGAAATGGCCCAACCCTCCACACCCTGCCCTAACTATCTCAGGGCTTCAGTCTCTCCTTCCTGTATTTGCAATGGTTTTTACTCACCATGTTCACATGGCAGCCTCCTTATCCTAAGCAGGTGTCACCTCCTCTGAAAAGCCTGCCCTTCCTCAGGGTTCAGGAAATTTATCGTCTGAGAGCCAAATCTATCCTGATGTCTCACACCCTTTCCTTTACATATTGTCTATGTTGGTTTTGTGCTATAATAGCAAAACTGAAGCATTTCAGTGGGGATTATTTGGCCCCACGGAGTCATATTTCCTATCTGGCTCTTTGCAGTCCCTGCCCTGGAGCCTCACAGCAACCGGGAAGCTGTAACACTCTATTTATGCCTTCTTATTCCCTGCTCCTCCAGTTGTGAGTACTTTGAAGTTGTGGCTCCTTTTAAACTTGCGCTTGTGTTTCCAGTACTTGCTCAGGGCCTAACCCCAGGTAGGGACTCAGTACCCAGCTTGCCTCAACCAGGCCACCTCAGTACTGTGGCACAGGGGACGGGAAGGGAAGAAGGACTCGAACCCTCGTGCTGTGACCCTTAGCGTTCTGAGAATGTACGTGCAGGTTGTTGCTTGTTTCACCGGCAAGAGTAAGGCCCGCCTGACCCATGGGCAGAGAGGCACCCCCAGGTTTGAATCCCTTCAGCAGATGTAAAACCTAATTTCTATCCTCTCAGGGGAGGCTAGTGATTCCCAGGTGGCACTAGTGGTAAAGAATCTACCTGCCAACGCAGAAACCACAGGAGACACAGTTTTGATCCCTAGGTTGGGAAGATCCGCTGGAGAAGAAAATGGCAACCCACTCCAGTATTCTTGCTTGGAAAATCCCATGGACCGAGGAGCCTGGTGGGCTACAGTCCATGGGGCTGCAGAGAGTCAGACAAGACTGAGTGACTGAGCACCGCCCAACACACAACAGGGGAGGCTCACAGCGCCCCCAGGATCAGAAGCTGTGCTCCCTTCCGTCACCCTCACCAAGCTGGAAGCATTGAAGGCGTACATAATCACGAGAAAAGCAGACTGGCTCAGTTCCTGCCTCAGCATCTGCCGCTCCAAACTACAGAAGAGGTGGTCTTCCGGCCTCTACACCCATTCCAGGTTCAGGCGTGTCTCAGGGATTAGCAGCTTCAGACCCTCCCACTCCCATCCCATCCCATCCCAGAGGATTTAGAATTGAAATAGGAGCCTTGTGCAATTTGGCCTTAGGCAAATCCATTTCCTTCTCTGAGCACTGTTCAGGAAATGGAAACATTGTCTCTCAAAGCCAACCAGGGCTGGGCCAGTCTGCTGCATTCAGAAGGCACCTGGGAAGCTGCAACACCGCCCAAATGCTAGGGCCTTTCTTGTGCATTATTTCATCCCCTGTGAGGTGTGGGTCCCTGTCTCCATTTTAGAGAAGAAACGGAAGCTCCAAGAGGGGAAAGGACTTGCCTGTGGTCACGTGGCTGGTAAATGACCAGGCAGCGATTTGAAACGCAGTCCTTTCTCTGCCCTTACCCTGCCCTCCCTGGGTCCCCTGCCCTCCAAGTCCCCACCTTGTACAGGACCCTGCCCTCCTGGAGCACATAGAGCCGCTCTGGCAGTGCTGCGTAGCACGAGCTGCTCTGGTTCTTCATTGTGTCTACCACCACGGGGCACTGGGGGCTCCTGTCCAGCAGCAGGTGGGCTGCCCGCAGGCGGTCCTGGAGATTCCGGTGATTCTTGATGTCCACGTTGTTCTTAAAAGCCCAGCCATCTGTAACAGAAAGACCTGCAGGTCAGATACCGCCCCACTTTTAACTGAGGGCCCCAGATGGAGGGCTTCTCAACTTTGGCACTACTGACAATCTGGGCTAGACAATTCTTTGTTGTGGGGGCTGTTTTCTGTGTTGTAAGGTGTGAAGCAGCATCTTTGGCCACTACACACTAGATGTCCGCAGTGTCACCTTGCCTTCAGCTTGTGACAACCGAGAATGTCTCAGACATTGCCAAATGCCCTCTGTGGGACAAAAGTTACCCTTGGTTAGGAACCACTGCTGCCACACCATCTCCTCCAGGAAGCCTTCTTGATATACTCAGTTGCATGATATTGAGCAGGCTCTTTAAATCTTTTTAAATTCTCAGTTTTCCCATCTGCTAAATGCATTAAAAGAACCCCCATTTCAGTTGGCTGTAAGACTTACTTGAGATAATTCTGTAGAATTCCCAGTATTCTACCTGGTTCATTGTAGCTGCTATTGACTTACCTTGCCTGACTGCTCCAAAACAGCAGACAAGTAGAGAAGCCAGTTTTCATTCTTTTTTTTTTTTCAGTTTGCATTCTCTACTACAGGTATTCTACTATTTTTCTCTGGAGATGCCCCACCCCGACCCCGAACCAAATTTAAGATTGCTTCACTTTAAATCAGTGGCCCCCAACATTTTTGGCACTAGGATCCAGTTTTTGGAAGACAGTTTTTCCATGGACTGGGTGGTGGGTGGGGGGATGATTCAAGTGTGTAACATTAATTGTGTACTTTATTTCTATTATTATTGTATCAGCTGCAACTCAGATCATCAGGCATTAGATCCTAGAGGTTGGGGACCCCTGCTTTAAAGGGAAGGGGATTTTCAATTGGCTTCACTGGCCGAGATGCCAACTTAAAGGAGCTGGTCCTCATTAGTGAATGGGCCCACAGGTTGAAAAAATATCCATAAACTGGTACTGGCCTTGCCCTTCTACTCTCCCCATATCTGGGGAGATTGGAACCCAGATAACGTGGTATGGGTTCTTTCAGAAGCCATGGGGCCTGCATTTATAATAGTTGCCTCCCAGGGTGATGTAAGCTGCTGAAGTCGACCAGCAGAACTGGCTCCTCCTTCTTGTGCTTCAAAGTCCTCTCAAAAGTACTCTTCCCCTAGGAAAACCCAGGATCAGAAGAAATTCACATCCAGTTACAACAGGCTGGACTCAGTTTAAAGTATTTATTAACTGCCCCAAGACAGCTGAACTTTGCTGATGACAGTAACACCAACGTATACGTGTGTCATGTCCAGGCGGGCAGTCTTTTCCATCCATTAGCTCCCTGGTGCTTCACGGGATGTCCTCTCCTCCCCACCCTGCAGCTGGGAATGCGGAGGCCCAGAGAGCAGCAGTGACCCGCCTCCCCACCTTTAACTGTGAGCTCTTTAGAGACAGCCACTGCATGTACCTCTCATCTCTATGTATCCCTTGGTCTCTTATGTCTCCTGCATTGGCAGGCGGGTTCTTAACCACTAGTGCCACATGGGAAGCCTTGTTCTGGGAGATAGGTGCTATTATTCTATTTTAGTGGCACAGAAGTGGGCATGGAAGGTAAGCTGTCCAGGTCACGTGGCCAGCACATGATGCAACGAGGGTGATCTTCCTACCACAACTCATGCCTCCCTGTAATTTACCTGGATAGACATGTGGTATGTGGGGGAAAAGGAAGTCAGCTGATTGGCTCAGACCTCCTAGGATTGGTGGACACTGGATCTGTGCATTTTAGTTCTGGGATTCAGGCCTTACCTACTTCTGACCGATGGAGTGAATACCCTGGGGAAGGAGTTGGGCAGGAAGAAGAAATGCTTGAACTAGGAGTGGCACAGCACAGAGGATACACAGCACAGAAACCAGTGTGGGTCAGGGCTGGAATAGGAAGCCTTTCCCTCAGTGGCTTGAGATGGACAGCCCTGGGTCCAGGAAAGGGTTCAACTTGCTCAGTCGGATTCCAGGAGAAAGCAGAGGAGGAGACAGGTATCAGGAAATTTCTGTGATGATCCAACCGCTCTTGTTGCACTTTGCAACTTGTTCTTTTAGAGATTAAAGCTGGATTCTGTACAACCTTATTACTGCAAGCGTGGTCCCTGGACCAGCAGGTTCAACACTACCTGGGGGCATGACTTAAAGTGCCAAGTCTCAGGCCCCCCCTCTGCTGCCCTGTGATCAAGAACCTGCATCTTAACAAGCTTACCAGGTGAGTCGAGTGCACTTTAAAGATGGAGCAGCACTGCCCCCAGACTTAAATCAGCTTTGGCAGAGCTTCCACCATCAACTGTGTGAACATCAAGGCATCGCCTCCTCTCAGCCATGGAGACCCTGACACCTGAGGTACCTGAGTTCTCTTTTCTTTCATTGACGGCTGCTGCTCTCCCAAAGGGTATTTAACAAAGAAACACATTGTTCTTGACTTTGCTCTACTGTTGCCTATGCTGTTTGTTTTGAATTTTATTTTGGAAATGTTCAAATATACATAAAAGTAGAGAGAACAGTTTAATGAACCTCCATGTAACTGTTACCCTATGCTAATATTTTTAATTGCCCCAAAGTCTTCAATGAAGATTGAAGCTGCCAGTTAAATGAGCACAGTGTTAGGCTGAAAGCAGTTCTCCAGCCGCTGGGTGCATATAAATTAAGACGCAATGGGCCTAGGGTGGGCCCTGGAATATGCGTTTTCAACCCTGGCAACCCACATGGCTCAGACACGAGGGATCTAGGGACCACTCTAGGGAAAGGGCTGATGGATCGGCTTTGCTGACAATTAATAACAGTCTCTAAACACATGGATAAGCCAGCAAGGCTAATACTGGTCTAAATGCTCACTTATTCACCCAACTTTCGCTGAGCTCTGACTCCATAACATGGACTCTGCCAGGTGCTGAGTGACAGATGGCTGAAACAGCTTCTTGTCTTGTGGGGTGATGGGGTGAGTAAATAATTCTCATTTCACTCAGCCACATGAGCCTTCTTGCCTTCTCCAACCTCAGAGTTTGAGGCTTGGGCTAAACTCTTGGGTTCAGTTCCCATAAAAATCAGGAAGACAGGGATGTGTCTGATTATCCTGTAAAGTTCAAGAGGCTCGACTAAGTTGTAGAAGTTTCAGGGAGGAACATGTCTGCCTGTGGTAAGGCAGGACTTTCTCACAGAGCTGTTCAGCAAAGGAACAAGATTTCCCATTAAATAATGAAGATAAGCCATCACCTATTAGGAGCTGAAACAAGGATTGCAGCCTCAGCTAAAAGCTGGCCCAGAGCAGGGGTTCTCAAAGTGTGGTCCCCCAATCCACAGCTTCAGCATCACTCAGAGATGGTTAGAAATGTAAATTATTAGGCCCCACCCCAGGTTTAACTCAGCTCAGGGTGGGGTCCAGCAGTGTGCTTTCACGAGCCCTGGTGCTTCTGGCACTCACAATGCTTGGGAACCATGGATGGAGATGAACCAGGGAGGAGCTCCCCTGGAGCTTGGAGAACCTTAGGATGGATCTCACACATTGCGAGAGAGCCGCCGTTTCACTCGTGACATTTCACAAGGTCTAAATTCCTTGTGATTGTGCTCAGATGAGCTCCTCGCCTTGATTCCCCGACTTACCCACTCAGAATGTTAGAAGCACTCCAGGTTTCTGCTGTGTGACTAGTGGAGAGCACAGACTATGGAGTTAGCGAGTAGGGGGTAGACCTAGCAGCGACTGAGTCAGGTCCTCAACAGATAGTGACTCTTTGCTTCTCTCTTCCTCTTCTTCCCACCCCCAACCATGAGTGAAGGGGAGAGGGAAGGACATCTTTTTTTACCTGATGCATGTGCTTCTTCGATGTAAATGATGAGAAAATCTGCTACGGAACCAAAATCTTCAATAAGTCTCTTGAATTGGTCAAATTTGAAAATAAATGAAGGTCAGGTGCAACTTCCAAAATTCAGCACCAAGGGTCTGTTCCCTGAAACAAATGGTACCATCATCAACCAATAACTGACACAGCATTTATTTTGCAAGCACCGTCTTCACTCCTGCTTTCATTGTTACCTTTATTTCCTTTCTAAGATGGAGACTCATTGGAAAAGACTCTGATGCTGGGAGGGATTGGGGGCAGGAGGAGAAGGGGACCACAGAGGATGAGATGGCTGGATGGCATCACTGACTCGACAGACATGAGTCTGAGTGAACCCCGGGAGTTGGTGATGGACAGGGAGGCCTGGCGTCCTGGAATTCATGGGTCGCAGAGTCGGACACGATTGAGCGACTGAACTGAACTGAACTGAAGATGGAGACAGGGCACAGTGCGGCGGTGGGGGGCAGAAGCTTAGAACACATGATTTAGCAGAGGCTAGAGCCAGTCCTCTTGCCTGGAGAATCCCATGGACGGAGGAGCCTGGTGCGCGCAGTCCATGGGGTCACTAAGAGTCGGACACAACTTAGTGACTTCACTTTCACTTTTCACTTTCACGCACTGGGGGAGGAAATGGCAACCCACTTCAGTGCTCTTGCCTGGAGAATCCCAGGGATGAGAGAGCCTGGTGGGCTGCCGTCTATGGGGTCACACAGAGTCAGACATGACTGAAGCGACTTAGCAGCAGCAGCAGCAGCAGAGCCAGTTGACTCTTCCCCAGAATGAAGGGATTCTGTCAGGCATTCTCAGTGGATCACCTGCACTCACTGGGAAGTAAATACTGACAACGAGAGTCCCTTCCGCGCAGTGATAAGGCAGGCACCCGTCTGCTCCGTCACTGATGTGATTAGTGTGCTGCAAGGTGGGTGAGTTTCCACCCTCTGGCTTATAGGCTTGTTCCACGTCACACAGCAGGTCAATGCTGGCATTAAACCCAACATCTGGCTTCTGCATTCTCGATATGGTGCTCTTTCTATTCAAAGCACCGCAGTTTCCTCACGCACAAATGGACATTATAACAATACTTACCTGATAGGATTGTTCTAAGGATTAGGTAAGTTAAAGCAGATAAGGGCTTAGAATGGTGCCTACCCATAGTAAGGTACCCAATAAGTGTAATATTGCTCAAACTACCACACAATTGCACTCATCTCACACGCTAGTAAAGTAATGCAAAATTCTCCAAGCCAGGCTTCAGCAATACGTGATCTGTGAACTTCCAGATGTTCAAATTGGTTTTAGAAAAGGCAGAGGAACCAGAGATGAAGTTGCCAACATCTGCTGGGTCATCGAAAAAGCAAGAGAGTTCCAGAAAAACATGTATTTCTGCCTTATTGACTATGCCAAAGCTTTTGACTATGTGAAATTGTGGAAAATTCTGAAAGAGATGGGAATACCAGACCACCTGACCTACCTCTTGAGAAACCTGTATGCAGGTCAGGAAGCAACAGTTAGAACTGGACATGGAACAACAGACTGGTTCCAAGTAGGAAAAGGAATACGTCAATGCTGTAATTGTCACCCTGCTTATTTAACTTCTATGCAGAGTACATCATGAGAAATGCTGGGCTGGAGGAAGCACAAGCTGGAATCAAGATTGCCAGGAGAAATATCAATAACCTCAGATATGCAGATGACACCACCCTTATGGCAGAAAGTGAAGAAGAACTAAAGAGCCTCTTGATGAAAGTGAAAGAGGAGAGTGAAAAAGTTGGCTTAAAGCTCAACATTCAGAAAACTAAGATCATGGCATCTGGTCCCATCACTTCATGGCAAATAGATGGGAAAACAGTGTCAGACTTTATTTTTCTGGGCTCCAAAATCACTGCAGATGGTGATTGCAGCCATGAAATTAAAAGATGCTTACTCCTTGGAAGGAAAGTTATGACCAACCTAGACACATATTCAAAAGCAGAAACATTACTTTGACAACAAAGATCTGTCTAGTCCAGGCTGTTTTTTCCAGTGGTACCCATCACTTCATGGCAAATAGATGGGAAAACAGTGTCAGACTTTATTTTTCTGGGCTCCAAAATCACTGCAGATGGTGATTGCAGCCATGAAATTAAAAGATGCTTACTCCTTGGAAGGAAAGTTATGACCAACCTAGACACATATTCAAAAGCAGAAACATTACTTTGACAACAAAGATCTGTCTAGTCCAGGCTGTTTTTTCCAGTGGTCCTGTATGGATGTGAGAGGTGGACTGTGAAGAAAGCTGAGCACCGAAGAATTGATGCTTTTGAACTGTGGTGTTGGAGAAGGCTCTTGAGAGTCCCGTGGACTGCAAGGAGAGCCAACCAGTCCATTCTGAAGGAGATCAGCCCTGAATATTCATTGGAAGGACTGATGTTGAAGCTGAAATTCCAATACTTTGGCCACCTGATGTGAAGAGCTGACTCATTTGAAAAGACCCTGATACTGGGAAAGATTGAGGGCAGGAGGAGAAGGGGATGACAGAGGATGAGATGGCTGGATGGCATCACTGACTCGATGGACATGGGTTTGGGTGAACTCTGGGAGTTGGTGATGGACAGGGAGGCCTGGCGTGCTGCGGTTCATGGGGTCGCAAAGAGTCAGACACGACTGAGTGACTGAACCGAACTGAATAAGTGTAAGCTCTCATCTCCTCTCTGAGCTGTTAACTGGGAGCAGTAGAGAAGGCTCCAGAAAGAGTGAAATGTGGGGATTGGTCACATAATTGGCTGGGCCAGGGCAAAATGAAAATTCAAGGCCTTTCATTCAAAAAGTGGGGGAAAGTGCCAATAAATATATTAAAATATGGTTTTCTGGTATAGTATCTCTCTTGCCCTGGCATGCTGCTTTTTAGTTGCTATTTAATATCGGGTTCCCCTGGGCACAGAGATATTCATAGGGTGAATGTAGACTCTCACAGTCACCCAGGAGGCCCCAAACTGTGCATTCATGTATGTGTATTTGTGGCTGCTGGCTGCCAGCTTTCCTTTCCCTCCAGCCACCAGACCAATGTACCATGCCCCAGCCAGGAGCACAGAAACTGAGCCAGACATGTCATCTTCCCACCTGCCATCTCCCAAACCCACAGGGTATTGCAACTTCCATGCAGAGACATGCTCAGTACCTTGAGGAAAGGAGTGGGGGCAAAAGCCTTCTCCCATTAAGTCACCCCAGTCACTCACCAAATGGATTCATGGCACTGTCAGCTCAGGCTAGGGATGGCCACCTCCATGCCCTCCTGTGAGACACTGCAGGATGCCCACACCTGACCCTAACCTTTCCTATTCCTAGGTCCAGATCCTTTCTGTGCCTGAAGGTGGCAGCAGCCACTGGGTGGGAGCAAGGAGGCTGGAGAGGCTGGGCCCTGGGAGTGGAGAAGTGGTCCTGGGAGAACTATTAGGGGTGGGGGAGAGGGAAGAGGGAGGCTGGAGGAAACAGGAACCTGTGTGAGCCAAGGCTCCAAGTCCCTGAGGCATGTCCAATTGTCCAAAAAGTCTTCTCTTGCAAAATACAAATTAAAGATAAAACTATCAAGAATTTCAAGACAGTTCTGGCAGAGCGCTCAGTTCAGTCGCTCGGTCGTGTCTGACTTTTTGTGACCCCCTGAACCGCAGAATGCCAGGCCTCCCTGTCCATCACCAGCTGTCGGAGTCCACCCAAACCCATGTCCATCGAGTCGGTGATGCCATCCAACCATCTCATCCTCGGTCGTCCCCTTCTCCTCCTGCCCCCAATCCTTCCCAGCATCAGGGTCTTTTCAAATGAGTCAACTCTTTGCATCAGGTGGCCAAAGTATTGGACTTTCAGTTTCAGCATCAGTCCTTCCAAAGAGCTCTCAGCCTCTTCTGAATAAGCACCCTTCGTGATTCACTGGTCCCATACCCAGGAAGACAGCCCTGGGTGAGAGCCTTCTGTAACTCCTCCAGCAGGTCTTGCACCATGACATGGCCAGTTTAAGTGTCTGCATCCCACAGTCTACTCACTGCCCCTGAGGGCCGGGCCTGTTCCTCAGTCTTCCTCGCATCCACAGCACTGAGTATATGCTCACCGCAATACAAGCATTCATTCAATGCAAATAGGGTGCACAATTTTCCATCACACACTGGGGATTCAGCACAGAGCAGAAGCAGCAGGTCTCTACCTGTGTGCAATTAGAATGTGAAAGTGTTAGCTGCTCAGAAGCGTCAGATTTTTTGCGACTCCATGGACTGTAGCCCACAAGGCTGCTCTGACCATGGAATCTCCAGGCAAGAATACTTGAGTGGGCTGCCATTTCGTTCTCCAGGGGATCTTCTCGACCCAGGGATCAAACCTGGGTCTCCCGCATTGCAGGCACATTCTTTACCGTCTGAGCCACCAGGGAAGCCCCTATGCAACTGAAATCTGTTTAATGGGGAGACAGGCAGGAAACAAGAAAATACATAAAAGAAGTCATTTCAAGTTGTGATAAGTGTCAGAAAAGAGACTATAAAGGAGTGACTTGACATTGGTGGGTCAGGGGAGGCCTCTGAGGAGATGCCATTTACCCTGAGAAATAGGAAAGAGCCAACCATGGGCAAAGGGAGAAGAGGGTCATTCCAGGCAAAGGGGCGCCACATCCAAAGGCCCAAGAGGGAGAGAGCTTGGTGTATTGAAAGGTCTGCAAGGCCACTGTGACTGGAACCAGGCCAAGGGCAATGAGAGATGTAACGGGAGAGGTAAGTAGGGCCAAAGCAGGCAGGCTCTCCTATGCCATGGCATAGAATGTGGATTTTCTTCCAGTTCCAAGGGGACATCAAGGAGATAAAGCAAGGATGGTGGACATTTGTTGCAATTTTGGCTGCCCAGCCTGTACCCTTCCTTCCTGCCTGGAATTCCCTATTTTTTGTACTATTAATAGGGGATTGTGCCCAGCCTTGCTCTATGGAAGAGAGATGGGCCAGGTCCATTCTCCCTCCCAGCAGCCAGGGCACAGACTGGCTGGTTGGACCCTCCCACGTAGTTCTTTGATTCTGGAGTGATTGAGATGGTAGAACCCATCCACGCCCCATTGGTAGAGCCCCAAGTGGATAGTGAAGTCCCTACAGTGGAGAGGGATTTCCCATGGCAACCACAGTGTCAGCAGCTTCCAGGCCCAACTGCTGAAACTAAAAGATTGTTCAGGGCCAGTGCTCGTGCTGCGATTGATTCTGGGGAGCCTGTAACATTTTTCTAACACACTTGGCATTTATACACATGGAAATGCATATGTCCAAGAAAACCCGACTGAGCTTCTGTTGCTTACAAGCCAAAACTCTGATTGCTACTGTAGGCTATGAGATGACAAATGATAGGTTGACCCTTT
This sequence comes from Aepyceros melampus, assembly GCA_006408695.1. Taxonomy (NCBI): domain Eukaryota; kingdom Metazoa; phylum Chordata; class Mammalia; order Artiodactyla; family Bovidae; genus Aepyceros; species Aepyceros melampus. The sequence goes on along the minus strand of SJXQ01004394.1, from coordinate 133,574 downwards.
AAAATGGGCCTGGCTGCTCAGTGGAGAAAGGAGTGAGAGTGAGAACGGAAGAGGGGCAGAGGCAGTTAGGGGTGGTTGGGAAATCCACAAGGGAGTTAATAAGAGTCTAGGCTAGTGTGTGTACAGGGGGAGGGGCAAGGGTAGAACTGATGGGACTTGTTGAATGATGGGGAGTGGAGGACATTTTAACTTGCTTGTGGTTTCTTTGGTTAGTTATTTCTTTAACTTGTTCCACAGAGGATTTAAAGGAGCTTACACATAATAAAATATTAAATAAAATTTTTTGAAAACCATGGCCCTCCAGGAGGCTCAGATCTCATGCATTCATTGTACTGCTGCTGCTGTGCTAAGTCGTGGCTGACTCTTTGCTACCCCATGGACTGTAGTCCGCCAGGCTCCTCTCTCCATGTAATTTCCCAGGCAAGAATACTGTGCTGGGTTGCTATTTCCTTCTCCAGGGAATCTTCCTGACCCAGGGATCAAACTAGAATCTCTTGCATTGGTGGATGAATTCTTTACCACTGAGCTACCTGGGAAGCCCATGCATTCATTGTAACTGAGCTAATATTGACTCTGAGTTTCCAGATGGCCAAGGAAAAGGAGAAATGTGATTGCTTATATATTCCTTATTTTTCAGTACTTGAGGAGAAAGCAGGCCTGTTCCACTGGAGATACAAAGTTCTTGTCATCCTTGCCTCGTAGATGACCTCATAGGAGGCCCTAGGAGGCACTGGGAGGGCCTCAGCTGGTTGCCTCCTCACCCCATATGACAAGTTTGCTCAGATCACAGCAGGGAAGGCTCAGAGGCCGGTCATAGCCAAGTGGCTAGCTACTGGCCTCCAATGACCCCAGGGAGTCACCCTTCAGATAAGAACTGAGCAGATTTAAGGTCAGGACCAGAGCCAAATATGAGCTGTCTGGAAATTTGTTTTTAATGGGATAAAAAATTTCAACATCCACTGATTAGGACATGAAGAAACACAGTCATTTGTTTAATTATTTATAGTGTGGCTGGGTGCAGTGATCAGTATTGAGGGCAAAGTTTCAACTGAGTTCTCTGCTTTTCTGGTAGCAGACAGAAAATGGATGGAGGCGAGGGGGTGCCAGACTGGGGACTGGCCCCCTGCCCATGTCCACAGGCCACACTGTGGAGAACACCAGTTCGAGAACATCAAGCAAGGACTGACTGTCAAGTCCAGCTTGTTTGTATAAGTGGGGAAACAGCTTTGTGGTAGCACTAGACTCAAACCCACCATTGGTTAACTTACTGGTCAGCCCCCAAACCAGTAAATTAATCCCCACACCAGGCTCTCTTAGCAGAGAAAACCAGCCCGTTTATAGTTACTAGATGACCCCTTATAAGTATACTTGGAGAGATTTTAGAAGACTTTAAACGGAGGGTAAAATAAATCTAGTTTCAGATTAATGGCCGGGTTCCAAGAAAAGCGATCATCCAGATTCACCTTCTACCCCAACGTGGCAGTTATCAGCGTTGCGTGGGGTGTATGTCTGGTGTGTGCAGGTACATGTACCTGCAGAGGATAAGAAGTGGCTGAGAGTTTCTCTGAGCTTCTGTATTTTTACCCAACATTAGAAAGCACACCAGCTGAGAGTCAGGAGTCTCAAGTTCTTGTTCGGACTCTACAAGAACTCTTTGTGTGACTCTGAGCAAGTCCTTTACCTCTCTGGGCCTTTGCATCTGAAAAAATGAAAGGGTTGCTTTATATGATCTGTAAAGAGTCTTCCCAATTCCCAAAGAAAGGCAATGCCAAAGAATGGTCAAACTACCGCACAATTGCACTCATCTCACACGCTAGTAAAGTAATGCTCAAAATTCTCCAAGCCAGGCTTCAGCAATATGTGAACCGTGAACTCCCTGATGTTCAAGCTGGTTTTCGAAAAGGCAGAGGAACCAGAGATCAAATTGCCAACATCCGCTGGATCATGGAAAAAGCAAGAGAGTTCCAGAAAAACATCTATTTCTGCTTTATTGACTATGCCAAAGCCTTTGACTGTGTGGATCACAGTAAACTGTGGGAAATTCTGAAAGAGATGGGAATACTAGACCACCTGACCTGCCTCTTGAGAAATCTATATGCAGGTCAGGAAGTAACAGTTAGAACTGACATGGAACAACAGACTGGTTNTTGCACTCATCTCACATGCTAGTAAAGCAATGCTCAAAATTCTCCAAGCCAGGCTTTAGCAATACATGAACCATGAACTTACAGATGTTCAAGCTGGTTTTAGAAAAGGCAGAGGAACCAGAGATCAGATTGCCAACATCCACTGGATCATGGATAAAGCAAGAGAGTTCCAGAAAAACATCTATTTCTGCTTTATTGACTATGCCAGCACCTTTGACTGCATGGATCACAATAAACTGTGGAAAATTCTGAAAGAGATGGGAATACCAGACCACCTGACCTGCCCCTTGAGAAATCTGTATACAAGTCAGGAAGCAACAGTTAGAACTGGACATGGAACAACAGACTGGTTAGAAATAGGAAAAGGAGTACATCACGGCTGTATATTGTCACCCTGCTTATTTAACTTCTATGCAGAGTACATCATGAGAAATGCTGGACTGGAAGAAGCACAAGCTGGAATCAAGATTGCCAGGAGAAATATCAATAACCTCAGATATGCAGATGACACCACCCTTATGGCAGAAAGTGAAGAGGAACTCAAAAGCCTCTTGAGGAAAGTGAAAGAGGAGAGTGAAAAAGTTGGCTTAAAGCTCAACATTCAGAAAACAAAGATAGTGTCCTCTGATCCTATCACTTCATGGGAAATAGATGGGGAAACAGTGGAAACAGTGTCAGACTTTATTTTGGGGGGCAAATAAGCTCAGATATGCAGATGACACCACCCTTATGGCAGAAAGTGAAGAGGAACTCAAAAGCCTCTTGATGAAAGTGAAAGAAGAGTGAAAAAGTTGGCTTAAAGCTCAACATTCAGAAAACGAAGATCATGGCATCTGGTCCCATCACTTCATGGGGAAGAGATGGGGAAACAGTGTCAGACTTTATTTTGGGGGGCTCCAAAATCACTGCAGATGGTGATTGTAGCCATGAAATTAAAAGACGCTTACTCCTTGGAAGAACAGTTATGACCAACCTAGATAGCATATTCAAAAGCAGAGACATTACTTTGCCAACAAAGATCTGTCTAGTCAAGGCTATGGTTTTTCCTGTGGTCATGTATGGATGTGAGAGTTGGACTGTGAAGAAGGCTATGCACTGAAGAGTTGATGCTTTTGAACTGTGGTGTTGGAGAAGACTCTGGAGAGTCCCCTGGACTGCATAGAGATCCAACCAGTCCATTCTAAAGGAGATCAGCCGTGGGATTTCTTTGGAAGGAATGATGCTAAAGCTGAAACTCCAGTACTGTGGCCACCTCATGCAAAGAGTTGACTCATTGGAAAAGACTCTGATGCTGAGAGGGATTGGGGGCAGGAGGAGAAGGGGACGACAGAGGAAGAGATGGCTGGATGGCATCACTGACTCAATGGACGTGAGTCTGAGTGAACTCCAAGAGTTGGTGATGGACAAGGAGGCCTGGTGTGCTGCAGTTCATGGGGTCGCAAAGAGTTGGACACAACTGAGTGACTGAACTGAACTGTTTATTTTTGCTTTTATTTCCAATATTCTGGGAGGTGGTTCATAGAGGATCCTGCTGTGATGTATGTCAGAGAGTGTTTTGCCTATGTTCTCCTCTAGGAGTTTTATAGTTTCTGGTCTTACGTTTAGATCTTTATTCCATTTTGAGTTTACTTTTGTGTGTGGTGTTAGGAAGTGTTCTAGTTTCATTCTTTTACAAGTGGTTGACCAGTTTTCCCAGCACCACTTGTTAAAGAGATTGTCTTTAATCCATTGTATATTCTTGCCTCCTTTGTCAAAGATAAAGTGTCCATAGGTGCATGGATTTATCTTGAGGCTTTCTATTTTCTTCCATTGATCTATATTTCTATCTTTGTGCCAGTACCATACTGTCTTGATGACTGTGGCTTTGTAGTAGAGCCTGAAGTCAGGCAGGTTGATTCGTCCAGTTCCATTCTTCTTTCTCAAGTGTGCCCACTTTCACCACTACTCTTCAACATAGTTTTGGAAGTTTTGGCCCCAGCAATCAGAGCAGAAAAAGAAATAAAAGGAATTCAAATTGGAAAAGAAGAAGTAAAACTCTCACTGTTTGTAGATGACATGATCCTCTACATAGAAAACCCTAAAGACTCCACCAGAAAATTACTAGAGCTAATGAATGATTATAGTAAAGTTGCAGGATGTAAAATCAACACACAGAAATCCCTTGCATTCCTATACACTAATAATGAGAAAATAGAAACAGAAATTAAGGAAACAAGTCCACACACCATTACAATGAAAAGAATAAAATACTTAGGAATATACCTATCTAAAGAAACTAAAGACCTATATATAGAAAACTATAAAACACTGGTGAAAGAATCAAAGAGGACACTAATACATGGAGAAATATACCATGTTCATGGACTGGAAGAATCAATATAGTGAAAATGAGTATACTACCCAAAGCAATCTATAGATTCAATGCAATCCCTATCAAGCTATCAGTGGTATTTTTCACAGAGCTAGAACAAATAATTTCACAATTTGTATGGAAATACAAAAAACCTTGAAGAGCTAAAGCAATCTTGAGAAAGAAGGATGGAACTGGAGGAATCCAGCTGCTTTTAGATTATCACCCTTTTGCTTGTGGTACTGGAGATATTTCAAAATCAATAAGCCTCTATTCTTCCAAGCAGATAACCCTCCTTCCTATGTTCTCAACCTCAGTCAATGTCATGATCAATCATGTACTTTGTTTCTCAAGTTAGACATTGAGATCATTTGCATTTCCCCTTTTGACTCACCCATACATCCAGCCATTTACAGAGCCCTCAGATATTGCTCTCATATCATGCCTCTCATATCCATTCCTACCACCTTAATTCAAATTCTTATTCTCTTGTTATTTTTGGTAGTTGTTTCCTAATACCACTGCCTCAGTGTATTTCCAAACTATCACTATAATTATGTTCCTAAAATAAAATATTTTCATTTCACTTTCCTTTTCTCACTTAAAAACCTCCGGTGTTCACTAATCTTAAAGGACACACAATGCTCACCCATTTGCACTCTAGTCACACTCAACTTCTCATCTTTCTATAAAGATGCCATGCTTTTACACAATTGTATATTTATACCAATGGTTCTTACTGTCCAGAATTTCCTTTCCTTGTTGCTTTGTCTGGATAGTTCCTACTCAGCTATAAAGTCTCATCTCAGGCGCTATGCCTTCTCTCTCAACTATTTTCTGGCTGTCCCCAGCACTAGGTTTATACATAATTTTTAGCACTTATGCAGTTGTCTCACTATTTGTGGTTTCCCTTCCCATTAGACAATGAGTTCTCTGAGCAGATGTAACCCAATGCCTGACTCATAGGAAATATGGAATATCAGCAGTGATCAGAGAAGGCAATGGCAACCCTATTCCAGTACTCTTGCCTTAAAAATCCCATGGACAGAGGAGCCTGGTAGGCTGCAGTCCAGGAGGTCGCATAGAGTAGGACACGACTGAGCAACTTCACTTTCACTTTTCACTTTCATGCACTGGAGAAGGAAATGGCAACCCACTCCAGTGTTCTTTCCTGGAGAATCCCAGGGACAGGGGAGCCTGCCCATTTATGGGGTTGCATAGAGTCGGACATGACTGAAGTGACTTAGCAGTAGCAGCAGCAGTAAGGCCATTTTTGGGCTTCCCTGGTAGCTCAGCTGGTAAAGGATCCACCTGCAATGCAGGGGATCCTGATTTGATTCATGGATTGGGAAGATCCCCTGGAGAAGGGATAGGCTACCCACTCTAGTATTCTTGGGCTAATAGCAATATAAAAAATTACTGGATACATCCAATCCAGAATATTACTAACTTTTGGGCTTCCCTGATGACTTAGACAGTAAAGAATCTGCCTGCCATATGGGAGACCTGGGTTCTATCCCTGGGTAGGGAAGATCCCCTGGGGGAAGGCATGGCAATCCACTCCAGTATTCTTGCCTGGAGAATCCCATGGACAGACGAGCCTGGCAGACTATAGTCCATGGGGTCGCAAAGAGTTGGACATGACTGAGTGACTAAGCACATGGACATTTTCCCATATACTTTACATCATTTCCAGATTACTTATAATACTTAATACAATGTAAATGCTATGTACATAATTATTATACACTATCATTTAGAGAAAAATGACAAGAAAAAAAAGTATGTTTATATTCAGTATAGCCACAACTATGCAACCATCCTAGGCTTAACTATATGGTACACATTAACAATGTAACCTTTTCTTTCAACAGTTACAGATTGCTTTTATTTAATGATGTAAAAAATACAAAATAAAACATGTATTTTTTTAAAATTAATTTTTATTTTTTAGTTTGTTTTGCTTTACAATACTGTATTCATTTTGCTATACATTGACATGAATCAGCCAAAGTGTACATGAACTCCCAATCCCAACCCCCCCTCCCGCCTCCCGCCCCACACCATCTCTCTGGATTATCCCCGTGCCTCAGTCCCAAGCATCCTACATCCTGCATCGAACCTAGACTGGCAATTCATTTCACTTATGATATCATACATGTTGCACTGCCATTCTCCCAAATCATCCCTCCCTCTTCCTCTCCCACAGAGTCCAAAAGGCTGTTCTACACATCTGTGTCTCTTTTGCTGTCTCGCGTACAGGTTTATCATTACCATCTTTCTAAATTCCATATATATGTGTAAGTATACTGTATTGGTGTTTTTCTTTCTGGGTTACTTCACTCTGTATAATCGGCTCCAGCTTCATCCACCTCATTAGAACTGATTCAAATGTATTCTTTTTAATGGCTGAGTAATACTCCATTGTGTATATGTACCACAGCTTTCTTATCATATTATTTAAAATACAAGTTTATATAGAAAATATAATTATAGAGAAAATATTAATTCATTCTCTTTCTTCCTCTCTCTCACACACATACACACACAGTGCTAACACTCGCCATAACCCTGGTTCTTCTCTCCTGGTTCCCTTGGATGATGATGATGACAATGATGATCACTATATGGTGTCTATGGCACCAGTGTGGCGAGTTGATGAGGTGTGTGGCACTGTTGGTAAGTGGTCAGGCATCAGGCTGAGTTAAGCCTTATGACAGGATGTCAGAAGGTATTTAGTCCAGATAATTGGGTTCCAATTGCAGACACTAACACTTTGGAGGAGGCCCAGTAACACGAATGTCAGGATTTCTGGAGGTCGAGGGCTGAGGATTTTCAAGTGTTGAAGGTCTAGGCTTCACAACTGCAGATGCTTTAGTTAGAATCATTGTTAGAGGAAGCTGTTTCTTCCTTCTCTATGTATCATCAAACAAGGTTTGCAGTGGTTGTAGGTATGCTGTTATACCTTGGGTGACACAGAGGCTTCAGTCCAAAAAAGGATTGTACTTGAGGATCACATCCTTTAACACTTGCCCTATTGAAAAGTCAATGCCATTTTTTCAAATGTTTAAATTGATGGCTCTGCTTCCTCTAAATTTTCTGCATCATCACAGTCATCTGCAGAAGACTTCAGTAGATCTTCAAGTTCCTTGTTGCTAAGGATCCCTTTATCTTCTTCTATATGTTCTTTGACATCATCCTAGACCATGTCAGAGGAGGCATCCCTTAATCTTCCCTTGCAACATTTGGGATATTTAGATATTTGAGATATTTGATGATTTCTACATCAATAGTGGGGGAGTTGTTGAGACCATCAACCATCTCATTCCATACTGGCTTCAAACATGCACTGACTGTTTCAGGCTTCAGGGTACCTACAGACTCTGCAATAAACACAGTTCAAACCACAACTGTGGAGCTCTTCCATAAATCCATGATGCTGCAGTCCAGGTTAGCACCAAGGACAGCATGAATCCCCCCCAAGGTAAGGTGGGTGTAAGTTGCCTTAATGTCCTCGATGATGCCTTGATTGAGTGGCTATAATGGCAACCCACTCCAGTACTCTTGCCTGGAAAATCCTATGGATGGAGGAACCTGGTAGGCTGCAGTCCATGGGGTCACAAAGAGTCAGACACAACCGAGCGACTTCACTTTCACACTTTCTTTCAGCAGTGATGCAGCACTAGGAGGCAGGAACATCACTTCCACTTTCTTGTCAATGAGGCAGAGAAATTCAGTTGGTTGGGAGCATTGCCAGTTAAGAGAAGCCCCTTGAATGACAGCCCCTTCTCTTAGAGATATTTCTTCACTTCAAGAATGAAGCCTTGGAGGGACCATTCCAAGAACAAGAGTTCTGTCACCCAAACTTTCCTGTTGTGCTGCTAGAGCACAGGCAGACAATTTTTGTTCTTGTTCTTTCAGGTCCAGGAGTTGTTTGCTTATAGACTAGGCTTGATCATGTTACCTGCTGCATTGCCACACAGCCCCAGAGTAAGGTAAGCTTTGTGGGCCTTGAACCCCAGGGTTTACCTGGCACTGTTACAGATGTAGATATGTTGGGCATCTTCTTCCAGAATAAGCCTCTTTTGTCACAACTGAAGGCTTGCTCTGGAAAGTGAACTTTCTCTTCTGTGAGTTTCTCGAGGTCTTCTGGAAACACCAATGCTGCTTTGGCATGGGCTGATGTTGATTGTTCCATGACCTTCAAGTTTTTGAGGGACCTTTAACACTCTACTACCTAAGCAGCCATCTCTTAAGACCCTTAAACCCCTTCCTCTTGCTCTCCTCACCATCCCCACAGCACTGTTCACAGAGGCTATGTGCGCTTTCATCCATAATTTTGCTACCCCCAGGGACATGCTCCATGTCATGGCCCTTAGCTACACACAAAATGCTTTCTGTCTTTATAAGCACTTTGGCATGAACCAGAGAGATAATTTTTGCCATTGTAGGGGCAGCTCTAACACTTCTATGAATTTCAGCTTCTTTCTGCATTACTGTGAGAATGTTTCATTTGTTCTTAGTGACCTTACATCCCACTTCAGCAAGGCACATGTCACTTTTTAAAAGATCTAAAGATTTGTATTTTATTGTTGAGAGATAGCATTTTGTGCTCCCTCTTGGCCTTTGTGGGATTGTTTTGACCACTTAATTGCTATTGGGAGCCATTTTCCCATAGAAACCAAGCATGCACATATAACATGTGTAGCAAATAAGCAAAATGCCGTAAGAACGATGCTCATACAATGAGCACTAGAGAGACTGGATTTGTGATGTCGTGGGAGGTCACAGCAGGGTGGGCCTACACATCCCAAAATTTACCTGATTTCAGCACAGTGCTTGGCATATAGCCCATTTGGGGGCAAAGTTTTGCTCTTTGAAATTTTGTTGAATTTTTTAAAAGAATATTTTACACCTGAGGTTGGTTGAATCTATGAATACAGAACCCATGGATATGGGATATGGAGGCCTGACTATACTGTGCAATTGTTTTTCTACAAATGTGCCACACTTTTATATTACTAAGATTTTGTGCATGTTGCTCCTGGTATAGAATTCCTTTCCTTTGATTCTTTGCTAAGCAAGTTCTACTCACCTCCAAAGACTCAGTTCACACGAGTGAAGCATTTCTTAGAGCAAGTAACCTATAAGCTGAGCCCTGAAGTGTGAGAGGAAGTTCACTGTTGAAAGTGGTGGTATATATAGCAAGAGGAAGAGTTCTGAGCAAGGGGCACAGGATGGGCAATTGGTCAGAGATAAGAGATAACATGGATCATCAAGGAACTGAAAGGCACAAAAAGCATAGAGGAGCCAAGTTGTGGAGATAATACAAAAGGCCCATTGACAGATGAATGGTTCGAGTGTGATGTATACCTACAATAGAACACCATTCAGCCTTTAAAAAGAAGGACATTCTGTAATGTGCAACACTGTGGATGATCCTTGAGCACATTATGCTAAGTGAAATAAAGTGAAAGTCGCTCAGTTGTGTTTGACTCTTTGCGACCCCATGGACTATACAGTCCATGGAATTCTCTAGGCCAGAATACTGAAGTGGGTAGCCTTTCCCGTCTCCAGGGGATCTTCCCAACCCAGGGATCAAACTCAGGTTTCCTGCATTGTTGGCTGATTTTTTTACCAGCTTAGCCACAAGGGAAGTCCAGGAATACTGGAGTGGGTAATCTATCCCTTCTCCAGGGGATCTTTTCAACCCAGGAATCAACCAGGGTCTCCTGCATTGCAGGTGGATTCTTTACCAACTGAGCTACCAGGGAAGCCCTAGCCAGTCACAAAAAGACAAACACTGCTTGATTTTGCTTATGTGAATATCTAAAATAGCTGAATTCACAGAACTAAAGAGTAGAATGATGGTTGCCAGGGCCTGGGGAGAGAAGGAAATTGGAAGCATAAAGTAGTATCATCATCAGTGGGCATAAAATTTCAGTTAAGCAAAATGAATAAGCTCCAGAGAGCTGTGAATACTGAATTAAGATGGGAGAATTGGATTGAAAATTTGTTTAGCCATTGGTAGATAAGTATACTTAAATATTATTAATATTGTATACATCCTTAAGGAATTTATAATTTATATATATATTTTTACAAAGACCCATGCCTTCAACTTTTAAAAAATATACAGGAACTAAAATAATACTTCTTATCTACTCTATAAACATTTTAAAATGCAACACCTATAACCTAAAATGAGGAACATCTGTATTAAATGGAAAGATTACATACTAATTAAAGGATTCATTGAGAATAAGGAAATCACTTAAGAAATAGCAGCAGTATAGTTGATAGAGACTAGAATGTAAATATCTTAATGTAAAAAGTTGATAACCTTGTTCAGAAGGAGTGTGGTTAGTGATTGTATGTGATCATGGATTTTAACACATAATTTTCTAGGCACCAAATGACTTCTCCAAATGGATTAAAAATATATCAAAATACAAAGTTCAAGGTCAAAACCCAAATAAAAGCAAAAATACTAACAAATTTAATTCACTAAGGGACTACAATATTTGGCACAAGGTAAGAAATGCTTATTTAACTTATCTGCAGAGTACATCATGAGAAATGCTGGGCTGGAAGAAGCACAAGCTGGAATCAAGATTGCCGGGAGAAATATCAATAACCTCAGATATGCAGATGACACCACCCTTATGGCAGAAAGTGAAGAGGAATTCAAAAGCCTCTTGATGAAAGTGAAAGAGGAGAGTGAAAAAGTTGGCTTAAAGCTCAACATTCAGAAAACGAAGATCATGGCATCTGGTCCCATCACTTCATGGGAAAGAGATGGGGAAACAGTGGAAACAGTATCAGACTTTGTTTTTTGGGGCTCCAAAATCACTGCAGATGGTGATTGTAGCAATAAAATTAAAAGACACTTGCTCCTTGGAAGGAAAGTTATGACCAACCTAGATAGCATATTCAAAAGCAGAGACATTACTCTGCCAACAAAGGTCCATCTAGTCAAGGCTATGGTTTTTCCAGTGGTCATGTATGGATGTGAGAGTTGGACAGTGAAGAAGGCTGAGCACTGAAGAACTGATGCTTTTGAACTGTGGTGTTGGAGAAGACTCTTGAGAGTCCCTTGGACTGCCAGGAGATCCAACCAGCCATTCTGAAGGAGATCAGTCCTGGGTTTTCTTTGGAAGGAATGATGCTAAAGCTGAAACTCCAATAATTTGGCCCCCTCATGCGAAGAGTTGACTCATTGGAAAAGACTCTGATGCTGGGAGGGATTGGGGGCAGGAGGAGAAGGGGACGACAGAGGAAGAGATGGCTGGATGGCATCACCAACTCGATGGATATGAGTTTGGGTGAACTCCGGGAGATGGTGATGGACAGGGAGGCCCTGGCATGCTGCAATTCATGGGGTCGCAAAGAGTTGGACGTGACTGAGTGACTAAACTGAACTGAACTGAGAAAATGTGGATTAATGATCCATAGGAATCCTGTCTCTAGAGAAATGGATCTACATGGTCAGGCAGATAATTGATCACAGAGATTCCCACACAGTGTAAGGAAACAAAGCATTGGGATTACCTTTTGATTTTATAAAGCTTTTTTTTTTTAAAAAAAAAAAACCATCTTATGGATAGATCCCTATAAAATGCCTGAGAACCCACAAGTTCTCCTAATTGGTCCTTGGTTAAGTGACAGGTTATTTTGCGGTTTGTAAGGAAATAGCTTCCAGTTGGAGAATTTGCTTATTGAGAGTAGGATAAATAAATCCTTCAAGATGTTTAGTGAATGGCTCCTTTAAGACTAATGTTCTGAGGCACAGTGAGAAGTTCTACAAACACAGGATTCAAAGAAATATTATTCTGTAGAAAATCAAGAGGATTCCTCAGCCAGTCGTGTTGGTTTGGTCACCACCTAACAGACTGATTTTCATGGGCTAGTGCACAAAGATAACTCATATGTATGTATATGTGGTTATAATATGTGGCTATATGGGAGATTATACATATGATAAATGCTTTTTAAAATGCCTTACCACTGTTATTTTCTATGTATGAAAGATGATATGTGCACATACATATATATGTACACACACAAATATTCCCACTGCTCAGGAAATGAGGGGCATTAAAGCAGAACATGTTCATCAATAAGTGAGCAGATGGAGGATGGGAGCTGCCCTTGGTCACGGGACATTTATCCTTTCTGTTGTGTTTAATTCACCTGGTGCTGATCCAGTTGATCCATAGTAACTTATTGAGAGGCAGATTCCATTTTCCAACGTGGCAGAAAAAGATCCAAACTTGCTGACAGCTTTATCCTCTTCATTTGATTTTTCTAAAAGATAAAATTGAATCAAGGACATTTCTGTTTTATCAAAAAAAAGTAAGCAAAATTCAGTGAGAAGTGGAAATCATCTAAATATGTTTAAAACAAGGATATTATCAAGCAAATTATGATATATAAATATACACCAATGAATTATTATGAAATCATTGAAAAATGGTTTGTAGAGGATATTTAATGAATAGGAAACTGCTCATTATCACTTGGAGAAGGGAAAGGCTACCCACTCCAGTATTCTGGCCTGGAGAATTCCACAGTACATTGTAGAGTCCATGGGGTCGCAAAGAGTCGGACACGACTGAGCGACTTTCACTTTCACATCACAATGAAGAAAGAAATATACTGTGAATAGTGGTTACTTCTGGGGTGGTAGACTTATGGGCAACTGTCATCTTTTAAAAATATTCCTATATTTCCTAATTTTTATACTAAACCATGTATTTTTATATCTGGCAAAACACAGAAAAGCCGTTAAAATTTTTTTATTTTTAAAACTAAGATGTTCTTGGGTACAGTCATACTTGTCAAACACTGTATTCTTACCTTGAATTTAGAAAATACTGAGGCTGTAACTAAACTTGTTAGCAAGATTTAGTTACTGATCTTATTACTTATTATTAACTTGTGTTCAAAGCATTTTACTAATTAACTCATCTTCATTTGCAGGTATAACCCACACTGGGTGAGAAGCAATTGATTTCTCCAGTTAAAGGTGCCTGGAGACATTAAATGGTGTTATCAGGAAGTTTCATGGTGTATGATTCATGGGCATCCATTTGGAAATCTCACCTACAAGCAGGTAGAGATGCTCATGGCCAAATTTAGGATTTTTTCCTTGTCCTTGCAAGTGAGAAACCTGAGCCAACAGGGAGAATGAAGTGATAAGAGCCCAGATAAAAACTCCATCATTTGCAGTCAGTATTGGAGATAAGCCAAGCCTTCAAGCGGAGTCGATCAATGAGGACCTGACTCCTAGAGACTGCACATGGTATAGTGCATAACATAAAATTCAGGACAAGATGGATACTGCAAACTCAGTGTTGCTATATAAACACAGCCAGGCGAGGTAGCCTGCATGTCAGCTGGAATCAAAAGCTGGGTTCCCAGAGGAGGCAAAACCAAGGAAGCAGCCCACTATAGATCAGTTATGTATACAATGTGTTATATACACACATTATATTACGGAAAATGTATATACAGAAGACAGCAAAACACTTCAGTTGTCATCTGGAAAAATTACACCTGCTACCTGCTGGGGATACCTGTGTTTCTGCTAGGTGGATGTGGCTGACCTACTGAAGTACTAATACACTGCCACAAAGATGCAGCTGTTTACCTGCTTGAAAGTTTTGCTCTGCTTCTCTTTCTTCTTTCTCATCTTCTGAAGGATAATCCTCTTCTTTTATCTCCTTTTCCACAATTTTCCTAGGGTCTCTTAAGTGAATTAAAAAATTGTGTTTGTCCTTTTTCACTTTCACTTTGATAAATGTTGGACCTGGGGAAGAATCATGGGATAGAAAGTGGGCTGATGGTGATGTCCCGTTAAACTCTGTAATAAAACCTCGAAATAATGCAGCCAATTTACATAATAGAATGTAAGCCAGGACTGGAAATACCTAGGGATGTCACCATTTTTATCGAAAGATACCTAAAGGAATAAAGTAATGGTGGGATTCCAGGAAGAAATAGCAGGTGGATCAGGAAGATGTTTTCAGATTTTCTGCTCACACCTAAAATCAAATTACAGAGTGAGTGGGTGAGTGAGTGAAGTCGCTCAGTCGTGTCTGACTTCTTGTGACCCTGTGGACTGTAGCCCACCAAGTTCCTCCATCCATGGGATTCTCCAGGCAAGAATACTGCAGTGAGTTGCCTTTCCTTCTCCAAATTACAGAAGGGAGAATAAATTGGCTGAGCTAAGGTTATATGTGTGCTAAGTCGCTCTTAAGTCATGTCTGACCCTTTGCAACTCTATGGACTGTAGCCTGCCAGGCTCCTCACCTATACTAAACTTTATGATCAATCACGTGCGAGGGTTAATGTGAAAAGACTTTGCAGTTTACAAAGAATTGCATGAATGTTAGTTACAGTAGTTGTTATTAAGAACACATAAGAATTTCCCAAACAACATATTCTTTCTTCCAGTGTCTTGACCCATTCTTTCTCTCCTCTTTCAGCTTTTTTCTTTTTTTTTTCACCCAGGCTTTTCAACTTTCATTGAATGATCATCTCTCAAAGTTGATAGGATTAAGATGAAAATAGTATACTTTCAGATAGCATATGAACTATCTGAAACTTATATGCATTAAACAGTCCATGGAATTCTCCAGGGCAGAATACTGCAGAGGGTAGTCTATCCCTTCTCCCAGGGATTGAACTCAGGTCTCTCGCATTGCAGACAGATTCTTTACCATCTGAGCCACAAGAGAAGCCCAAGAATACTGGAGTGGGTAGCCTATCCCTTCTCCAGCAGATCTTCCCAACCCAGGAATTGAACCAGGGTCTCCTGCATTGCAGGCAGATTCTTTACCAACTGAGCTGTCAGGGAAGCCCACTTTCACATTTCTTCATACATTACATGCAATGAAAATACTGATGAGTGAAGAATAGTTACTGAAAACAGAACATAGCATTATAAAACTAGAGTCTAGTGCTCTTCTCAGTTATGTGATTCTGAATTTCATCTTTATCACTAATTATACTCTACACCCAGGGATGATATTCAGAATACTAAATACTGAAACTTATGGTAATATAAATACATATGTATATCAATCTATTAATGGGAGAAGGCAATGGCAACCCATTCTAGTATTCTTGCTTGGGAAATGAGGAGCCTGGTTGGCTACAACCCATGGGGTCACAAGAGCTGGACATAACTTAGCAACTGAACAACTCTATAATAAAAATTCCTTTCATGTTTTAAATAAACAGCTTTATATAGTAAAAAGTCTGGCATTTGATAGAAGTTGTACCACAACCATTCTTTAAATAATTTGAATAGCTTGCAGGTCTTTTTATTTTAAAAATCATTAGTATGATCTTTTGTTTGATGTGGCAATTACTACCTAATGATGCTTGAGCCATGATTCCACATAGGGAATAGCATTCTCACTCTTGTAATGATTTCCTCATTAAATTATGGTCATTTGATGACAAGGAATGGAGGAAGGAAGGAAAACTAAGAGAGGGATGGCAGGTGGAGGAAGGGTAGGAAGTGAGAAGGGGTGGCTGGTGTCATAAGCAGAGCGTAGGTGGGAGCAGCCGTGGTGGCCCTTGTTGGGCTGCATAATCTTATGGACATTAAACAGGACCATGCTCACATTCCCTCCCTACTGAGTCTTCCCAGCTCTCAGCAACCACTGCTCCCTACAAGATGATAAGTTGTTCAAATAAAGCCAAGGTCCCCAAACCCATCCTAAAAACTCTTTAAAGCACAGTAAAAAGAGAAGCTCTACGAGATATCCTTGGTAAGTTTCCTAGAGCCCAGATCTGCTCTTACCTTGGGGGGAACAATGCGTGTCCTTTTTCCAGAGTGGGTCTGCCTCAATTCATTCTGCAAGATCCCTTCCCCTAAAGACTTCTGAATCCAGAGGCAATTACTCTATATCTAAAATAACTGGATATCAGAGGCAGGGCCCCAAGCTCTGTGCTCCAGAAGACCAAACCAGGAATTGGCTCTAAATTTACAGTATGTGCTTGGTTTCTGAGATAATACTGTCTATTGTAATTGACATTATTAAATAATGATTTGTTTACTGCAGTTACTATTATTTTCCAATCCTATAGCAATATTTTCACATCATGGAATGTTTGTCTTAGTATGTCCAGCTAACCTTGAGGTGGCCTGTGCCTTGCAGAGGCTATTATAACGGAAAAGAGTGAAGTCTGAAGATGGCAAACATGGTGCATAAGTGACTACTGGGGGCGCATCACTACTCTCACCCATCACAGTCAGGAGGACAAGGCCCCACGGTGATCTGAAATGGGCTAATATCTTCCAAGCCAATAACCAGCTGCTGTCAAATTGTACCTTTTTCGAACGTTGTCTTTTCTACTTCAATTTGCCCTCCATCAGAAGGATACAGATAATAATTTGTTCCTGAGATTTGCACGGGTATTTCTCCCATGTTGTATCCATGAAACTAGAAGAGAAAACATTATGCTTTGAATGTGGAATGGCCATTGACAAAGATTAGGTCATCCGCGTAAGCCAGTTCAAGTTGCCATAAGCCTTATTTTTGCCAAAGGAATTGTCTATCACTTTTTAGACTCAGAGGCCAGTGTCCATCTTATTTTGGCACCTTCTGTGGTCTTACAATAACAAGCAGAATTAAAGGAGGCTCATGATTTTAAACTCTGTTCATTGGGTTATCTTCATAATACCATAGGAAGAGAAATCAATTTCTTTCACTGGCTATTAACTTTCTGTTTAAAGTAAACTGATATATTGAGGAATATTAATAACTTTACACTTTAGAAGGTCATGTGTTAAAGACTTTTCCAACTTTGTGGCTAATACAGCTCCAAGTGACACTGATTACATACTAAAGCTTGAGAACAACTGGCTCAGAGTAGTAACTAGAAAGGATGAGGACTATTACTTTTCCCCTCATTTTTGCGCATTATGTTTTTCTCATTAAACTGCTTGAGGCAGAGACTGGAAAAGGTAAAAGCTACAGGCAAGAAATGTGGGTGCCTACAGAGAGACAACCCAATGCTCTCAGCAAGTCCAGTCATCTAAGTCAGATAAAACCAACCTCTGTGTCCTCAGGACCCTATGAGGCCTTCACAGGAGAGACTACCTCCCTCATATCCTCTGCTTTAGCTCCTCTAAGTACCTAGATTATAGTATCTCATGCACATTTCCTGAGTTGCTTTATAAATGCTAAAACTCCCACTAAATGGAAGAAACTAACTACTTGATGACAATAAGCACACAGCCCCCAGACCTATTGACATCTAAGGATTGTCTGTGACTCTGTTACCCCCATCAACTAGAGAATTGTGCACAGCTGATCATGTAGCCTGGGACTCCCCTCCCTCACTTGGCCTGTGTATCTGCTTTCCTGAAACCCACTGGGGAGTCAGCTACTTTGAGTCCAGGACTCTCTGCTTGGCGCCCTCCAATACATTTTGCACTTTCCTTCACAACAACCCGGTGTCAGTGGACTGGCTTTACTGTGTGTGGGTAAGTGCACCCAAATTCGATTTGGTAACATTTTGACCTTTACATATACCTAAATGAATGCTTTTGTGCCAAAATTCCATCTAGAAACCTAGCTTCATGGCACTCAAGAAAAACTGGCCTGAGGGTGTTGCTGTCTTGCCAACTGGCTGCAAAGAAGGTTCCAGGTATCAGAGGGTGGATTGCAGGTGTGAGATCACCCATACTGGCAGAAACCCCAAGGCCTCTCTGATGGCAATGAAGACTGAAAACCTTGTTTGCGCCGAAGCTGTTTTCCCCTAAACAATTAGGAATAACCCAAAGGGGATTTTTAGAAAATTGATTCTACCGGGTAAACTATCTCAGGTTCTGGTTCCGGGAGGGGCTCCTCTGGTACTTCCGGGATCTTTATTTGTTCTTCTTTCAATTTCTCCTTTATAAAAGATTTTTTCTTGAAAATCTTACTATCTTCTTTTTCTATGTTTTCCTTGCCTTTCTTTTTATTCGCCTCCTTACTCTTCTTTTCTGCTTTTTTTTCTTCCTTTAAGCGTTCCTCTTCAGCTAACCGATCTTGTTCTTCTTTCCAGGCCTGTAAACACATTTAAAATATTTAATAGGATTTTGAAACAAATCTGATCCCATTCAGGTTCACTTTGGAGACCATTTTACGTGAATTTTTATAAGCTATGTCTCTGATGGATCAAAATACTGAACTAGAGACCGTCGTACAATCCTTGATTCTCTCACTGCAGCTTCTTCACTCACCTCTGTTTCAGTTTTTTTTTTTTTTTCTTTACTTCAGGTCTCTCTTTATCTTTAACCTGAACTACGGCATCAGCCTTTTAGCTGGTTTCCCTGCCTCCTATATTTTCCACATGAGTCAAATCAAATAATCAGCAATATGATAGAATAGATGTTCAAAGAAACATTCCTAGCATAATGTATTTCAAAAATGATAAGGTATTAAATCATTGTAATATAACATATAATACTGTGTGTCAACTAAATTTAAAAAGCCAACATAACCTTAAAAGTGATGCTTGTTAAAAACAATATAAAAGCCTATAATTTCAATCATCTTAGACACAAAAATTTTAGATAAAATACTATCAGATCAAATCTAGTTATTTATTAAAATAATAATAAGCCATGAAAAACTGGTGTTATAATTTTCATCAATAATGTACATAAAGATGGACCTAGGAGCTTACTAAAAATTAAAATTCCTAGGTTCTACTGCCAAAGGTCAGTTAGGATGGAACAAAAACATACATATTTTAACTCTCTCCTCTTCCAGAGATACTTAAGCAATTATGGCATATGTGGTTTTGTAGGATAAAGGACTAAACTTTAGGAAATGCTGAAGGGAAGTTTGTTTTAGAAATGCAAAGGTTATTCATACTGTTAAATCAATCTCCATAATTCAATGTATCTCCTAAATAAAGGAAAAAGCCCCAAGAGATATTAGTTTCAATACCAACAGGTACTTTAAAATTTATTATAAGCAGCAAACATATATTTTGCCATTTATTTATCTTTACCATTAATACCAAGAAGCCCGGGAGGCTCTCCAATATTAAGCAACAACATTTTGAGGGTAACTGCACACTGATGGAGATGGGGAAATCAACTCCTGTCTACCCAGTGTGTAAGCTTACAACAAAGCTAATGTAATTAAAATAGTATGGTACTTGTACAGGAATAAATAAGTGGGTGACTGAAACAGAATTCAGCATTCAAAAATGGCTTAAAATACCTTCACATTGGGATTAGATTTTCAGCATATGAATTTCAAAGGACACAAACACTAAACACTCAGTGTTCAGAAGAGCTTAAAATATGTCTTTTATCATTTTATAGGGATTTTTAAAAATAGATTTAAAAGTGGGTACCTAATACGTGGCATATCAACATTCCAATTTAGTTTAAGAGGTGGGGATTAATATCACATTTAATCAAATGGTACTAGTAAAATGACAGTCCATCTGGGCAAAGAAAAATTAAGACACTTACATTACACTACAAAAATATATTTCAGATCATTTCTAATGATCTCTGAATATGAAAAGCATGTCTATGAAAATATTCTAAGAGAGTGCATGAAAATTAACAAACTCAGGGTAGAATCAACCTGATGGAATCAAAAGCATAGAAGTCCCAAAAACATTAAAAAAAATGACAGATATTTTAAAAACTTTTTTTTTGATAAGCTATAGCATACAATGAAGTGACTTAGCAGCAACAGCAACAGCAGCATACATTTAAAAAGCGCACAAATCCGAAGTGAACATCTGAGTGAATTACCACCAAGTAAGCAGTACTGTGGGCTTCCCTGATGGCTTAGCTGGTAACGAATCTGCCTGCAATGCAGGAGAAGATGCAGGTTTGATCCCTGGGTTGGAAACATCCCCTGGAGGATGAAAATGGCAACCCACTCCAGTATTCTTGCCTGAAAAATTCCATGGACAGAGGAGCCTGGCAGGCTACAGTCCATGGGGTCGCAGAGTCAGGCGTGACAGAGCGACTGATGCATGTATGTAAGCACTCCTGTAAAAGTACCACCAGGTCAAGAAATAGATGATCTCGAGCCCCCCAGAAGCCCCCTTCATTCTCCTCAGCTACTACCCACTGGGACTGCCCCAAAGGCAACCATCAGCCTAGTTTTTAATACATTAGTTTTTAGCTTTGCCACTTAACATTTTCTATAAACGAAATCTTATATAATGTATCAATATCCAGTCTTTGAACTTTCTCTTCTTTTTCTTAATATGATGTTTGTGAGACTCATACATACTTCTGTAAGCTATAGGCCATTTCCAGAGCTGCTTAGTATTTCATCCATGAGTAAGCCATTCTAGACTTTCTATTGATGGATATTTGAATTGTTTCCGGTTTAGGAGAGTTTAAAAACAACACTGCAAGAACAATTGTGTCCATATGTCTTGGTGCACCCATGCATGCCTATCAGGTATATACTTAGGAGTGAAATTATTAGGTTAAAGAGAAATCGTATGTCTAACTTTAGTAGTTATGCCCAATTTTTCAAAGTGAAAGTACCAACTTATACTTCAGCAATATAGGAGAATTTGCTTTACTTCACATCCTTGCCAAAATCTGGCAGTGTCTTCTAAATTTTGGCCAAAAATGACTGATTTGACTATATAAAAGTTGAGTGTTTCCATATATTTAAAAAATTGGCATTTATTAATAAGGAAATTGTTTTATAAATTAAGGTACATCCAAATCATAGACTAATATAATGCTATGAAGACAAGTTAGATCTCTTGATACTGTCTGGAAGTGATATTCAGGACGTATTGATAAGAGAAAAAAGTATGTGGCAGAGTTAAAACATATGTATATATATCAAATCTAAACCAAAACCAAACATGAAAACTTTCTTTACATTTGTGCATGCATGCTTGTATGAGCATAGGACAAACTAAACTTTTACTATTTCTGATGTTAGGAGCTTAGGCCAGCCAGGTTAAGTTAAGATTTCTTGTAAAAGCATGTATTACTTTTGTAATTAAAAAATCCCAATAAAAATGCAAACAAAAACAAACCACTGCCACAGAAGCAGCAAGTATACCAACGATGAACAAGGGGCACTGCCCTGGATTTTGGCAGAGTTCCCTAAAGGTTTATCATCTGGTGGAGGAGTGAGCTTGGTGGAGAGACTGTTATTTCATTGAAGATTCAATTATCTGAGAGTTTAGCAAAAGATCATTCCCTGTGATACGACACAAATGCTCTAGCACAAAATAATTTTGAAGCTATAATTGTCAGCATCATTTGTCTTTCTTTGGATTACCTTGAGAGAGCCTTCTAAAATAAAATTAATCTTTTCCTTCTCTTTGTTTTGTCTTTTTCTTGATCTGATATTTCTGTTTTGCTCATTCCTTTGTTACCTATAACCAGAGAAAATTAAACTTCTTGGTAAAACTCTCTAATTTTCATAGAAGGACCAAACATCTGAGTTGTAGGAGAGCCCTATTCACTCATATCTGAATTCTTTTTTTTTTTTTTTGTCATCTCTAGAGTGGACATCTGAAGTAGAAATGAACTCTTTTAGGGATGAACAACTCACCGTCAGTGGAGGCAGTGCATTCCATTCTCAATGTGTTGAGATTCTGAAGCTTTTATTGAGCTGGACTTTCACTAGAGTTTTAATCTAATTAATCCTAATTTAACCCCTTAAAACCACACAGGACAAATTCCATACTGAAGCCCTCCTCTTGCCATTACAGTTATTTTGTGGTGAAGATTTACGTCTGTCTTGACTTGAGAGGCTTCAAACAGAATGTAATACCTACCAGGTACATTCCAACTCTGATTTCAAAGAGATCATTTTCTGACTTTGGTCCACAGACTCTCAGATAATTATTGAGCTTTCAGTTCTGCTCAGAAGCAGAATAAAGAAAAGGCAGTCAACTCACAATCCTTGGTACTAGCAGATAAGCATGACCTGTATACAACTGTAAGGGCAGCCCTACCTGTCTTATATAGTCCCATCGAGTATTTTAATTACTGTCCTGTGCTGCCCCACCTGGAGGAAGGCTGAAGTGATAGACAGATTATGGAACCATTTTGGTGAAAGGTCAATCGTTGACTTGGTTTGCCAAGTTTTATCTTAGAATCAAGCCAAGCACAAATTCCTCTGGTACTTTATAGAGGTTGCAAAAACTTAGAAAATTATATAGTATTGCTTATTTATGGGAAATCACTCTCAACTTAGTTATCAGAAATAATGAATAGTAATTACACAAAGTTCATTCCCTTTGTCTGAACCCAGTAAAACATCTTTATTTTCCAGATGAATTACATCAACATTTCATTCATTGATCAAGTATCCTTTTCTTTTTGTCACCTTCCTCTCTCTGTTGACAGCATCAACACCATGAAAATAAACAACAAAACCAAAAATGTATATTGATACAACATCCCAACTAATCCATGTCACAGGCCCCCAGAATTCATTTTCCCTTCATTTGTTATTCTAATCCCCCCAGTTAGTCTCAGAACTCTTCTGTTTACTCTTATAAGGAAGGTCTTGTTTTATTTTCACTTTGGAAGCCATAATTATTCTTACAGAGACATACTGTCTCTGAATTTACCTCATATATTGCCAATAAACCTTAGATAGGCGAACCTATCAAGCCCACCAAAATAAAGACATTTGGCATTTCCCTAACATCACATTTAATCTGAACAGATTGAATCTTTCAAATCTGACAGGAAGTGGGTCAATATAAGACAAGTATCAAATCAATACAAGACAAATATTCTCATCATATTTAGAAAGCAGCTATTCTATTTTATAGAGAAAGTAGAGAGTCACAGAAATGTTGTGGACAACTCTTTAATCCTGAAATAGTTACAGACTTGATTTAATTAGTAAACAGCAGAATATCTTGGGACTTTATATATAAGTTAAATTGGTTACTTACTTTTAGATTTTTTAATAGAATAAATTTTGCTAGTAGAAGAAACTTTGGTAGCAACAGAAGATTTTATTTCCAGCTCATACTTGGCTTTATTGATTTCATCAGACATTTTAGTTTCCTGATATATAGCTTCTTCTTTTATGATCCAATCTTGAATGGATTTTGCAACAAGTTCCAAATAATTTCTAAAAAAGGAAAAGATCAGCAGGTGACAACAGAGTTAACAGGCAGCTCACATGGTAAACAATTTGCCTGCAATTCAGGAGACCCGGTTTCAATCCCTGGGTCAGGAAGATCCTCTGGAAAAGGGAATGGTGATCCACTCCTATATTCTTACCTGGAGAATCCCATTGACAGAGAAGCCTGGTGGGCTACAGTCCATGGGGTCACAAACAGTCAGACATGACTGAACAACTGACACTCCACTTCAAAGTCAACAAGTGCATAAGATACTGATTATTGTGCAAATGAACTTTTCAAAAATTAACTGATTCTAAACTGCCCATGTAACAAACATAATATAGAGATGTATGCTAGAATATATTTTGTACAAAGTAGTCATTTATAAATATTCAATGAAGATATGAAAAATCTTCAACTTCCTTCATGATTAAAGACCTACAAAATTAAAAATGAGATATCTCCCTCCAAATCCAAGATTAATGTTTGATAATACCAAAAGTTGATGACAATTTGGAGAAACAGTCATTCTTAGCACTGTTAATTGCAGAGTAATATGGTAAAATGTCTTTATAGGGCAATTTTATAGCATAATAGGTACCATCTGAATTGACCACCAGCTAACTGACTCATTGGATTAGTTGAAACACTGTAGTCTTGCTATAAACTTATCAGGCTTGTGAATACCCTCATCCTAAATACTACACCCTAAGCTGCTTGTGCATTTATGTTATATCAGCATCTCACTGACCAGGAAAAGGTCAGTTTTCATTCCAATCCAAAAGAAAGGCAATGCCAAAGAATGCTCAAACTACCACACAATTGCACTCATCTCACATGCTAGCAAAGTAATGCTCAAAATTTTCCAAGCCAGGCTTCATCAGTATGTGAAACATGAACTTCCAGATGTTCAAGCTGGATTTAGAAAAGGCAGAGGAACCAGAGATCAAATTGCCAACATCCACTGGATCATCAAAAAAGCAAGAGAGTTCCAGAAAAACATCTACTTCTGCTTTATTAACTATGCCAAAACCTTTGACTGTGTGGATCACAGCAAACTGTATACAATTCTTAAAGAGATGGGAATATCAGACCACCTGACCTGCCTCCTGAGAAATCTGTATGCAGATCAAGAAGCAACAGTTAAAACAGAACATGGAACAACAGACTGGTTCCAGATCAGGAAAGGAGTATGTCAAGGTTGTATATTGTAATCCTGCTTATTTAACTTATATGCAGAATACATCATACGAAATGCCAGGCTGGATGAAGCACAAGCTAGAATCAAGACTTCCAGGAGAATATTAATAACCTCAGATATTCAGATGATACCACACTTAGGCAGAAAGTGAAGAGAAATTGAAGAGCCTCTTTATGAAAGTGAAAGGGGAGAGTGAAAAGTTGGCTTAAAATTCAACATTCAGAAACCTATGATCATGGCATCTGGTCCCATCATTTCATGGCAAATAGATGGAGAAAAAATGGAAACAGTGACAGACTTTATCTTTTGGGGCTCCAAAATCACTGCAGATGGTGACTGCAGCCATGAAATTAAAAGATACTTGCTCCTTGGAAGAAAAGTTATGACCAACCTAGGCAGCATATTAAAAAGCAGAGACATTACTTTGCCAACAAAGGTCCATATAGTCAAAGCTATGGTTTTTCCAGTAGTCATGTATGGATGTGAGAGTTGGACTATAAAGAAATCTGAGTGCCAAAGAACTGATGCTTCTGAACTGTCGTGTTGGAGAAGACTCTTGAGAGTCCCTTGGACTGCAAGGAGATCTAACCAGTAAAACCTAAAGGAAATCAGTCCTGAATATTCATTGGAAGGACAGATGCTGAAGCTGAAACTCCAATACATTGGGCACCTCATGTGAAGAACTGACTCATTTGAAACGACCTGATGCTGAGAAAGATTGAAGGTGGGAGGAGAAGGGGATGACAGAGGATGAGATGGTTGGATGGCATCACTGACTCAATGGACGTAAGTTTGAGTGAACTCTGGGAGTTAGTGATGGACAGGGAAGCCTGGCATGCTGCATTCCATGGGGTTGCAAAGAGTTGGACACGACTGAGTGACTGAACTGAAGTGACAGCATCTTACTGCTTAGTGGGATTTAGTAATGTTATTGTTCTTCAGTTGCTCAGTCATGTCCAACTCTTTGCAACCCCAAGGACTGCAGTATGCCAAGTCTCCCTGTCCCTCACCATCTTCCAGAGCTTGCTCAAATTCAAGTCCATTGTGTTGGTGATGCCATCCTACCATCTCGTCCTCTGTGTCCCCTTCTCCTCCCGCTTCAATCTTCAATCATTAGAAAAACCTGGTCTTTTCTAATGAGTCAGTTCTGCGCATCAGGTGCCCAAAGTACTGGAGTTTCAGCTTCAGCATCAGTCCTTCCAGTGAATATTCAGGACTGATTTACTTTCGGACTGACTGGCTTAATCTTGCAGTTCAAGGGACTCTCAAGAGTCCACACCACAGTTCAAAAGCATCAATTCTTTAGCATTCAGCTTTCTTTATGGTCCAACTCTCCATCCATTCATGACTACTGGAAAAAACCATAGCTTTGACTATATGTACTTTTGTCAGCAAAGTAATGTCTTTGCTTTTTAATATGCAGTCTAGGTTGGTTATAGACTTCCCTGGTAGCTCAGATGGTAAAGTGTCTGCCTACAATGTGGGAGACCCAGGTTTGATCCCTGGGTTGGGAAGATCCACTGGAGAAGGAAAATGGCAACCCACTCCAGTACTCTTGCCTGGAAAATCCCATGGACAGAGGAGTCTGGTAGGCTACAGTCCACCGGGTTGCAAAGAGTTGGACACTACTGAGCAACTTCATTTCACTTCACTTTCCTCCAAGAGGCAAGCATCTTTTAATTTTATGGCTGCAGTCACCATCTGCAGTGACTCTGGAGCCCAAGAAAATAAAGTCTGTCACTGTTTCCACTGTTTCCCCATCGATATGCCATGAAGTGATGGGACTGGATGCCATGATCTTAGTTTTTTGAATGCTGAATTTTAAACCAGCTTTTTTTTACTCTCCTCTTTCACTTTCATCAAGAGGCTCTTCAGTTCTTCTTCACGTTCTGCCATAAGGGTGGTGTCATATACATATGTGAAGTTATTTATATTTCTCCTGGCAATCTTGATTCCAGCTTGTGCTTCATCCAGCCTGGCATTTCATATGATGTACTCTGCATATAAGTTAAATAAGCAGGATGACAATATACATCCTGGATGTACTCTCTTTCCCAACTTGGAACCAGTCTGTTTTTCCATGTTCTGTTTTAACTGTTGCTTCTTGACTTGCATACAGATTTCTCAGGAGGCAGGTCAGGTGTCTGGTATTCCCATCTCTTTAAGAATTTTCCACCATTTGTTGTGATCCACACAAAGGTTTGGCATAGTCAGTAAAGCAGAAGTAAATGTTTTTCTGTAATTCTCTTGCTTTTTTCTATGATCCAACAGACGTTGGCAATTTGATTTCTGGTTCCTTTGCCTTTTCTAAACCCAGCTTGAACATCTGGAAGTTCTCAGTTCACATACTATTGCATCCTCGCTTGGAGAATTTTGAGCATTACTTTGGTAGTGTGTGAGATGAGTCAAATTGTGTGGTAGTTTGAACATTCTTTGGTATTACCTTTTTTTGGGATTAGAATGAAAACAGAACTTTTCCACTCCTGTGGCCACTGTAGAGTTGTCCAAATTTGCAGGCATAATGAGTGCGGCACTTTAACAGCATCACCATTTATGATTTGAAATAGTTAAGCTGGAATTTCATCACCTCTGCTAGCTTTGTCCAAGTAGTGATGCTTCTTAAAAGGGCCCACTTGACTTCGCATTCCAGGATGTCTGCCTTTAGGTGAGTGATCATATCATCGTGGTTATCTGGGTCATCTTTTTTGTATAGTTCTTCTGTGTTTTCTTGCCACCTCTTCTTAATATCCTTTGCTTCTGTTAGGTCCATACCATTTCTGTCCTTTTATTGTGCCCATCTTTGAATTAAATGCTCCCTTGGTATCTCTAATTGTCTTAAGGAGATTGCTAGTCTTTCCCATTCTATTGTTTTCCTCTATTTCTTTGCATTGATCACTGAGGAAAACTTTCTTATCTCTCCTTGCTATTCTTTGGAACTCTGCATTCAAGTGGGTATATCTTTCCTTTTCTCCTTTGCCTTCTGATTCTCTTCTTTTCTCAGCTATTTGTAAGGGCTCCTCAGACAACCATTTTGGCTTTCTTTTTCTTGTGGATGGTTTTTGATCACCACCTCCTCTACAATGTCACAAACCTCCATCCATAGGTCTTCAGACACACTGTCAGATTTAATTCCTCGAATCTACATGTCACTTCTACTGTATAATCTAAGGGATTTGATTTAGGTCATTCCTGAATGGTCTAGTGGTTTTCCCTACATTTTTCAATGTAAGTCTGAATTTGGCAATAAAGAATTCATGATCTGAGCCACAGTCAGCTCCCAGTCTTGTTTTTGCTCACTGTATGGAGCTTCTCTATCTTCAGCTGTGAAAAAATCCGTCTGATTTTGGAATTGACCATCTGGTGATGTCTATGTGTAGAGTCTTCTCTTGTGTTGTGTGAAGAGGATATTTGCTATGACCAGTGTGTTCTCTTTTCAAAACTCTGTTAGCCTTTGCCCTGCTTCATTTTGTACTCCAAGGCCAAACTTGCCTATTACTACAGGTATCTCTTGACTTCCTACTTGGCCTGTTAGTTGGTGATAAGTCTACACTTGTCAACATGTTGAGTTGAACAAGTCAAATACCCTGAAGTTATCTTGACTGCTCTTGTTTCTCAAGTTCTTCTTCTGTCAGGAAATCCAAATGATTTTTTAAAACATATTTAAATATATTCAAAATCGTATCACTCCTCACTCTGCTTACTGCCGAATCCTGGTCTAAGTCACTATCATCTTTTGCTAGGATTGTTGCCATAGTCTTCCAACAAGTCTCCTTGTTCCTATCCTTGAGTCCCTGTAGTCTATTCCTAACAGAGCAACTAGAAAGAGCCTTTTAATCCTTAAATCAGATTATGCTCTCTTATTCTTAGAAACTTTTAATAAATCGGCATTTTAAACAAAACCCAGAACCCTTACTATTGATCTGTGATGACGGAACACAGATATGTATATTCCAAATGAAATGACAAAATAAGAAGCATTTTAGCACGTAATGATTCAGGAAGTTTGCCACCCAGGGATACTTTCTGAAAGAATTACTCAAAAATGTATTCCAGAGCTTAAAAGAAAAGTTGAAGAAAGACAACATGGGATATAAGTAAGTTGAGAAAGAAAAAAATTAATAGTTAAATGTAAGTAATTATTTATATTCAGTTCTATTACTTGTTATCAAAAATATTAATGATTAGAATAAAATTTATAGACAATTTCTAAATGGGAGGTAGGAGATGCACTGGGAGCATGTGAAAATATGTTAAAAGATTTTAACATTTTCTGGGAAATTGTATTAATATTCATTAACCCTATCTATCATATAAAAGTATTTAAATGTGATTTAAAAGGATAAGTGTAACTTCTAGAAAAATATAAGTAGAATTTATGACTTTTAAAAAAGCACATGCTAAGAATGAATTAAATTGAGTCTAACAGGAAGAAAGGGATTAATCTTGAAGTAAAAATATGGGTTGTATAAATTTAATGGTAAGAATGAGGCCAAACAAATTACAAATAAAGTAAAAGTGAATAGATTTAGTTATTTAAAATGTAAATAAATTAACATTGTTATTATTATTAGAGTATTTTAAAAGACAGAAGATCTCAGAGTGGCTAAAAAACTCAAGTTTATATTTGAAAGAGGTGTATCTAAAACAGAAACAAACTCAAAGACTTAGAGAATGAATTTATAGTTGCCTGGGGGAAAGATGGGGGGAAGGGACAGTCAGGGATTTTGAGATGGACTTGTACATACTGCTCTATTTAAAATGGATAAACAACAAGAACCTATGGTATAGCACACAGAACAATGCTTGGTGTTAAGCGGCAGCCTGAATGGGAGCAGAGCTAGAGGGAGAATGCTGCTGCTGCTGCTGCTGCTGCTAAGTCACTTCAGTCGTGTCCGACTCCGTGCGACCCCATAGACGGCAGCCCACCAGGCTCCCCCGTCCCTGGGATTCTCCAGGCAAGAACACTGGAGTGGTTGCCATTGCCTTCTCCAACGCATGAAAGTGAAAAGTGAAAGTGACATTGTTCAGTCCTGTCCGACTCTTCGCGACCCCATGGACTGCAGCCCACCATGCTCCTCCGTCCGTGGGATTTTCCAAGCAAGAGTGCTGGAGTGGGGTGCCTTTGCCTGCTCTGGGAGGGAGAATGGATACATGTATATGTATGGCTGAGTCACTTCACTGTTCATCTGAAACTATCACAACATTGTTAGTGGCTATATCCCAGGAGAAAATAAAAAGTTTAAATTAAGAAAAGAAGAGAGATATATCTAAAAATCCAATTCAAGCAGAAGAATATAAAAATGGCAGAAATCCAGGTCCTTAATTTTTGTGAGAACTGCACTATCCCTGAGACAATGCCTAACTACAGATTTTTTTTGCTACAGGAGAAAAATAATTCCCTTACTAGTTTAACCATTATAATCAATTTTCCATGAATATAGTGAAACATCATTCCTAGTTGACATGCAAAATGACTGAGAATATTACATCAGTAAATTATTAATATAAATGAATTTCCAATAATATTAATATCAAATATGGTTAAATTTAAGGTGAAAAGCATTAAAGGGAACATAGAGAGATGTGTTATCATGTTGGTAAGTTACAATCCTTTAAGAAGGATGTATCTAAAAACGGAAATTCAAAAATAACTTTATGCATATACATAGACACATACAGTACACACGCAGAGCTAACAGGAAGGAGAAACAGAGCTATAATCATAAAGACAGACATTAATCCATCTCTCTCAGAAATGGATGTTTATTTGGGGAATACTGATTAATTTTATTTTAATAGACTGGAAAATCTAGACGTCATGCATGATTCCTTAAGAAAATAAAAATTTCCAAAAGTAACTGAAGAAGAAACAGAAAAGCTGAATAGAGAATTAACTTCAGAAGGACTGACAAGGTTGTAGATTGATCTATTCTTCATCCTTCTGGCCTACTATCTCTCCCATTGGGCCCTGCTACCCAGCCCCTTGGAATCCATTAACTCTAAATGGTTTTCCATGTGAAGTATTCTTACTCTCCACAATGCAGGTACATACAGTGGAAGCTCCTGTATGTGTAAGCAAAAGGGTCTTCGAAAATGACTTTGTAGTCTAACTTCTAACAGAGTTTTTTTCTACAGAGTTAAGATAAAAGGTGGAATATTTTGCCTGCCTTATGTGCTGTGAATTCTCAGAACTGTGGGCTCGCACCTTAATGAGACAAATGGGAGTGGAGTTAGGCTGTGGCTTCTCAGGCGAAGGGGGGCAACATGGTACCTTGATGCTCATTTCAGCAGGTACATGCAACCAGTGTGGGGGAGGGAAGCACAAGAAGTGGTGCCTTGGGGTAGCTGCTGAGCCCCCTGATGAGATGAAGATGGGGTCATGCTGTATCTCCTGCACTGGGTTCTTGCAGAAAGCTAAGTAAACATAGAATTGGATTAAATTCCACTTAACATGTGATTCTGGTTGTTAACTTGAATCCACAATTATCTTGGAGAATCAGGCCATAAAAAATACACATCATTGTCAGTGTTATCCATAAGGTTAGTGTAACACCAATACATCTCTAAGTGATATATTTTACACACTTGGGAGAAGAATATAAACATCACTAGAGAAGTAAATTATATAACATGTCATAAAATAGGTTACTGAAAGAGAAAAATTGCAAATAAAATGTATCTATTTTATTGTTATAAAATGCATGTAAAGATCAACATGTTGGGTTTTATTTAATTTGTAACATCTGAAGTCAAGTATATCTAACATTTTCACTTGGGAGGGGAATGGAAAAAGGATGATTTTCTTTGGTCAAAGTGTGGGTGTAAACAACAAACCCTAAGTTTGGCTTTTTTGGGTATTCTAGTTCTTGTTTCTGTTGTTAATGGTATTTTTTCCTTTTTTAAACATCACATTTTCTAACAATTTCTTGTAGTGCAAAAAAAATGCAGTTAGAGGATATGCTGCTGTTGTTATCCAGTTGCTAAGTTGCGTCCAACTCTTTGTGACCCCATGGACTGGCATGGGGTCATGCCGCAGCATGCCAGGTTCTTCTGTCCTCCACTATCTCCCGGAGTTTGCTCAAATTCATGTCCATTGAGTCCGTAATGCCATCCAACCATCTCATCCTCTGCTGCTCCCTTCTCCTTTGCCTTTAGTCTTTCCCAGTATTAGGGTCTTTTCTAAGGAATCGGCTGTTTGAATCAGGAGACCAAAGTGTTGGAGCTTCAGCATCAGGGTTGCTGGATGAATATTCGGGCTGATCTTCAGGTAATTTCTCCCATTAATTCACATTTTTAGATAGATTGTTTGGGATTTTCCTGTGTTGCTAATAACCTCAGCTGCCAATAATGACAGTTTCCTTTTGGATTCGTATACTTTAAAGATACTTTTAGTAATTTTTCTGATTTAGATGTTCATTAAATGTTGCTTACAATTGGTCATGGTAGCTACCTCTATTTTGTTTCTAATTTTATAAAGCATGCTTATAACATTTCTTATTAAGAATGATGTTTACATCTTAATAACGTCAAAGGCATTCAGAAGACAATGGGATAATTTTCTTCAAAGTGCTGAGAATTTACATGTCAATGAAGAACTATATCCTGAGCAAAATTATCTTTTATGAACAAGGCTAAAATGAAGATATTTGCAATAAACAAAACTGATTTTACTACCAAAGATTCTCACTATATGAACTTTTAAAGCTCTTATCTTAGGAAGAAGGGAAAATAAAATAGTAAGCATATATTAATTTATAAACACTGGATATGAAAGCAATAATGTTATTATATTGTGGGGTAAAAACATTAAGATAGAATTAAAGTGTTCTACAATAATAGAAAATGTGGAATGGGGATAAGAAATTAAAACACTCTATTGTGCTCATATTATTTGGTAGGAAGGTAAAGGCACGGTCTTCTGCAGGAGATAAAAGCAGTCGATCCTAAAGGAAATCAATCCTGAATATTCATTTCAAGGATTGATGTTGAAACTCCAATACTTGGCCACTTGATGTGAAGACCCAACTCATTGGAAAAGACCCCGATGCTGGGAAAGATCGAAGACAAAAGGAGAAGGGGGCAGCAAAGGATAAGATGGTTAGACAGCATCACTGACTCAATGGGCATGAATTTGAGCAAACTCCAGGAGACACTAAAGGACAGAGAAGCTTAGTATGCTGCAATCCATGGGATCACAGAGTCTGACACAACTGAGTGAACAACATAAGGTGCTGATGACTTTGTAAATTTAAAAGTGTATATCACAATTTCTCAAAATGAGTTGAGATATAGTATATAACTGTCATTCTGATAGTAGTAATAAAAATGAAATTAATTCAAACCAAATAAGGAGAAATAAAGAAACAGAAAAAAAGGGCAAATAAAAGGACAAAATTAAATGGTTGAAATTAATCCAAATATATGAACTAGGTTCTCAAGAGGTAAATATTGTCAGATGAATTTTTAAAATTCAGCTATATATATATTTTGCAAGAGGTAAATGGATAGAAAAGAATATACAAGATAAAATCTAAAAGAGGCTTATAAAGTTTATCACTATCAGACAAGATACATATGATAAAGTCTGTACAGATATATCAATATTGGACAATATAACCATGAAAGCAAAGAGCAATCCTAGAGATAAAGACATTGCATCTTGATAAAAGCTTAATTAGGGAAACAACTCAATTCTTGTTTTGCTTATTACCATAATCTTAACATCAGTTCAATTCAGTCAGTTAGTCATGTCTGACTCTTTGAGACCCCAGGCTTCCCTGTCCATCACCAACTCCCAGAGCTTGTTCAAGCTCATGTACAAGTTGGTGATGCCATACAACCATCTCATTTTCTGTCGTCCCCTTCTCCTCCTGCCTTCAATCTCTCCCAGCATCAGGGTCTTTTCTAAGGAATCAGTTCTTCGCATCAGATGGCCAAAGTATTGGAATTTCAGCTTCAGCATCTGTCCTTCCAATGAATATTCAGGACTGATTTCCTTTCGGTTTGACTGGTTAGATTTCCTTGCAGTCCACGGGACTCTCAAGAGTCTTCTCCCACACCACAGTTCAAAAGCATCAGTTCTTTGGCATTCAGTGTTCATTATAGTCCAACTCTCACATCCATACATGACTACTGGAAAAAACATAGCTTTGACTAGATGGACCTTTGTTGGCAAAGTAATGTCTCTGCTTTTTAATATGCTGTCTAGGTTAGTCATAGCTTTTCTTCCAAGGAGCAATTGTCTTTTAATTTCATGGCTGTAGTCACCATCTGCAGTGATTTTGGAGCCCAAGAAAAAAAGTTTGTCACCGTTTCCCTTGTTTCCCCATCTATGTGCCATGAAATGGTAGGACTGGATGCCATGATCTTAGTTTTTTGAATGTTAAGTTTTAAGCCAATCTTTTCACTGTCCTCTTTCACTTTCATCAAGAGGATCTTTAGT
The DNA here is from genome assembly GCA_006408695.1 of Aepyceros melampus. NCBI lineage: Eukaryota > Metazoa > Chordata > Mammalia > Artiodactyla > Bovidae > Aepyceros > Aepyceros melampus. Next base: position 99,327 of record SJXQ01004394.1, on the reverse strand, counting down.
TCTTCACTTTCTGCCATAAGGGTGGTGTCATCATAAGGATGGTGTCAGTCTTAACATGCATGAAGTCAAAAACTGACAAATTTATAGGAAAAAATCTACAAGTTCCATCACACATTGAGTTTTTAAAAAATCATTTCTCATTAGTTAATTGACCAAGTTTTTAAAAGTCAGAAAGAATAGTAAAGATTAAGAAATACAAACCTGTATTCAAAAACTGAAGAATATACTTCCTTAACACACAAACTTGGAGTATTTATAACAACTGACCACATATGCAAGGAGATCCAACCAGTTCATTCTGAAGGAGATCGGCCCTGGGATTTCTTTGGAAGGAATGATGCTAAAGCTGAAGCTCTGGTACTTTGGCCACCTCATGCGAAGAGTTGACTCATTGGAAAAGACTCTGATGCTGGGAGGGATTGGGGGCAGGAGGAGAAGGGGACGACAGAGGATGAGGTGGCTGGATGGCATCACTGACTCGATGGGTGTGAGACTGAGTGAACTCTAGGAGTTAGTGATGGACAGGGAGGCCCGGCGTGCTGTGATTCATGGGGTCGCAAAGAGTCGGACATGACTGAGCGACTGACTGAACTGACCACATATTAAGCAACAAAGTGGATCAACAAATTTCATAGCATCAATATTCTATAGAAAATGTTGTCTGACTACTACTTTTGAAATTATAAACTATAATAAAAATGTAACTCAGACAGATGTTTAAAATAAAAACTCACATTTCTTTGCAATCCATGGGTCAAATAAGAATTATGGAAATGAGAAATGAATGATATGGCAGCATTGTTCAAAATAGCCAAGATATGAAAGCTACCTAAGTGTCTATCAACAGATGAACAGATAAAGATGTGGTACATATACAAATGGAACACTACTCATCCATAAGAGAGAATGGAATTATGCCATTTGCAGCAACATGGATGGACCTACTATGTTTAGTCAAATAGGTCATACAGAGAAAGACAAATACTGTTTGTTATCACCTATATGTAGAATTTAAAAAATAAAGCAAGTTAATGAATATAACAAAACCAAAACAGACTCACAGACACAGAGAACAAGCTAGTGGTTAGCAGTTAGGAGAGAAAAGGGGAAAGAGCCAAGATAAGAACAGGGGTAAAGAGGCACAAACTACTAGGTATAAAATAAACTACAGGAATACATTGTATAGCAGAGGGAAATGTAGCCAATATTTTACAGTACTTTAAATGGAGTATAATCTATAAAAATATTGAATCACAATGTTGTACACCTGAAACTAATATAATAGTAAATCAGCTGTAAGTCAATAAAAAAGAATTATGTGTTCAAAAAAATGAACGACAATAAAATTTCATCAATTAGATATTTTGTAGTGCTAAGGTAGTATTTAAAAAGAAATTTTTGCCTTAAGTACTTGTAAAGCAACAGAAATAATTCAAAATCCTGAGATAAAATTCTAATTTGAAAAGTTAAAGGACATTGGAATAATCCAAAGAAATTGAGAGAAAATAAAAAACAATAAAGATGAGGGCATAATTTTAAAAAATAAAAAGGAGAAAGGGTCAAATGTAATAGTTGCTTTTAAAAAAAATTAGCAAAATTGGCAAACCTTTGGCAAGACTGGTCCAGAAAAACAGAGAAATCACAGATTAAAAGCATTAGGAATTAAAACAGATATGTGTAACACAAAAAGGCAAGAGAATATTGTAATCCACTTTATGCAATAATTTTGAAAACAGGTAAAATGGTCAAATTCCTAGAGAAGTACATATTATCAAATCTAGTTCAAAAATACATAGTAAACTCAAAAAGTCTAATAATCATGACAGAGGTTAAATCAGTAGTTAAACATCTTCCCAAGTCCAGATGTTCTCATTTGCAAGTTTTACCAAATGCCAAAGGATATACAACTTAGTCTTACATAAATTCTTTTAGAAAATAAAAAAATAGAGATTAAAAGAGAGAATATCCACCCATTAATTTATGAGGCTAATAAAAATCTCAATTGCAAGCCAGACAAGAACATTTAAAGATGGGAAAAATTATAGCTAAGTCTTACCCATGAATACAGATGGACATATTCTAAACAATATATTAGCAAACCACATGCAGCAATTTTATAAACAAGATAACATAATGGACAAATTGGATTTTCATGGGAATGTAAGTTTGAACATTAGAATATCTATTGATAAAATTTCACACTTTAACAGATTAAAGGAAAAGAGAGAACACCCAAATTGATGCAGAAAAGTCATTTGATTTAGTAGTCATTTATAATTAAGAACCTAGAGCAAACTAGCAACATAAGAAAATTTTCTAACCTAATAAGGAGCATTTACCTACGGCAAAAAAATGAAAAAATACTTAATAGATGAATATTCAAAACCTAGAATAAGACAATAATGTTCTCAAAGTTGTACTGAAGTCCTAGTCAACAAAGAAATGAAAAGCATAATTACTGGCAATGAAAACAAAACAAAAGAAAGCACAGTTTAATATATTAGCTTGGTATACCTACTGTATATCCTAAATTAAAAAAATCATCTTATGACTTTAAAGTGTGTGTTTCTGTGTATATGTATGCACACAATCCATTTCTCCAGTTTTCTGTAGGTCCATGTTCATCCTCTCTGTATCCCTTAGGACTAAATTCTATATAAATAACAAATACTGAATACACATTAACCAGTACAGAAAAATAATAAAAAGGTCTCATTAATGAGAAAGAGAAAAATTTTAAGATAGCAATGAAATAATTAAGGAGCTGGGAAGGAAAAACAAATTACTGATTCCTAGAGGTCTCAGTTTGCTGGGAACCTGAGTGCATGGGAAACTGAACCCTGGTGGCTCAGACGGTAAAGCGTCTGTCTGCAATGTGGGAGACCTGGGTTCGATCCCTGGGTTGGGAAGATTCCCTGGAGAGGAAACGGCAACCCACTCCAGTACTCTTGCCCAGAAAATCCCATGGACGGAGGAGCTTGGTGCAGGCTACTGTCCATGGAGTCGCTAAGAGTCGGGCACACTGAGCGACTTCACTTCACTGAGTGCGTGTGCCATTCAGTCACCCTACGTTTGAGTCTTCCCTAGATCAAGTGGAGCTTCCCAAAACCAGCATATGGAATACCATGTTGTGTAGTTCCTACTTTAAACCTTTCAGAGGCTGTTATATTGGAGTTTAAATGGATCAAGTATAATTTAATAATATCCCCACTAGATTCAACAGGGCCAGGAATGATGTCTGTCTTCTTCAGTGTATAGTTTCAATGCCTATCACAGTGCCTGGCACACAGCATTCAACTTGGTGACCTTCACTGAATCTACGGTACTGCACAAATGTTTTTTATTAGGTTGAACCACTCAGCTTAGGCTAAGGAACTAAAAACCAAGTAACAAGCTAACTAAGGTAACCAACTAAACCGTCTAAGTTGGTTACCTGAATCCAACGTTAGAGTGAAGGCCAACGTTCCAATATTCATGATGCAGACGTTGTAAATTCATTGGATTATGAAAGACCAACAGTAAAGAGTTGTCTTGTGTATGGTAATAAGAATCAATACACCTGTATTGCTGACTGGCTTCTTGAAGAACCTGAAAATCAAAACGAATGCATTGTTTTGTCTGTTTTTCCCCCGAGAGAAGGGTCTCCTGCTAGGGCCTTTCTCTGCTTCCTCCTTTTTCTCCCCTTATCTCCATGATGCTAGTCAAGGTGAGAGCAGAGATGGCAGATATTTTCAGGAGCATTGTAGCAACTCTTATAAGAAAAACAAATCCTAGGCTCCCAGCATAGAGGTATTTGCTCAAGTGTTTTTCATTAATGTTATGAGATAATAAAGTCTTTCCATACCTTTATTTTAAGCTTCTCTGGTAGCTCAGCTGGTAAACAATCCACCTGCAATGCAGGAGACCCTGCTTTGATTCCTGGGTCAGGAAGATCCCCTGGAAAGGGATAGGCTATCCTCTCCAGTATTCTTGGGCTTTCCTGATGGTAAAGAATTCGCCTGCAGTATGAGAGACTTGGGTTTGATCCCTGGGTTGGGAAGATCGCCGGGAGGAGGGTATGGCAATCCACTCCAGTATTTTTACCTGGAGAATTCCATGAAAAGAGGAGCCTGGTGGGCTACAGTCCATAGGGTTGCAAAGAGTCGGACATGACTGAAGCGACTCAACATATACACACACACCTTCAGATAAATCATCTCATTTTATCATAAAAATCTCAGATAAATTGGTATGATTATTTTTTCTTATTTCAAAATATTAAAAGCTGCATCTTTCAGTATCATTTGTGGACAAGAGAGAATAAGAGACTTGTCTAAGAGTATGGACTTCCTAAGTTCTGGTACAAGGGCTTATACCAGTCTTTTGTCTCTAAATGTCACATTTCACACTCCACACAGTGCTCTCCACTACACCACGGTGTGGTGCAGAGACATGAGTGAGTGGTCTTCTTGATACATACTGCTTCTACACAACTTCTATCCCTGATCCTTTCTAAAACATTTTATCCTCAGCACTGTAATTGCAGCCACAAACAGAGGCCCTGTGGGTAGCTGCCTTTTCCTTATGCCAATCAACATAAAGAAATATGTCCATAGGGAAAGAAATTAGACAGTTGTGGGGTTTTGTTTTGTTTTTTCTTGTCCATATCCATTTGGTGGAGGCAGCTTTCTGTTCGCCACTGTTCGAATGATCTGAAGGCATGGAATTGCATATTATGTCAGGAAAGGACTGTTTTACTTTTGCTGTCAATTGCGCACTGGTAGTATAACTAAAATAATACATTTACTCCCCAATCTAATCCCTTATATGCCTTTATGAAGCGGCATTTAAATTTTTACAACTGTTCCCTGAGAGCCAATACCAGAAACACATATGTGGTAAATTTGTTTTCTTTCTCATTTTTTAGGCTGCACAGTGCAGATGTGGGGATCTTAGTTCCCTGACCAGGGCTCAAACCCATGCTCCCTGCAGTAGAAGGATGGAGTCTTAACCATTGGACTGCCAGGGAAGTCCTGACATGGTAAATATTTTTGCCTTTAAAACACTTTGCTCTATGGGGGTCCTATCTGTTATTTTACTTTTTTTGGCAAATTCCTTTCACATTTTAAATTAGAACAACCAACGAAAATTTTATTTTTGATGAATGTGTAGGTGTTCTCAATCAATATTTGATAAAAGTTTCACACAATTTATTTCTTTTCCTTTTTAAGACTTTGGCCACAACATTGCAAATCAACTATACTTCAATACGTTTAAAAAACTTGGCTTTTACCTACTATTATGTATTGATATTTTTCTCCTTAATTAAGCTTTTCATTAAAAATGGAGACCTATGATATTCACAGAAAAACAAAATGAACAAGATGGCTAAGACTCTTCTTTAAAATATGTTTAAGATTTTTACAGAGGATCCTGGAGTTCAGAGATGTGAGTTTAAGAAGCAACTGATGGTGCACCTGATATGGAGAGAAGGGACTAGAGTGGAGGGAGAGTGAAATAGGCTGATGATATTACAGTAGATGGGGAGGATGGAACTTGGATTAAAGTAGCAGCAGTGGAGATGGTGAATAGCCTCAAGAGGTATTTTGAGGTGTACCCTCAAAACTCGATGATGGATCAGAGATGTGGGACAAAGGAAAAGCTGAATTAAGGAATGACTCTCAGCCTTTTGGCTTGACACTGACATTTTCTGAGACGGATGAGGGGAGAAGCATGCTTAGGTAGGAAAATTATTTGCTTCATGTGGGACACTAAATATTTAAGATGCCTATCAGAAATTCACTAATGTGGAATTCACTCAAGATAGAGAGATAATTTGGAAGATAAACGATAAACTTTTATGAGTCATCAGGATTAGACATATGTAGTAGACGAAATCATTAAAAGAATGTTTACAGAGGAGAAAAGACAATTCGAGACTGAGGCTTGAGGCACTTCAATATTTAAATGGTAGGTAGAGGAGTACTCAACAAAATTCCAGATGGAGCCCAAGGAGGAATCCAGGATGGTGCCTTGGAAACCAGGAGTGAACAGTGTTTTGTGGGGAAGTGATCAGCTTTGTGATGAAAAGGTCAAGGAAGATGAACAAAGAAGTGTTCATTAGGTTTGGCAGGACAATTACATGTGACCTTGAAAAGTGAAGCTTCAGGACTTCCCTGGTGGTTCAGTGGCTAAGACTCCAGGCTCCCAATGCAGAGGGCCTAGGTTCAATCCCTAGTCAAGGAATTAGGTTCCACATGCTGCAACTAAGACTTCACATGCCGCAACTAAGACCTGGAGTCAACAAATAAATAAATAAATAATTTTTAAAAAAGAAATAAAAGTTAAGCTTCTATGGAATGGGGAGGACAGGGCTAAAACAAAATAAAATCTGAAATGAACTTCCAGTGAAAAAATGAAAGATTAAACACATGCACTTCCTAACCCTCACTAAAGGGACAAATTCGAGTTTTAATATCACAAAGTTGAAGCCCAAGGAAGATGAGATTAAAAAAAACATTGTGGAGGCTAGAAAGCAGAAGAATAAATGGTAACTGACTTAGCAGAACATGGAAAGTCAAATTCCAAGATTAGTTTTAAGAGAGACCAGAAGGAACTCTATGAGCAGAAACACAGAAAGGCTCAAGAAACGGCAGAGTTAGGTACCTCCAAAAGTGGAGGGAAAGTGGCAACGAAAATAGGAAGATTAATGTCTTTTAAGAAGCCTCAACCATTCTGAGCAGCCAGGGTAGTGCCCATCTCTCACATCAGCAGAAGAAAGGAGGATTATTACTATAGAAGCTGACCCTGTGGATGTTTAAGGGGAGGGACCCTGAGGGAGAGCTATACCACAAAAAAAAGAGAATTCTGTAAAAGTTGAATTGGCATGGTCTCATAGAAATATAAGGTGAGCCACAAATGTGAGCCATGTGTGTAATTTTAAAATTTATAGTAGTCATATTTTAAAGGTTAAGGTACAATTAAACTATATATTTTATTTAACATAGTATGTCAAAATATATTATCATTTAATAATGATGATCATTATGTAGTGGCCTTCTGTAAGTGAAGGGCTGGAAAAAGATATTCCACGCAAATAGAGACCAACAGAAAGCAAGAGTAGTAATACTCATATCCTATAAAATAGACTTTAAAACAAAGACTGGATATTTGTTTTAATCCCATTTAATGCCATAGCAAACCACCTGTGGAATCTCCATTCCCAGCCAGAGATCAGGCCCTGAGCCTTTGGAGTGGGAGCACCGACTCCAAGACCCTAAACTACCTAAGAACTCCTAACACTAGAGAGTATCAAATAGTAAGAACTCCCACAAAGGCAACCACTTTTATACAAGACCCAGCATAGCCCAACTGCCAGTAGCACCCTGTACAGGACACCTCATCCAAACAACAAACAAGACAAAATTACAAACCCATTCATCAGCAGACAAGATTACAACCTCATTCAGGATGGTAATGATAAACCTGTACACAAGACAGCAAAAGAGACACAGAGGTATAGAACGGCCTTTTGGACTCTGTGGGATAGGGAGAGGGTGGGATGGGTTGGCAGAGTGGCAGTGTAACATGTGTGATATCATAAGTGAAATGAACCGCCACCAACTGCCAGTAGCACCCTGTACAGGACACCTCATCCAAACAACAAACAAGACAAAATTACAAACCCATTCATCAGCAGACAAGATTACAACCTCATTCAGGATGGTAATGATAAACCTGTACACAAGACAGCAAAAGAGACACAGAGGTATAGAACGGCCTTTTGGACTCTGTGGGATAGGGAGAGGGTGGGATGGGTTGGCAGAGTGGCAGTGTAACATGTGTGATATCATAAGTGAAATGAACCGCCAGTCCAGGTTTGATGCAGGATGCAGGATGCTTGGGACTGATGCACGGGGATAATCCAGAGAGAGGGTGTGGGGCGGGAGGGGGGAGGTAGGGGTCAGGATTGGGAGTTCATGTACACTCGTGGCTGATCCATGTCGATGTGTAGCAAAATGAATACAGTATTGTAAAGCAAAACAAACTAAAAAATAATTAATTAAAAAAATAAAATAAAAAATAAAAAATCATTAATGTAGACTATTTTAAAAGAAATATTAACAGACTTAATCTAAAGACATATATAAACATTGTACCCAACAAAGGAAAAATAATGCTATTTTTTCAAAGAATATTTATTTAGATGAACTGATTATATATTAGATGAAAACAAGGCTCAATAGATTTCAAAGATTTTAAAAGACATGTGAATGTATATTTATAAAAGATACCATTTGTACAACATCAGTTCAGTTCAGTTCAGTTCAGTAGCTCAGTTGTGTCCGACTCTTCGCAACCCCATGAATCGCAGGATGCCGCACCTCCCTGTCCATCACCAACCCCCGGAGTTCATTCAAACTCATGTCCATCAAGTCGGTGATGCCATCCAACCATCTCATCCTCTGTTGTACCCTTCTCCTCCTGCCCCCAATCCCTCTCAGCATCAAGGTCTTTTCCAATGAGTCAACTCTTCGCATGAGGTGGCCAAAGTATTGGAGTTTCAGCTTTAGCATCAGTCCTTCCAATGAACACCCAGGGCTGATCTCCTTTAGAATGGATTGGTTGGATCTCCATGCACCCAAGGGACTCTCAAGAGTCTTCTCCAACGCCACAGTTCAAAAGCATCAATTCTTCAGTGCTCAGCTTTCTTCACAGTCCAATTCTCACATCCATACATGACCACTGGAAAAACCATAGCCTTGACAACATAAGCCTTTGTCAATACCAGGAAAAAAATAAAAGGAGAATCAGCCTTTTTATAAAACAAGTTGGAATGCTAGCCTAAAAGCATCAAAGATGACAAAAGGGGCACTAATGCTAAAAGGTAACATTTATAAGGGAAATGGAAAAGTTATGAATATTTTTTGGACCAAATGACACAGAAACAACCTCCCTAAGGCAGAAACTATAGGAGATCTGAAAAGAAAAACAAGTAATATTGGATGGGTCAAAAGGTTCATTGGGCTGGTAAGATGGCTCTAGTAGTACTTAGTTGTCTTTAACTTCATTCAAAAGACTTTTATTAGATTGCACCATGACAGCTATCATATCAGTGTGCATTTTATTTTTTATTTTTTAAAATTCATTTATTCTAATTGGAGGCTAATTTCTTTATAATATTGTGGTGAGTTTTGCCATACATCAACATGAATCAGCCATGGGTGTATATGTGTCCCTCCATCCTGACCCCCTCTCTCATCCCATCTGTCTGGGTTGTCCCAGAGCACCAGCTTTGGGTACCCTGCCTCATGCATTGAACTTTCACTGGTCATCAATTTTACATATGGTAATATACATGTTTCAATGCTATTCTCTCATATTGTCCCACCCTCGCCTTCTCCCACAGTCCAAAAGTCTGTTCTTTACATCTGTGTCTCTTTTCCTATTTTGCATATAGGGTTGGCATCACCATCTTTCTAAATTCCATATATACGCATTAATACACTGTATTGGTGTTTCTCTTTCTGGCTTACTTCACTCTGTATAATAGGCTCCAGTTTCATCCACTTTATTAGAACTGACTAAAATGCGTTCTTTTTTATAGCTGAGTAATATTCCATTATGTATATATACCACAACTTCCTTATCCATTTGTCTGCCATGGACATCTAGGTTGCTTCCATATCCTAGGTATTAGAAACAGTGCCGCAATGAACTTTGGGGTACATGTGACTCTTTCACTTCTAGTTTCCTAGGTGTGTATGCCCAGCAGTGGGATTGCTGGATCATATGGCACTTCTATCTCCAGTTTTTTTAAGGAATCTCCACACTGTTCTGCATAGTGGCTGTGCTAGTTTGCATTTCCACCAACAGTGTAAGAGGGTTCCCTTTTCTCCACACCCTCTCCAGCATTTATTGTTTGTAGACTGTGATGGCAGCCATTCTGACTGGCCTGAGATGGTACCTCGTTGTGGTCTTGAGTTGCATTTCTCTGATAATGAGTGTTAGCCATCTATATGCCTTCTTTGGAGAAATGTCTGTTTAATTTTTTGGCAAATTTTTGGATTGGGACGTTTATTTTTCTGGTATTGAGCTGAGTGAGTTGCTTGTATTTTAGAGATGAATTCTTTGTCAGTTGCTTCATTTGCTATTATTTTCTCCCATTCTGAAGGCTGCCTTTTCACCTTGCTTATAGTTTCCTTCATTGTGCAAAAGCTTTTAAGTTTCATTAGGTCCCATTTGTTTATTTTTATTTCCATTACTCTGGCAGGTGGGTCATAAAGGATCTTGCTGTGATTTATGTCAGAGAGTGTTGAAAATCATTTCCACCACCTTGGTTATATTAATTGCTTTGATGTTTGGGTTACATGTAAGTTAAGCAAAAAAAAAAAAAAGAAAAGAAAAAACTTCTTGACCATATTTCTGCATGTGATTCTCTACCAAAATGTAATGAAAATGTTTTGCTTTTAAAACAAATTGTGACAGATGATGAAAAGTGGATACTGTACAATAACATGGAATAGAAGAGATCTGAAGCAAGTGAAATAAACCACCAACAACCCCACCAAAGGCTGGTCTTGATGTAAAGAAAGTGATGTGTATATGGTGGGATTGGAAGGGAGTCAGTCCTCTATTATGAGCTCCTTTTGGAAAACCAAGTGATTAATTCCAAAAAATAGTTTCCAAATTAGACCAACTGAAGGCATAACTCCATGAAAGGCCTCCAGAATTAGGCAACAGAAAATGCATAACCTTCCATCAGAATAATGCAAGACCACATGTTTCTTTGACAACCAGGCAAAAACTAGTGGTTACAGCTTTGCTGGGAAGTTCTGATTCACCCATGGTATTCACCAGGCTTTGCACCTTCAGATTTACATTTAGTTCGGTTTTTACAAAATTCTCTTAATGGAAAAAATTTCAATTCCCTGGGATACTGTAAAAGGCACCTGGAAACATTCTTTGCTCAAAAAAATAAAAAGTTTTGGGAAGTGGAATTATGAAGTTGCTTGGAAAATAGCAGAAGGTAGTGGAACAAATTGGTGAATACATTGCTCAATAAAGTTCTTGGTAAAAATGAAAACTGTGTCTTTTATTTTTACTTAAAAACAAAAGGAACTTTCTGGCCAACCCAATATATGAAATGTTTAATTCTCTTCTTTTAGTCTAAGACAGACCATGAAAGTAGAAAATAAATACAAACAAAAAATACATAAGCAATTTAGTCAATAGTCAATATGGTAAATATGATTGATACATATCAAATTCTATATCTCTCAAAAATAATTCATTTATGAGTATGAATATTTTTATGTTTGAAAAACAGTATTTCCAAGCATAAAAATATATATTCTCTGATTACAATTGAATAAAAAATAAAAATTGAATAAAAATAATCATATATATGCATTTCAATTTTCTAAAGAATAAAAATAAACAGCTTATAAACATCTGTCTCAGAAAAAAATTAATGAAAGGAAAGCATATAAAAGTATAAATGCAGACAAGTATATAAATTAATATATAAAAATATAGAGCCAACTAACCAAGAAGTCAAAACAACTAGAACTTTGTAAAAATAAAGAAATGGATGAACTTATTTAAAAAGAGTGGGAACACAAACACATTGAAAAGAAATTATAAGAAACACAAAGTACTTGATTCAACTCCATGCAAATAAAATTTAAATCTTTAATAAAACTAATTTCTAATTACATACAAATTATTAAAACTGACCTCAGAAGAAACATAATAGAAAAATACTGAAACAATCATAATTTCTGAGAAAGGTTCAAAGATTTATTCTTCAATGAAGAATGTAAAATGTAAAATAAGATTCTTTTATGGCTAAAGTAATATTCCATTGTATAGATATACCACACCTTCTTTATCCGTTCATCTATCAACAGACAGGTTGTTTCTATGTCTTGGCTATTGTAAATAATGCTGCATTGAACATAGTGGGTGCAGATATCTTTTTGAGTTAGGGAGGATTTTCATTTCCTTCCTTCATTTTTTTCCTACCCAGAAGTGAAACTGATGAATCATATGACACCTATTTTTTAATCTCCATGCTGTTTTCGATAGTGGCTACACCAATTTACATTTCGCCAAGAGTGCACAAGAGATCCCTTTTCTCCACATCCTCACCAACATTTGTTATCTCTTATCTTTTTTGTATAATAGCCATTTTAACAGATGTGAGGTGAAAGCTCATTGTGGTTTTAATTTGCATTTCCCTAAATTATTAATGATGTTGAGAACCTTTTCAGGTACCTATTGGCATCCATACATCTCCTTTGGAAAAATGTCTATTCAAGTCCTATGCCCATTTTTTTAATCAGATTGTTTGTCTTTTTGATGTTGAGTTGTATGAGTTCTTTTTTATGTTGGATATTAACCCCTTATCAGGTAGACAATTCACAGATATTTTCTTCCATTTGGTAGGTTGCCCTTTCATTTTATTGATGGTTTCTTTTGTTGTACAGAAGCTTTTTATTTCAATATAGCTAAACTTATTTATTCTTGTATTTATATATATTGAGTTGGTCAAAAAGTTTGTTTGGGTTTTCCTGTAAGATGGTATGGAAAAACCTGAATGAACGTTTTTGCCAACTCAATATATAAGGATATGTGTTAATCACTCAGTCATGTCTGACTCTTTGTGACCCCATGGACAATAGCCCACCAGGCTTCTTTGTCCATGGAATTCTCCAGGCAAGAACATGGAGTGGGTAGCAATTTCCTTCTCCATAGAGTCCTCCCAACCCAGGGATTGAACCTGGATCTTCCTCATTGCAGGCAGATTCTTTACCATCTGAGCCACCAATGTATATGATAATTTTCATCTGTGGGATAGTTGGCTTAATAACTGGCTACTACTGGAAGTGAAATTCTATGCATTATTTTAGTAGATTTAATAGAATGGCTCTTTCCTAGTGGTATTTGAATACACAATTTCATCTAACACAGAGTTATCTTGGGTGCTTTGCAGTGCACAATAGATATGTACTGAAAATTCCAGTGAGGGATATTAGTATTCAATTTTACTACAGTGGGTTCCAGGTGTAAAGTTTCTTTAGACTGAAAAAGAAATAATTCTTATTCAGAGCTCTATGGGTATCACATCTTCTTGCTAGCATGGGCTAGAAACTTCAGGTTTTCTCTCTCATCCGTGTTACTGTATGTTCAATGGAATAGTCAACTTAGGTTTATTGCTTACAAATTACCCTCTTGATTCAGATTAGGTCAAGAATTGGCTATTGTCCTCAATCTGACCCCGTGCTGAGCCACATGACAGGTCGGGAAATGCTGATCATGTACGCCAGGCTGCGGGGTGTTCCTGAGCCAGACATTGACATGTATGTGGAAACCTTTTTGTATTCAATGCACATGGAAAACCATGCTGACAAGCTGGTCTGCACATACAGGTGAGACATTATGCTGCTTATTTATTAAGCTGCCTACTGCCCATCTATATTTCTGCTGTTTAGAATGAATGCCTGTAAACTCAACCTGACAACTCTGTCACACGGAAGCAATGACTGTGACATAGCCTTACTTCCCGTCAGGGTTCAGATATCAGAAATAAGGCAGATCACATTTGTATGACGTTAACCTTTCGCAGACATGATCTGTAGCCTTTGCATTTCAAAAAGAACACATTCATTCCTGTATCCATATAGTTATTTATCTCCTCAAAACAAAAATATTTTACCAATAATGATGCTAAAAAGCATACCCCCAAAAAGTCATTTCGATGAAAATGAGTTGGTGTATGCACAGCATTGTGGATATATGAGCTAATTCTGTTGAATTAACAATAACCTTATTTCTTATTTCTCCTCCACTTTCTCTCTCCTTCTTTGACAATAAAGTGGAGGAAACAAACGTAAATTGAATACTGCTATTGCCCTAATGGGAAAGTCCTCAGTTGTTTTCCTGGATGAACCATCTACTGGCATGGACCCAGTAGCCAGGCGCCATATGTGGGACACAGTTACATGGATATGTAATAGTGGCAAAGCTATCATCATATCTTCCAACAGGTATGACCTATTAGGAGACTTGAGTGAGAGTTAGAAGTGTATAAGAGAGAATTAGTTTGAGTCAGGGATATGTCAGTGAACTTGTCTAAGTACATGAAGTACATAAGAGGGACTGTGAGCAAATGCTGATTCTTGGGTAAAATCTAGAATACTCAGTTAAGTTCTGAAATTCAGGTAGAAGGTAGGAAGTCAGGGAAGTGTCTCTCTTGTGAATTTAGAAATCAACTGCTTTGAATTTTTAAATCTCTTCTTTCCAAATATTGTCTTAGTAATGATCACTTGTAATATAAAGCCTTCTTACTATAAGTGTTACCTTATAATCGTAGTTCGGTTTTGAAATATAGTTTTGCTTCTGAGAGGGAGTCTCTTCATCCATATATCCTTTGTGCCTCTAGCATGGAAGAATGTGAGGCCCTTTGTACCAGGCTGGCCATCATGGTAAAGGGGAAGTTCAAGTGTCTAGGCAGCCCACGTCACCTCAAGAAAAAGTTTGGTAATATATATACTCTGACAGCAAAGATTAACATTGATGATAATGAAGATAAACTAGAGAAGTTCAAAGAATTCATTGAGACAAATTTCCCAGGTAATGTAGATAGAACTTACTTGTGAAAATTGTTTTAAGTCACATATGTTGTTCTGCTGCATGTACTCAGTAACTTTATTCCATGAGTAATTGATGTTTATTGAGCTTTTATATTAGGCTCCTTTAAAAATCATTTTCTATAAATTTATCCCTGATTATGCTAAGAAGCTTTCTCAAAATAGCAGAGGTTCTCACCAGTCTCTTGTAGGAATTAACCAGTAAGATACATCCATTCAAATTTATTCATTTAGAGTTAAATTATTGAAGTTAAGGCTATATTTTTTATTCTTGATAATTTTTAAGGTTTCTCTTCTTTTTGAGCATCTTTCCTCTGCCATTCTCTATTTACTGAGTCAGGCAATGTTTATGAAATGCAAATCCCCTTTTCTTCTTTCAAGGAAATGAACTGGATGTTTGACATAAAAATTTATTCAGCCTTTGTGTGCTAATTTCAGCAAGTGCCTCTCTGTGCCCATGATAAACAAATTTATAGCCAGCTTCTATTTATTTGTACTCTCACTACTTTATTTGTAGCCTTTAACTTGATCACTGTATCAACAGTGTGGTAGCCAGATGGTTAGGATGCATGTTTAAAAGCATGGAGTCTATAACAATGATAAAGCAATAAATGGTATTGGCCTGCACTAAGGAAGTGACAGTAAGCATGGAGAGAAAGAAATTATAAGAAATGAACATATATATATATTTTATATATATATAGAGAGAGAGAGAGAGAAAAAGAGAGAGAGAGAGAGAGAAGAGAAGGCAGTGGCACTCCACTCCAGTACACTTGCCTGAAAAATCCCATGGATGGAGGAGCCTAGTAGGCTGCAGTCCATGGGGTCGCTAAGAGTCAGACACGACTGAGCAACTTCACTTTCACTTTTCACTTTCATGCATTGGAGAAGGAAATGGCAACCCACTCCAGTGTTCTTGCCTGGAGAATCCCAGGGACGGGGGAGCCTGGTGGGCTGCTGTCTATGGTGTTGCACAGAGTCGGATACGACTGAAGCGACTTACAGAGAGAGAGAGAGAAAGCGAGGCAGGTGAGGGGCTGGGGAGGGGAAATGATCAATTGGAGAGGAAGAACCATAAAATGAAAATGGAGAGTTAAAAAGTTGGCTTAAAGCTCAACTTTCAGAAAACGAAGATCATGGCTCTGGTCCCATCACTTCATGCGAAATAGATGGGGAAACAGTAGAAACAGCATCAGACTTTATTTTGAGGGGTCTCCAAAATCACTGCAGATGGTGACTGCAGCCATGAAATTAAAAGATGCTTACTGCTTGGAAGAAAAGTTATGACCAACCTAGATAGCATGTTGAAAAGCAGAGACATTACTTTGCCAACAAAGGTCCGTCTAGTCAAGGCTATGGTTTTTCCAGTGGTCATGTTTGGATGTGAGAGTTGGGCTGTGAAGAAAGCTGAGCACCAAAGAATTGATGCTTTTGAACTGTGGTGTTCAAAAAACTCTTAAGAGTCCCTTGGACTGCAAGGAAACCCAACCAGTCCATCCTAAAGGAGATCAGTCCAGGGTGTTCATTGGAAGGGCTGGTGCTGAAGCTGAAACTCCAGTACTTTGGGCACCTCATGAGAAGAGTTGACTCACTGGAAAAGACTCTAATGCTGGGAGGGATTGGGGGCAGGAGGAGAAGGGGACAACAGAGGATGAGATGGCTGGATGGCATCACGGACTCGATGGACATGAGTCTGAGTGAACTCCAAGAGTTGGTGATGGACAGGGAGGCCTGGCGTGCTGCGATTCATGGGGTTGCAAAGAGTCAGACACGACTGAGCAACTGAACTGAACTGAACCATAATGTAAGAAAAATCATTAATTTAGTATTAAGTATATTAGAATATTCTAATAAATATGTCCATCAGGTCAGCCGGATATTCATTTAGCCATTCATTCATATGGAAAGATTTGTGGAGGACTTTTTGTATGCAGTGTTGAAGATAATTAACCACAGAGAAGGATATATATATATATACACACACACACACTATGAGCCATTCCAATATCCTATTTAACTTGAAGGTGAGAGAGGACACAAAAAACTGAGGCCAAACTTGTCTTAAAGGAGGTGATGATCACAATAGCTTGGATGTGTAACTACATATGGAAAGTTACTGAACTGGCAATCTTTCCCCATGCTATCCTTGAGCAAATTAGCTATTCAAATAAAACTTCCCCATTTAAAGATAACAAACTAGAAAGGATGGTCCCTGTATGTATGGGACCTATGCATAAAAATTATCCAGAAAAGGAAAAAAGAAAGAACTATAACATGTGCAAGGCAACTTAAATATACATTTCAGCCTAAAATTATCTCAAAGAATTAGATTATTTCAATTAAGTGCTTCCCTTTAGTGGCAAAGAATTTAAGACATCATTCATTTTTTTAAAGGCCACAGAGAAAATAGTTCCTCTTTCTACAGCATGACAGATTATTCTTTCAGAAATGTACCACTATTAAAATAAAAATACATATTGGAAAACATAAAGTAAATATGCTTTTAATTATTTGCTTAGACTCAGAAAAAAGGGAGAAAAAAATTCAAAGAACCAAAATAGAACAGAAAAAAAAATCAAGCTAAAACCTGATAGAGACAATAATAAAATGCAAAAATTGGTTTTTCCTGAAACAAATTTCAATACCAGTACTGATATAACTTTGGACCCACTGCAGTGTGAGAAGCTTAATCTAAGATTCCCACTAAGCAAGGACCTTCAAAAATGAACAAATGCTTTAGTTGCCAGCCCAGAATGTAAGAAGGTTAAAAACTAATATTCTGTCCTAATAACAAGTAAAAAGCTGAACAAACTGAAAAATCAACAAATCTTCTAGGATCTGAAAAAGAAGGGCAAGCCACTGCAGCCAATATTGGACAGATAGGCAAATACAGGGAATCACGGATTACCAGGTCAGAGAATGTCTAACAGAAACTCCAAGGGCAACCAGTGCCAAAGTGGGAAAACCTGAATTGCAATTGAATTGCTGAAAGTACTGTGTGGACACCTCTAAAGGGTAACCACTCCAGAGGGGCCAGTTATGGAGGTTTCCTACATATTGTGATATTTGCCCCCAGGACCTTGACGAGGTTCTGGGGTATTATCAGAGCCTAAATGACCTCAGAAGGTTCTAGCCAACTCTTAGCCATCGTGCTCCACAAAAGAGAGGAGAAAGAACTGAAAAACCTTGTAAAGTTCACAGTGCAGAGGCATGGGCTCACTGAATTGAGATATACACAGCCTATAGCACACTTCCTCTCCCCAACAACTCGTCACCAGATTTCTTGTTGTTGTTTAATCACTAAGTTGCGTCCAACTCTTTGCAAACCCATGGACTGTAGCTTGCCATACTTCTCTATCTATGGGATTCCCCACACAAGAATACTGGAGTGGATTGTGTTTTCCTTCTCCAGGGGATCTTCCTGACCCAGGGATAGAACCCATGTCTGCTGCTTTGGCATGCAGATTTTTTACCACTAAGCCATCAGGGAAGCCCTCATCACCACATTACAAAATGCCTATTTATAGCCATCCTTCTTCCCAGAAAGTCTGGCTATCAAAAAAAAAAAATTACAAAGCACATCAAAAAATCAGAAAACACAATTTGAAGACATAGAGCAATGTTAGAACCAGATATGACAAGGATGTTTGAATTGTCAGTCCTGAAATTGGAAACAACTATAATTGATATACCAAGGGCTATAATGGATGAAGTAGACAGCATTCAGGAACAAACGAGCAATGTAGGCAGACAAGTGGAAATCCTAAGAAAAGACCAAGAAGAAATGTTAGAGATCAAAAATCTAACAGAAATGAAGAATGCCTTTGATGGATTTCAGTAGACTGGACACAGCTCAGGAAAGAATCACTAAGCTAGGACCACTAAACATCGTCCACTGTAGAAGGAAAGGGCAAACCAGTATTCTTGCCTTGAGAACTCCATGAACAGTATGAAAAGGTAAAAAGATAGGATACTGAAAGATGAACCCCCCAGGTTGATAGGTGCCCAATATGCTCCTGGAGAGCAGTGGAGAAATAATCCCAGAAAAAATGAAGACATGAAGCCAAAGCAAAAACAATACCCAGTTGTGGTTGTGACTGGTGATGGAACAATAATGCTGTAACAAGCAATATTGCATAGGAACCTGGAATGTTAGGTCTATGAATCAAGGTAAACTGGAAGTGGTCAAGCAGGAGATGGCAAGAGTAACACTGATATTTTAGGGATCAGTGAACTGAAGTGGACTGGAATGGGTGAATTCAACTCAGATGACCATTATATCTACTACTGTGGGCAAGAATCCCTTAGAAGAAATGGAGTAGCCATCATAGTCAACAAAAGAGTCCCAAATGCAGTACTTGGATGCAATCTCAAAAATGATAGAATGATCTCTGTTTGTTTCCAAGGCAAACCATTCAATATCACAGTAATTGAAATCTATACCCTAGTCAATAATGCTGAAGAAACTAAAGACCTTCTAGAACTAACACACAAAAAAGATGTCTTTTTCATTATAGGGGACTGGAATGCAAAAGTAGGAAGTCAAGAAACACCTGGAGTAACAGGCAAATTTGGCCTTGGAGTACAGAATGAAGCAAGGCAAAAGCTAACAGAGTTTGGCCAAGAGAACGAACTGGTCATAGCAAACACCCTCTTCCAATAACGTAAGAGAAGACTCTACACATGGACATCACCAGATGGTCAATACCAAAATCAGATTAATTATATTTTTTGCAGCCAAAGATGGAGAAGCTCTATACAGTCAGCAAAAAAAAAAAGACAGGGAGCTGACTGTGGCTCAGATCATAAACTCCTTTTTGCCAAATTCAGACTTAAATTGAAGAAAGTAGGGAAAAACCACTAGACCATTCAGGTATGACCTAAATCAAATCCCTTATGATTATACAGTGGAAGTGACAAATAGATTCAAGGGATTAGATCTGATACACAGAGTGCCTGAAGAACTATGGATGGAGGTTCATGACATTGTACAGGAGGCAGTGATCAAGACCATCCCCCAAAAAAGAATGCAAAAAGGCAAAATGGTTGTCTGAGGAGGCCTTACAAATAGATGAGAAGAGAAGAGAAGTGAAAGGCAAAGAAGAAGAGGAAAGATATACCCATTGGAATGCAGAGTTTCAAAGAATAGCAAGGAAAGATAAGAAAGCCTTCCTCAATGATCAATGCAAAAAAAAATGAAAACAATAGATTGAGAAAGACTAGAGATCATTCAAGAAAATTAGAGATACTAAGGGAACATTTCACGCAAAGATGGGCTCAATAAAGGACAGAAATGGTATGGACCTAACAGAAGCAGAAGATATTAAGAAAAGGTGGCAAGAATACACAGAAAAACTATACAAAAAAAGATCTTCATGACCCAGATAATCACGATGGTATGATCACTCACCTAGAGCCAGACATCCTGGAGTGCAAAGTCAAGGGGGCCTTAGAAAGCATCACTATGGACAAATCTAGTGGAGGTGATGGAATTCCAGTTGAGCTGTTTCAAATCCTGAAGGATGGTGCTGTGAAAGTGCTGCACTCAACATGCCAGCAAATTTGGAAAATTCAGCAGTGGCCACGGAGCTGGAAAAGGTCAATTTTCATTCCAATCCAAAAGAAAGGTAATGCCAAAGAATGTTCAAACTACCACATAATTGTACTCATCTCACACACTTGCAGAGTAATGCTCAAAATTCTCCAAGGCAGGCTTCAACAGTATGTGAACTGAGAATGTCCAGATGTTCAAGCTGGATTTAGAAAAGGCAGAGGAACCAGAGATCAAATTGCCAACATCCACTGGATCATCAAAAAAGCAAGAGAGTTCCAGAAAAACATCTACTTCTGCTTTATTGACAATGCCAAAGCCTTTGACTGTGTGGATCACCACAAACTGTGGAAAATTCTGAAAGAGATGGGAATATCAGACCACCTGATCTGCCTCCTGAGAAATTTTTACACAGGTCAAGAAGCAACAGTTAGAACTGGACATCGAACAACAGACTGGTTCCAAATTGTGAAAGAAGTACGTCAAGACTATATCTTGTCACCCTGCTTATTTAACTTATATTCAGAGTAATCATGAGAAATGCTGTATTGAATGAAGCATAAGCTGGAATCAAGACTATCAGGAGAAATATCAATAACCTCAGATATGCAGATGACACCACACTTACAGAAGAAAGTGAAGAAGGACCAAAGAGCCTCTTGATGAAAGTGAAAGAAGAGAGTGAAAAAGATGGCTTAAACTCAACATTCAGAAAACTAAGATCATGGCATGTGGTCCCATCACTTCGTGGCCAATAGATGGGGAAACAATGGAAACAGTGACAGACTTTATTTGGGGGGGGCTCCAAAATCACTACAGATGCTGACTGCAGCCATGAAATTAAAAGATGCTTGCTCCTTGGAAGAAAAGTTATGACCAACCTAGACAGCATATTAAAAAGCAGGGACATTACTTTGCAAACAAAGGTCCATCTTGTCAAAGCTACGGTTTTACCAGTAGTCATGTGTGGATGTTAGAGTTGGACTATAAAGAAAACTGAGCACCAAAGAATTGAGGCTTTTGAACTGTGGTGTTGGAGAAGACTCTTGAGAGTCACTTGGACTGCAAGGAGATCAACCAGTCCATCCTAAAGGAAATCAGCCCTGAAAATTCATTGGAAGGATGCTGAAGCTGAAATTCCAATACTTCGGAAGTTTGACTCAACTGAAAGACCCTGATGCTGGGAAAGATTGAAGGCAGAAGGAGAAGGGGATGACAGAGAATAAGATGGTTGGATGGCATCACCAACTCAATGGACATGATTTTGAGTAAGCTCCGGGAGTCGGTGATGGACAGGGAAGCCTGGCGTGAGGCAGTCCATGGGGTTGCAAAGAGTCCTACATGACTGAGCGACTGAACTGAACTGAACTGAGAGGGCATATTAATAGAACACCCAAAAATAAAAAATAAAACACAGAAAACAAAGACTGAGGTGGGAGGTTAAAATATCCAAAGACTGTAGGACAGTTACAAAAAGTGTAACATACATAATGTTGGGCATACCAGATAAAAGAAAAAGAGGCAGAAAGAAATATTTGAAACAATGACTGAGAATCTCCTCCAAATTAATGTTAACACCCACCACAAATCCAGGAAGCTCAGAGAATATCAATAGGATAAATGCCAAAAATAAATAAGTAACTATGCTTAGGGATATCATTTTTCAACTTCACAAAATCAGAGAAAAAATCTTGAAAGAAGCCAGAGGAAAAAGACACCTTAGCTATAGAGAAATAAAAAATCACATCCAACTTCTCGTCATGTGAGCAAGAAAAAAATAGAGTGAAATATTTTAAGTGTTGAGAGAATAAAACCACCAACTTAGAATTCTGTACCCAAAGAAATTACTCTTCAATGTTAAGGAGAAATAAAGACTGTCAGGCAAAAAAATTGAGGAAATTTCTTGCCAGTAGACCTGCTTTGTGAGATATGTTCGAAGAAATTCTTTAAAGAGAAGGAAAATGATGTAGGCATAAACTTAAATCTGTGTAAATAAAGAAAGGCACCAAAGAAGGAACAAGTGAAGATAAAAGTTAAAACGTTTATTTTTCTTATTTTTAATCAACCTAACAGTCAAAAGTTTACTTAAAATAATAATAATGTCATGAAAATGACAAAATATCATTTTCTACTGTCTTCCCAACAAAAGATACCAATTTTGACAGTCACCTCATGAAAGAGTGCCTCTGTGGAAGTCAGAGAGTCCAGCAGAGAAGTTCCAGTACACCAATGAGTAAAAAAATCCAAGACTAACCTCACATTGATGAGAGTAAGAGGAACAGTTTTATTTAACCAGTGTCACTTCAATCACAAGATGGCACCGCTCAGTGCCAAAAGGAAACTTCTTGGTCTACAGTTTCTTCCATGAGGGAAATTAAGAGCATTTAAGTGAACACCTGGCTTCCCAAGTTGTATGGAATAGTGCCAAAAAAAAAATTTATTTCTTGCCCCATTCAGAGCACTGAATATGCTGCATGACTGGATACAGGAACAAACTGAAAGAATAGCAGCCAAGGGTCTCAGGTGGTATAAAGGTGATTTAGATCTTACAAAAACTTGTAGACCTTATCAGAGAGCCAACCCGTGAGTTTCTGGGGACACCTCATCTTCAGGCCCCTTCCCAATAGCATAGACGTACCAATGCTCTACACACCTCACCTACACGTGACCCACACTCTATGGCTGACTCTGTGTACAACCCAAAAGTGTTCAGAGTAAGCCTCTGAAGACAGCTGGTAGGCCAGTGTCTGTCTGTCTGACAGAAAGGTAGCCCAAATCTGCAGGATGGGTGAAAGCACACAAACTTGAGCATCAAACTATCACTCTATAGAAAGCAAATGGCACACTCTCATTACCCTGCCTGGCATAGCAGGATTGACAGGAGGCACTGAGTTTTAAGAATTCACCTCAAAGAGGGAACAAGAAGTTTGAAAAAAGCATACTCATAGAAAAGATCTGAGAAAATCTCAGTCTTCCTAACTGGGTTGATGGGAGGCATTTCCCTCTTGAAGGCAGTTAGAAAAGAATGAAGATGGTGACTGTTCCTTCAAATGTAAGGTCTGAAGTTAAAAACTTATTCTATGCAACTGGAGATATTATGTTCTAAGATTTCAAGCTATACGACAAAGCTACAGTAGTCAAAACAGTATAGAACTGACACAAGAACACATAGATCAATAGGACAGAATAGAAAGCCCAGAAATGAAACCAAACTTATGTGGGCAATTAATTTATGACAAAGAAACAAGAATAGACCATGAGGGAAAGACAGCATCTTCAACAAACAGTGTTGGGGAAACTAGACAGCTAAGTGCAAAAGAATCAAGCTAGACTACATTCTCACACCATATACAAAAAAATATAATCCATATAGATTAAAGACAAATATAAGACTAGAAACAATAAAACTTCTAGAAGAAAATACAGAGAGTACACTCTTGACATCAGTCTTAGCAATATTTGGGGGATCTTAATCTCCTCAGGCAAGGAAAGCAAAAAAAAAAAAAAAAATAGGACTATATCAAACTAAAAAACATTTGCTCAGCAAAGAAAAAAAAATCTGCCTACTGAATGGGAAAAGATATTTGTCAACAAGGTGTTATTATCCAATATATACAAAGAACTCATACAACACAACATCAAAAAAACCCAAAACAACTTAGTTAAAACATAGCAAAGGACCACAATAGACTTTTTTTTTTTCAAAGAAAACATACAGATGGCCAACAGCAATATGAAAAGAAGTTCAACGTCACTAACCATAAAGAAATATAAATCAAAATGGCAATGAGCTATCACTTCACATCTGTCAGAATGACTAGTATCCAAAAGACAACAAATAACAAGTGTTGGTGAGGATGTGAAGAAAGGGGAACACTTATGCTCTGTTTATAGAGATGTCAATTGGTACAGCCACTACGGAAAACAGTACTGAGATTCCTCAAAAACTTAAAAATAGGATTATCATATAATCCAGCAATTCCACTATTGGGTATTTATCCTAAGAAAATAAAAACACTGATTTGAAAAGATATATGCACCCGCATGTTCATTGCAGCATGACTCACAATAAACAAGATATAGAACAAACCCAAGTGCCCACTGATAGATGAATGGGTAAAGAAGATATGGAAGGACATACCTGGGGGTCTAGTGGTTAAAAATCTGCCTACTATTGCAGGGGACACAGGTTTGATCCCTGTGGATCAGAGAGATTCCACAAGCCATGTGGTATAGAGAGCTTCCACATGTCATGGGGCAGCTAAGTCCATGTGCCACAACTACTAGACTCACGTGGCACAACTACTGAAGGCCACCCACCCAGTGCCCGTGCTGCACAGTAAGAGAAGCCACCACAGTGAGAAGGCTGTGCACTACAATGAAGAGTAGCGCCTACTCGCTGCAACTAGAGCAAACCCACACGAAGCAACAAAGACCCAGCACAGCCAAAACTCAATAAATTTTTAAAGGAACATATGAAATGGAATGTTACTTATCCACAAGAAAGAATGGAATTTTGCCATTTGTGACCACATGAATGAAAATATGCAAAGTGAAATATCAGACAAGACAAATACTGTATGATTTTACTTATACATGGAAACTAAAACACAAAATCAATGAATCAACATAACAAAAGAGGAGTCATAGATATAGAGAACCAACAGTTTCCAGAGAAGAGAAGGGTGGGAGAAGGAGTGAAATGTGTGAGGGAGATTAAAAAGTACCAACTTTCAGCTATAAATAAATGAGTAATGAGCATAAAATAAAATGCATAATATATGGAATTAGCCAATAAGTATGTAGTATCTTTTTAAGATGAAACTAGAATTATCATGGTGATCATTTTGAAAAGCATAGGAATAGTGAAACTTCATGGTGGCTGAGTGGTAAAGAATCCACCTACAATGCAGGAAACTCAGGTTCACTCCCTGGGTCAGGAAGATCCCCTGGAGAAGGAAATGGCAATGTACTTCGTTATTCTTGCCTGGGATATCCCATGGACAGAGGAACCTGGTGGCCACAGTCCATGGGGTCACAAAAAAGTAAGACACAACTTCATGAATAAACAACAACATGTTGTGTGACAGGAACTAACATGGTGTTGTAGGTCAGTTACACTTCAAAACCAAACTCATAGAAAATGAGATCAGATTTATGGTTACCAGGGCTAGTAGGGTGAGGGGAGGGAATTAAATCAAAATAGTCAAAAGGCACACATTTCCAGTTGTAAGATAAATAAGTACAATACTAGAGTCATAATGAACAATATGATAAAGATATTTAACACTGCTGAACATTGTATATAGAATAGAGAAGACTAGAGATCTCTTCAAGAAAATTAGAAGTGCCAAGGGAACATTTCATGCAAAGATAGGCACAATAAAGGACAGAAACGGTATGGACCTAACAGAAGCAGAAGATATTAAGAAGAGGTGGCAGGAATACACAGAACTATACAAAAAAGATATTAATGACCCAGATAACCATGATGGTGTCATCACTCACCTAGAGCCAGACATCCTGGAGTGTGAAGTCAAGTGGTCTTAGGAAGCATCACTATGAACAAATCTAGTGGAGGTGATGGAATTCCAGTTGAACTATTTCAAATTCTAAAAGAGGATGCTGTGAAAGGGCTGCATTCAATATGCCAACAAATTTGGAAAACTGAGCAGTGGCCACAGAACTGGAAAATTTCAGTTTTCATTTCAATCCCAAAGAAAGGCAATGCCAAAGAATGTTCATACTACCACACAATTTCATTCATTTCACATGCTAGCAAAGTAATGCTCAAAATCCTTCAAGTTCGGTTCAACAGTATGTTAAATGAGAACTTCCAGATGTTCAAGCTGGATTTAGAAAAAGCAGAGGAACCAGAGAACAAATTGCCAATATCCACTGGATCATAGAAGAAGCTAGAAAATTCCAGAAAAACATCTATTTCTGCTTCATTAACCACACTAAAACCCTTGACTGTGTAGACCACCACAAACTGGGGAAAATTCTTAAAGAGATGAGAATATCAGACCACCTTACCTGCCTCCTGCAAAACCTGTATGCAGGTCAAGAAGCAACAGTTAAAACCAGTCGTGGAACAATGGACTGGTTCAAAATTAGGAAAGGAGTACATCAAGGCTGTATATTGTCACTCTGCTTATTTAACTTCTATGCAGAGTACATCATACAAAATGCCAGGTGGATGAAGCACAAGCTAGAATCAACATTGCAGGGAGAATTATCAATAACCTTAGATACAAAGCTAGCACCACCCTTATGACACAGAATGAAGAGGAACTAAAGAGCTTCTTGATGAGGGTGAAAGAGGAGAGTGAAAAAGCTGGCTTAAAACTCAGCATTCAAAAAACCAAGATTGAGACCACATGCCAGAGGAGTAGGTGGACATGGAGTACATCTCTCTTTATGAATACATCAGGAATACACCTTCAGACACAAAAGTGCATGCAGAGCACAGGCTGAGAGCAGACAGGAGTACCTAACCAGAGGGAAAGAATATATGCTGCTGCTGCTGCTGCTAAGTCGCTTCAGTCGTGTCCGACTGTGCGACCCCAGAGACGGCAGCCCACCAGGCTCCCCCGTCCCTGGGATTCTCCAGGCAAGAACACTGGAGTGGGTTGCCATTTCCTTCTCCAATGCATGAAAGTGAAAAGTGAAAGTGAAGTTGCTCAGTCGTGTCCGACTCCTAGCGACCCCATGGACTGCAGCCTACCGGGCTCCTCCATCCATGGGATTTGCCAGGCAAGAGTACTGGAGTCGGGTGCCATTGCCTTCTCCAAAAGAATATGGAGAGCCACGCAAAACTCAGTAGGATGAGAAACGAGGGGGAGAAACAGGAGTGTTCTTAGGACTGGACCTGCCTTTGGTGGGTGGTGGAACTGAAGCAGGGATCCAATCCCCACATCAGGGCAATTGTCTGAGTCAGAGGAGAAACATTTACGGCTGAGAGTGAAACAGCTGATCTGTGGCAGCCTAAATGCAATGAGAATCAGACAGTCCTTGCCACAGCCGCACATACCCAGGACAGGGACAAGGGTCCCCTGGAAGGCGCAGCAGCTGGGAGCTAGTTTGGGGAGTGTGGAGCAATCCCAGGGCAAGGACTGCTATTGACTCAGAGAGTCGTATTGAGGGGAGGTGAGGGAGGAGATTGTGGTGGGAAATGCCTGTGGAGGAAAGCCAGGCAGCCATGGAAGCAAGGTGATCCTGCTGAGTCACGTGTAGTGGGTGGAGCCATCACTATTGCCTCTCTCTCCCCACATGCTAGCATCGGCAGCTGAACAATAGAGAGGTTGGCCCATCCAATGCCTGATACACTGAACTACAGAGCAGGACCCCACCCAGGGCTCTCCTTTAAGTGACTAATGCGCCAAACTACAGAGTAGGGCTCCACCCAGGGTGCCCTGTTAAGTGCCTGACATGCCAATCTACAGAGTAGGACCCCAGTTAGGGGGCCCCTCTATGGGCCTGATCCACTGAACAACAGAGAAGGACCCCAGGCAAGGGAACCCTCTAAGTGCCTGAATGGGTGGAACTATGGACAAAGACTGGCCAAAGAGGCTTTCTGATCACCAGCTACAAGAGGCTAGAAAAAAGACTCTTGACAGTGCTGTAACTCCTGGGGCAGAGGCAGTCCATGTCCCTGCACACTTGGCGCCTCCAGGATCCTCACAAGCCAAGCAGCTGTGCCACCTTCAAGCTCAACTCTCACTGGGACAAAGCTGCCACAGGCAAAAAAAAGTCTTGCGTCTATGTGTGCAGGGTCACTTCAGTAGTGTCTGGCTCTTTGCAATCCTGTAGACTGTGGCCTGCCAGGCTTCTCTGTCAGGGAGGGGACTTCTCAGACAAGAATACTGGAGCGTATTGGTCAATACTCTTTGCTATACCCTTCTAGAGCACCACATTTCCTGCTTCCCTAGCTGCCAAGTCCCCTGAGTACTGGATGCTGCCAGAATCCCTGCAACCCAAGCAGCTGCACCACCTCCACACCTGGCCCTCACAGGGGCAAACCCAAGTCCTCCAGGGCAGCCTCAGGAGCAAACCCCAGTGGACGACCCACATGCAGAGGTGGAAATAAAACCACAAGTGAAACCCAGGGGCAGTGTAGCTAAGGAAGAGGACCCAAAACCTTCCCACCAGCTGTACAAGCTGCAGATTAAATCCACACAACCAACTAGGCAGACTCTGTGTCTATGGAATTTATAAAAGGTTATTGAGACCTCCCCCAAAAGAAAACACACTAGTTCTGATAGCTGTGGACATTGGAGGCAAGAACATATAGGAGAAGGACCAGATTAGAGTCTGAGATGCCCCCACAGCAGGCCCAGAGATCAGCACAGTGTTGGAGGGCATCCTAGGGAGGTGAGGCGGACTGTGACTTCCAGCGAGGGAAAGGAGTTTGACAGCAGTGACTCAAGAAAAACATTTATTATTCTTATGTTTTGACTTGCTCTGTAGTCTTTTGGGTTTTTTTTTTTTTTTTTTTTTTGGCCTTTTTTTCCTCCCCCAAACCCTGTTGTAGTTGCCAATTTTATTGGCACTATGAAATTTAATTGGGCTTCCCTGATGGCTCAGAGGTTAAAGCGTCTGCCTCCAATGCGACAGACCGGGTTCAATCCCTGGGTCAGGAAGATCCCCTGGAGAAGGAAACGGTAACCCACTCCAGTACTCTTGCCTGGAGAATCCCATGGACAGAGAAGCCTGGTAGGCTACGGTCCACGGGGTCACAAAGAGTCGGACATGACTGAGCAACTTCACTATACACTACACTACTATGAAATCTAATTAAGCTTTTGAGCTTTTTTCCCCCTTCAGTCATACTTTTTATTGCTGCTATAAACCTCTGCCTCTACATTGGGCTTTTGAGTTCTGTGGAGTTTGCCTTTTTCTATTTTTTCAATTTTAATTTTTAATTATTTAAACCTATTATTATTTTTTCTACATGTATTCCTTTGGCTGCTTTTCCTACTATTCTCCCCTTGCACTTAATCTTTAATGTATATAAATCTTCTTTGTCTACCTCTATTTAACTTTGCATATCTCTTCTTTTTTTTTTTTTCTTTCTTTCCTTTCCTCTCAACATTTTGTTAGTTTTATTTCCATTGCTTTATTTCCCAATTGGTCCCTTGTTTTAGTTTTGTTTTCCAGTTTGTGCTTTAGTTAGTTTTGTTCTGGTAGATAAAATTTTTGTTTTCCTTTGTTCACCAGGTTGATCTACTGTACTTTATTTTTGTTGGACTGTTTTGATTTTGCATATGGGTGTATATGTATATGTGTATATTCAGTCACACTTTTTATTTTTGCTATAAACCTCTGCCTCTACGTTGGGCTTTTGCAGTTCTGTGGAGTTTTCCTTTTTTTTTTTTCTTCCATTTTTTTCTTTTCTCTTTTTTAGAATTTTAATTTTTAATTTTTTAAAAAAGCCTATTATATTTTTTGTACATTTATTCCTTTGTTTGGCTTTCCTACTGTTCTTTTCCCCTTGCAGTTAATCTTTGATGTATATAAATCTTCTTCATCTACCTCTGTTTAACTTTGCATGCCTATTCTTTCTTTCTTTTCTTTCTTTCCTTTCCTCTCAACATGTTTGCTAGTTTTGTTTTCATTGTTTTACTCCCCACTGAGCACTTTGCTTTAGTTTTGGTTTCCAGTTTGTGCTTTAGTTAGTTCTGTTCTTAACTGGTAAGTATAATTTTTGATTTACATTGTTTGCTGGGTCAATCTACTGTACTTTATTTTTGTTGGATGGTTTTCATTTCATTCATGGGTATTTCATTATTTTAATTATTATTTGCCTGATTTTGTAACTGCCATTTGTCTGGGGTTCATCTTTGGTTTCTTGTTTTTGGTTGGGTGCCTATTTATTTACCTTTGTTATGTCTTCCTCTGTATTGATCCCTTGATCATTATGTAGTGCCCTTCCTTATCTCTTGCAATCTTTATTTTAAGGTCTATTTTGTCTAATATGAGGATTGCCACTCCAGCTTTCTTTTGCTTCCCATTGGCATTGAATATATATTTCCATCCTCTCACTTTTAGTCTATATGTGTCTTTAGGTCTGAGATGGCTTTCTTTCAGACAGCATATATATATATATATATATATGAGTCATATATATATAGGTCTTGCTTTTGTATCTATTCAACCTGTCAATTTCTCCTTTTATGTCTAACAAACAATAACAGACATAAAAGAAGAAATTGACAGTAACACAATGATAGTAGGAGGAGACGTTAATACCCGACTCACATCAATGGATAGATCATCAAATCAGAAAATTAATAAGGAAACACAAGTCTTAAATGATATATTAGATGAGATGGATCTCATTGATATCTTCAGGACATTTCATTCAAATGCAGAAGAGTGCACCTTCTTCTCAAGTGCACATGGAACATTCTCCAGGATAGACCACATCTTGGGTCACAAATCAAACCTCAGTAAATTTAAGAAAATTGA
Source organism: Aepyceros melampus (assembly GCA_006408695.1). NCBI lineage: Eukaryota > Metazoa > Chordata > Mammalia > Artiodactyla > Bovidae > Aepyceros > Aepyceros melampus. Next base: position 68,673 of record SJXQ01004394.1, on the reverse strand, counting down.
AATTGTATCAAGCATCTTCTCTGACCACAATGCTATGAGACTAGATATTAATTACAAAGAAAAAACTGTAAGAAACACAAACACATGAGATTTAACAACACGTTTCTAAATAACCAAAAGCTTACTGAAGAAATCAAAAAGGAAATCAAAAAATTTCTAGAAACAAACGACAGTGAAAATACAACAACTCAAAACCCATGGGAGGCAGCAAAAGCAGTTCTAAGAGGGAAGTTTATAGCAATACAATCTTACCTCAAGAAACAAGAAAAAAACTGACTAGACAGCCTAACTTTACAACTGGAAAAAGAACAAAAAAACCCAAAAGTAGTAGAAGGAAAGAAATCATAAATATATGAGAAGAAATAAATGAAAAAGAAATGAAAGAAGCAATAGTAAAGATTAATAAAACTAAAAGCTGGTTCTTTGAGAAGATAAACAAAATTGACAAGCCTTAGGCAAGACTTATCAAGAAAAAAAGAGAGAAGAATCAAACCAACAAAATTAGAAATGAAAAAGGAGAGGTTACAACAGACAATGCAGAAATACAAAGGATTATAAGAGATTATTATGAACAATTATATGGCAATAAAATGGATAACCTGGAAGAAATGGACAGATTCTTAGAAAAGTTCAATCTTCCAAGACTGAACCAGGAAGAAATAGAAATTATGAACAACCCATTACAAGCACTGAAATTGAAGCTGTGATCAAAAATCCCCCAAAAAACAAAAGCCCAGGACCAGATGGCTTCACAGGAGAATTCTATCAAACATTAGAGAAGAGCTAATGCCTATCCTTCTAAAAAATTACAGAGGAAGGAACACTTCCAAACTCATTCTACAAGGCCACCATCACCCTTATACCAAAACCAGACAAACAACACAAAAAAAGAAAACTACAGGCCAACATCACTAATGAACATAGATGCAAAAATCCTCAACAGAATTTTAGCAAACAGAATTCAGCAACACATCAAAAAGCTCATATACCATGATCAAGTTGGGTTTATTTTAGGAATGCAAGTATTCTTCAATATATGCAAATCAGTCAATGTGACACACTATATTAACAAACTGAAATATAAAAACCATATGATAATCTCAATAGATGCAGAAAAAGTCTTTGACAAAATTCAGCACCCATTTATGATTAAAACTCTTCAAAAAATGGGCATAGAAGGAACCTACCTCAATATAGTAAAGGCCATATATAATAAGCCTATAGGAAACATTATTCTCAAAGATGGAAAACTGAAAGCATTCCCCCTAAAATCAGGGACAAGACAAGGGTGTTCACTTTCACCAATGTTATTCAACATAGTTCTTGAAGTCCTAGCTACAGCTATCAGAGAAGAAAAAGAAATAAAAGGAATCCAGATCAGAAAAGAAGAAGTAGAGCACTCACTGTTTGCAAATGACATGATACTTTACGTAGAAAACCCTAAAGATAGTATCAGAAAATTACTAGAGCTAATCAGTGAATTTAGCAAAGTTGCAGGATACAAAATCAATACACAGAAATCACTTGCATTTCTATATACTAACAATGAAAAATCAGAAACAGAAATTAAGAAATCAATCCCATTCATCATTGCAACAAAAATAATTAAATATCTAGGAATAAACTTATCTAAGGAGACAAAAGAACTATACACAGAAAATTATAAGACACTAATGAAAGAAATCAAAGATGACATAAACAGATGAACTGATATTCCTGGGTAGGAAGAATCAATATTGTGAAAATGACTATACTACCAAATGCAGTCTACAGATTCAATGCAATCCCTATCAAATTACCAATGGCATTTTTCACAGAAGTAGAACAAAAAATTTCACAATTCATATGGAAACACAAAAAAACCTGAAAAGCCAAAACAGTCCTGAGAAAGAAGAATGGAGCTGGAGGAATCAACCTTCTGACTTCAGATTATACTACAAAGCTACACTCATCAAGACAGTATGGTATGATACAAAAACCATAATATAAACCAATGGAACAAGATAGAAAGCCCAGAAATAAACCCAGGCACCTATGGGTATCTTATTTTTGACAAAGGAGGCAAAAACATACAATGGGGTAAAGACAGCCTCTTCAATAAATGGTGCTGGGAAAACTGGACAGCTACATGTGAAAGAATGAAATTGGAACACTCCTAACACTATCAGTCAGTCAGTTCAGTTCAGTCACTCAGTCGTGTCTGACTCTCTGCGACCCCATGAATCACAGCACACCAGGCCTCACTGTCAGTCACCAACTCCTGGAGTTCACTCAGACTCACATCCATTGAGTCAGTGATGCCATCCAGCCATGTCATCCTCTGTTGTCCCCTTCTCCTCCTGCCCCCAATCCCTCCCAGCATCAGAGTCTTTTCCAGTGAGTCAGCTCTTCGCATGAGGTGGCCAAAGTACTAGAGCTTCAGCTTTAGCATCATTCCTTCCAAAGAAATCCCAGGGTTGATCTCCTTCAGAATGGACTGGTTGGATCTCCTTGCAGTCCAAGGGACTCTCAAGAGTCTTCTCAAACACCACAGTTCAAAGCATCAATTCTTCGGCACTCAGCCTTCTTCACAGTCCAACTCTCACATCCATACATGACCACAGGAAAAACCATAGCCTTGACTAGACAGACCTGGGTGTTCTTTGGAAGGAATGGTGCTAAAGCTGAAACTCCAATACTTTGGCCATCTCACGCGAAGAGTTGACTCACTGGAAAAGACTCTGATGCTGGGAGTGATTGGGGGCAGGAGGACAAGGGGACGACAGAGGATGAGATGGCTGGATGGCATCACCAACTCAATGGACATGAGTTTGGGTTAACTCCAGGAGTTGGGTTAACTCAGGCCTGGTGTGCTGAGATTCATGGGGCTGCAAAGAGTCAGACACGACTGAGCAACTGAACTGAATTGAACTTAGAAGACAATGATATGAGTTTGTGTAAGCTCCAGGAGTTGGTGATGGACAGGGAAGCCCGGCATGCTGCAGTCCATGGAGTCACAAAGAGTCAGATACAAGTGAACAACTGGACTGAACTGAACTGAGAAGGCTGGAAAGCACACTATATGTCCACCAATTGTAGTGATGCAGTCGTACACTGGAAACTTTACAATAATGAAAATAAATGAGGTATAGCTATTCACAACATGCTCCTGCTGCTGCTAAGTCACTTCAGTCGTGCCGACTCTGTGCAACCCCACAGATGGCAGCCCACCAGGCTCCCCCATCCCTGGGATTCTCCAGGCCAGAACACTGGAGTGGGTGGCCATTTCCTTCTCCAAAATGCATGAAAGTGAAAAGTGCAAGTGAAGTCTCTCAGTCGCGTCTGACTCTTAGCGACCCCATGGACTGCAGCCTATCAGGCTCCTCTGTCCATGGGATTTTCCAGACAAGGGTACTGGAGTGGGTTGCCATTGCCTTCTCCCACAACAACATGCATGAATCCTAAAAATATGTTGAATGAAAGAAGCCAGATAAAAATAATATATACTGTATGATTGCATTCATATGAAGTACAAAAAAAAAAGGCAAAATGAAACTATAATATTTAGGGTTCCATAATGGCAACCCACTCCAGTGTTCTTGCCTGGAGAATCCCAGGGATGAGAGGAGCCTGGTGGGCTGCCGTCTCTGGGGTTGCACAGAGTCGGACACAACTGAAGTGACTTAGCAGCAGCAGCAGCAACTTAGATAATAAAATTATAAATAGCAAAGAAACGTTTACCATAAAAAGTCAAGATAGTAGTTTCCTTTAAGAGAGAGGAAGTAAGTCTTGGTAGTGGCATAGGTTACTTCCAGAGTGTTGTGTTAGTCGCTCACTTCTATTCATTAGAAGGGCTGATGCTGAAGCTGAAGCTTCAATATTTTGCCCTCCTGATGCAAAGAGCTGACTCATTAGAGAAGCCCCTGATGCTGGGAAAAATTGAAGGCAGGAGGAAAAGCGGACAACAGAGGATGAGATGTTTGGGTGGCATCACTGACTCAATGGACAGGAGCTTGAGCAAGCTCCGGGAAATAGTGAAGGACAGGGAATTCTGGTGTGCTGCAGTTCATGGGGTCACCGAGAATGACTGAACAACAACAAAATTGCTCAGCCGTGTCCGACTCTTTGCGACCCTGTGGACTGTGGCCCACCGGTCTCCTCTGTCCATGGGATTCTCCAGGCAAGAATACTGGAGTGGGGTGCCATTTCCTTCTCACGGCATGTTTGCTAACTTTATTATAATTCAATAAACTGTACATTTATTTCCATATATTTTATATGCTTGGTATAGTTTACAGTTTTTAAAGTTTAAAAATTTTTTCCTTATTCATGGAGGTTATGCAGAGATTTATCAAAAAAGAAAATCCCTTATTGTAATTGACATAGAGATTATTTATTTTAAATGTCTTAATCCCAACTTATTCCACTTGCAGTAGTCTTCAACTGTGTAACAATAAATACAAATACGTCCTATTTTTGGAGTAACTATAGTATTACTACCTCAATTTCATTTCTGCAGTGAATGCCTTCACATTTGTGTTATATAGGCATGAGTTTCCTTTTTCCTTTAGGATGAAGATTGCCTACTCATAAGAGTACTGTACAGATCCTACACTACACACACACACACACACACACACCACACACAAATACCACACACACACACAGATACACACAACAGGAAAAAGAAACCATACCCAATTCTTATGAACATAGTTTCACGACAATGTTTAGAAACTGAGTCCTATAGAACATTAGAGTTCATGTAATTCCACTTTGGCAAAGAGCAAGTGAGTTATTTTTTCCATGTCTAAAAGTGACAATAAGACCATATTTCATGTGGAAGTACATCTATTGAAATACTTAACAAAGTCATATGTAGTAAAAAATGGAATTAAGTCATCTTTGTTTTAAATGCATATATTATTTCTCTCGGTGGGATAACAGGAAAGGGAATTATTGGGGAATTTTGTAAACAGGGTCTTCTCTAATACTCACCTGTCAAGTCTTTCCTTTCTTAGGTAACATCATAAACCAGGATCATCAAGGAATTATTGGCTACTACATTCCCAGCAAGGGAATTTGTTGGGGAAAGGTGATTGTTGAAATCATACATTTCTAACATTATGTGTTAATGGAGACCGATGGGAAGCACAGAGATTCAAGCATGTGGAATGGGAACATGATATTTGCAGAGGAGAACTTTTTAAGTTGCTTTCCAAAGCCCCCTGTAGTTTTATTATACTTCTGACCCTAACCTCTAATATTCCATACCTATCAAGAGAATAGAAATAAAGAACTGTCTCCTCTTCTCTATTTTTCAACCACCTTTTCCTTCTTCTAACTTCCCCCTTCCATATCTTTTTGTTCCTAAGCATAAACCTGGCAGGAATTGGGAAGTGATTGGGTGGGGAAAAATGTTCATCTGAGGATACAGCAATGGTAACACATGATTTTTTTTTTCTGTTAAAGGTGTTCCATATTATGGAGAAAGCTAAAACACTATTCAATCTAGTAGACTATTTCATCAGTCAGATAACATTGGAGCAAATCTTCCTGACTTTTGCTAATGTTGATAAGGCCAAGAAATAAAGCTGCTATGAGATTCATTTCTGATGCCGAAAGCTCAGTTTCTCTGTACACCAGTGCCAAATCGAATCTTGGAGACAGAGTTTTGGGTGAAGTAGAAAAGGATAGTTTTATTGCCTTGCCAGGTAAAGGGGGCCACAGCAGACTACTGCCCTCAAATGTCCCAACTTGAAGAAGATAAGAAGTTTTATAGTAGTTGTTCAAGAAGGGTATGATCTGTACATGGACAGTCTTCTGATGGATTCGTGGTAAGGTAAGTAGGAGTCAGCATCATCAACCTTCGGCTCCAACTGGTCTGAGGTTCTACATGCTTGTGAGCAGCATACTGTCATTAACTGTTAACTTTTCCCACCTGGAGGAGGCAAAGATATTGTTGTGTGTACCCACTTATGGGGAAACAGGACCCTGCCCCCAAGGCTATCCTTGACTGTTTCTCCCTGGTCTCACAAGCCCCCCTCTCTTTCCCAATTAACAACTGCTTGAATCTGCCCACTGGAACTCAAGGAAGGTCATGGAGGCTGAATGAAGGCTGTTTCCTGTAATCAAATAAATGGGGGACACACAAAATCTTTGTTCTCAGGAGACCCACAGGGCCTTGCTCAGCATCATTTCCAACCAGTGACAACTATGCCTTTCTAGGCTGCTGCCTACAACTATATACATAGAAGCATCTCCTTCCTTTGTCTTTCTCAATCTCACTCTCCCTCCCCTCCCCCTCTCCTCTTTTCTCTCTTTAACCCCTCTCCTTCTCCTCCTTCTTCTCTCTCTTCTTCTCATTTCCCCCTTCTCTCTCTGTGTGTGTCTCTGTCTGTCTCTCTGTGTGTATGTCTCTGTTACTCTGTGTGTGTGTGTACACAAACTGAAACCCCAAAGAAGGAAGTTTGCAACCTTTGATGATTAGACTAAGTGACCTGTTGTCAAGCACTTAACTGTGAAGGGTCTGAGATTTTACCCTACCTGTAAACTGTTAAGTTAGCTTACCACAGTTCCATGAATACTGGCAGAAGACACTGGAATCCTAGGTCAAGAACACAAGACTTGAGACTTCCCTGGTGGTACAGTGGATAAGAATATATCTGCCAATGCAGGGGACACAGGTTCGATCCCTAGTCCGGGAGGATGCCACATGCCGCAGAGCAGCTAAGCCTGTGTACCACAGCTACTGATCCTGCACTCTAGAGCCTGCAAACCACTACTACTGGGCCTACATGCTGCAATGACTGAAGCCAGTGTGCCTAGAGCCTCTACTCCACAACAAGAGAAGCCACCACAATGAGAAGCCCTCACACTGCAACCAAGAGTAATAGCCACTCACCAAGAGTAATAATCCCCACTCACCACAACTAGAGAAAGCCCACACATAGCAACAAAGACCCTATGCAGTAAAAAAAAAAAAAAAAAGACACTAGATTTTGCTACTCACAGCAGTAACAGTAGGCAGAGATCATATTTGTGTCAGGTCCCCAATCCTACCTGTTTATTCAAAGGGTTGTGTTACAGGAGAGGAACCCTGAGCTTCTGGAACTCAAATCTTCATAATGGGCAGTCAGTAAACTTGCCCAACACGTGCTCTGGAAGTAAACATTTTATTACACTGAACATTAAGTAAACCTTTCCGCTGGTCCAGAGGGAGATGTTGTCTCTTGTCAAAAGCCATTTGCTCTATAATCATCCTTGCAAAATCCTTGCAAAAAACTTCTTGCAAAACAAAAAGGCAGTTAATACATTTTCTTGAAAATCATACAGAAACACAAAAGACCCATGAAAAATTGTCTCCCAATAATATCTCCCATCTTGACTTCTAGCATATTTCCCCTTGAGTATACTACCTCATCAGCTACTGTTAATCTGAGATTTGGGCCAAATTACTTTGGTTCAAGTTTATTTAATTCACTTCATACAATTGTTAAGACTACTATCAGTAGAACTTTAAGCAACATGATGAGGCTAACCCACAGTATTTGACCTTAACCATGCCTCCCGGGTCTCAGAACCAATTAGCTGAACAAATCCTATATACCAATTTAGTTAACCTTAGAAAATCAAGTGGCTTTCTCACATTTCTGTATTCACCATTTCACTTGTACTGAGACACTGATTCGTGAATAGCACAATGTAATGGTAATTACATTGACTCTATCCTGGCCTGCAAAAAGAAAATCTAGGCAAGTTCTACCACTCTAAACCACCTTGGTTGCGAGATTCTGATTTAACTGCCTTCCTAAATGCCTGCTCTCTTATGACCATCTCAAAGGAGCAAGGCAATGTTTTTTGAAAGTAAGCAAGCTGATGGCCTGATTTCATACAGTGATACAATTATGTGGGTACAACTGGTACCCCAGGAAAGTTTTTCAGTTGTTCATGCCCCACAGTGGGACCCATCTCAGTCAGACATCCCACAGGTTCACAGCACCTCAAACATATCCTTCTGGCCAGTTTATAAATATTAAGATTCTCAGTTTGGTATAAATAATTGAATCTAGCCTTTGCCTTTTGAGAGACTATTTGAGAAATATTAATGCAACCCATTCACTTGTCTATACCAACAACAGAAGGCATTTAGCTGCCCCCATGGAAAGATAGAACAATGGCTACAAAAGAAGGGATGGGTAAGACGTGGGTGTTGACAAGTGTACTACATGGGAAGTGGAGCCATCCACTGGTATTTCCAGTATGCTTATCATTAATGTTAAGGAGTTACTGTTGTTCAGTTGTTCATCATGTCCAACTCTTTGCAACCCCATGGACTGCAGCATGCCAGGCTTCCCTGTCCTTCACTATCTCCTGGAGTTTGCTCAAACTCATGTCCATTGAGTAAATTATGCCATCCAACCATCTCATCCTCTGTTATCTTCTTCTCGTGCCCTCAATCCTTCCCAGCATCAAGATCTTTTCCAATGAGTCAGGTCTTCCCAGCAGGTGGCCAAAGAAGTGGAGCTTCACCTTCAGCATCAGCCCTTCCATTGAATATTCAGGGTTGATTACGTGAATATTGATTGACTGCTTTGATCTCCTTGCTGCCCTAGAGACTCTCAAGAGTCTTCTCTAGCACCACAATTCAAAAGCATTAGTTCTTCAGTGCTCTAGCCTTCTTTATGGTTCAGCTCTCACATCCATACATGACTACAGAAAAAAAACATATCTTTAACTGTATGGACCTTTGTTGGCAAAGTGATGTCTCTACTTTTTACTATTCTGTCCAAGTTTGTCATAGCTTTCTTCTAAGGAGCAAACATCTTTTAATCTCATAGTTGCAGTCACCATCTGCAGTGATTTTGGAGCCCAAGAAAATAAAGTATGTCACTGTTTCCATTGTTTCCCCATCTATTTGCCGTGAAGTGGTGGGACTGGATGCCATGATCTTGGTTTTTTTGAATTCTGAGTTTTAAGTCAGCTTTTCACTCTCCTCTTTCACCCTCATCAAGAGGCTCTTTAGTTCCTCTTTGTGCCATAAGAGTGGTGTTAGCTACATATCTAAAGTTATTGATATTTCTCCCAGAAATCTTGATTCCAGCTTGTGCTTCCTGGAAAAAATCCACCTGGCATTTCATATGATGTACTTTGCATATAAGTTAAATAGGCAGGGTGACAATATACAGCCTTCACATACTCCTTTCCCAATTTGGAACCAGTCTGTTGTTCCATGTCTGGTTCTAACTGTTGCTTCTTGACCTGCATACAGGTTTTGCAAAAGGCAGGTAAGGTGGTCTGGTAGTCCCATCTCTTGAAAGAATTTTCCAAGTTTGTTGTGATCCACACACTCAAAGGCTTTAGTGTAGTCAGTGAAGCAGATGTTTTTCTGGAATTCTCTTGTTTTCTCTATGATCCAACAACTGTTGGCAATTTCATCTCTGGTTCCTCTGCCTTTTCTAAATCCAGCTTATACATCTGGAAGTTCTCGGTTCACAGACTGCTGAAACCTACCTTGAAGGATTTTGAGAATTACTGTGCTAGCATGTGAAATGAGCACATTTATTCAGTGGTTTGAACTTTCTTTGGCATTGCCCTTCTTTAGGATTTGAATGAAAACTTATCATTTCCAGTCCTGTAGTCACTGCTGAGTTTTCCAAATTTGCTGGCATATTGAGTGCAGCACTTTAATAGCATCATTTAGGGCTCGAAATAACTTAGCTGGAGTTCCATCACCTCCACTAGCTTTGTTCATGGTAGTACTTCCTAAGGCCCATCTGACTTCACACACCAGGATGTCTGGCTCTTGGTTAGTGACCACACCATCATGGTTATCTGGGTCATTAAGACTTCTTTATACAGTTCTTCTGTGCATTCCGATGGTTTTTCCAGTAATCATGTATGGATGAGAGAGTTTGACTATAAAGAAAGCTAAGAGCCAAAGAATTGATGCTTCTGAACTCTGGTGTTGGAGAAGACTCTTGAGAGTCCCTTGGACTGCAAGAAGATCAAACCAGTCAACCCTAAAGGAAATCAGTCCTGAATATTCATTGGAAGGACTGATGCTGAAGCTGAAGCTCCAATAGTTTGGCTACCTGATGAGAAGAACTGACTCATTGGAAAAGACTCTGATGCTCAGAAAGATTGAAGGCAGGAGGAGAAGGGGGTGACAGAGGATGTGATGGTTGGATGGCATCATCAACTCGATGGACGTGAGTCTGAGCAAGCTCCAGGAGTTGGTGATAGACAGGGAAGCCTGGCATGCTGCAGTGCATGGGGTCACAAAGAGTCAGACACGACTGAACTGGACTCTGTATTCCTACCACTATTCTTGCCTTGTTAAGGAGAATGGGATTAAATTGTGATCAGAACCATCTGATAAAAGATGGAAGACTTTTAAAAGAAGATAGTCAAGTTTAGTATGCATGGAACAGTTTGGAAGAATTACATCATAACTTTTTCCTTTACAAGGCATACTCCATCAGTGGTTCTGAATGACCAAAGATCATTAATGTCCTCCTTTCCCTCAGACTCTCCAGGGTCTAAGATGTTCCTTTCCCAAGGTTCCTGGCTGTTAAGTCTCCCTCCACTACCATAAAGTTGGTGTGTGTCATTCCAGTAACTATAACTTCACCTTCATTTCATTCCTCTCCTATTCACAGTCAGACCTCTCATTTGGAAGGGACAGGTACAAGAAGGACAAGTTTTGAAATAAGACTTTAAAAAGAAGCCTAAAGAGACTTGAAGACTAAATGTAATATGCTATTCTGGTTTGGATCCTGGAACAGAAAAACATTAGGTAAACACAGGAAATCTGAACAAAATATGAACTTTAGCTAATGCAACAACATTGGTTCACTAGTTGTGAAAAAGGTACCACACTACTGTAACATGCTAATGATAGAGGAAATTGGGTATGAAGTATATGAGAACTCTTTTTACTATTTTTCTTATTTTTCTATGAAACTATAACTATTCTTTAAAAGAGGTTTTTATTTGATGGATCATAGACCTAAGTATAAAACCCAAAACTGTAAGATGTGTAGAGAAAACAGGGGAAATTTTTTATGGCCTTGTCTTAGTCAAAGATTTCTTGGCTATGACAAAAAACCATAACCCAAGAAAGAAAAAAACTGATAAATTGGACTTCAACAAAATTAAATTTTATGCTGTTAATAAATATTGTTGCTGCTGCTAAGTCACTTCAGTCGGGTCCGATTCTGTGTGACCCCAAAGACAGCAGCCCACCAGGCTCCCCCATCCCTGGGATTCTCAAGGCAAGAACACTGGAGTGGGCTGCCATTGCCTTCTCCAATGCATGAAAGTGAAAATTGAAAGTGAAGTCGCTCAGTCGTATCTGACTCTAAGCGACCTATGGACTGCAGCCTACCAGGCTCTGCCATCCATGAGATTCTCCAGGCAAGAGTACTGGAGTGGGGTGCCATTGCCTTCTCTGATAAACACTGTTAAGGAAATGAAAATACAAGCCATAGACTGGGAGAAAATATTTGCACTGGGTGAAAATATATCCAACAAGGTATTTGTATCTAGTATGCTATGGTCTGAATGTGTTCACCCAAAATTTGTCTGCTGAAGCCTAACAAAAGTGAGATGTTAGGCAGATGGGCATTCGGGAAGTGATTAGACCATGAGGGTGAGGACTTCATGAATGGGATAAGTGTTCTTACAAAAGAGACTCCAGACTTCCTTGGTGATAAGTGTATAAGTACTATGGATAAGTGGTAAGTGGATATCCACCTGCAAATACAGGCAACACAGGTGTGATCCCTGGTCCAGGGAGATTCTACATTCCACAGGGCAACTAGGCCCATCAGCTACAACTGCTGAATCCAGTGCTCTAGAGCCCTCAGGCTGCAACTCCTGAAGCCTGCGTGCCTGGAGCCTAGGCTCTGCAGCAAGAGAAGCCACCTCAGTGAGAAGCCTGTGCAACATGACGAAGAGTAGCCCCCATTCACTGCAACTAGAGAAAGCCACATGCAGCAACAAAGATGCAGCATAACCAAATAAATAAAGATTTTCTAAATATATTCATAAGGGACCTCACAGAGATCCCTTGCTCCTTTTATCAAGTGAGGACACAGAAAAACATACTAGCGATGAACTAGAAAGAGAGCCTTCATCCAACCATGCTAGTGTTGTGATCTCAGACTCCAGCCTCCAGAATGATAAGCGATAAATTTCTATGATGTATAGAATTTATATTATTTATAAATATTATTTATAAACTACTATTAGTTTATATTATTTATAAACTAATATTTATAAATAAACATTATTTATAAACTGCAGTCTTAAGCTGTAATGAAATACAGCTTAAGATCTGAACAGACCAAAGAAGATATACAGATGGCAGATAAGGGCAAAAAAAGTTGTTCACATTGTTGTTAGTCATTGGAAAAATGAAATCAGAACCACAATGAGATATCACTACACTTCTATTATAAAGCTAAAATAAAAATAACAATTATTGATGAAGATGTGGAACAACTGGAATTTTCATACATTGTTGGTGGAAATGCGAAATTGTACAGCCACTTTGGAAAACAGCTTGACAGTTTCTTATAAAGGTAAACACACACTTGCTATATGTCTCCACAATTCTACTCCTAGGTTTTAACTCAAGAGAAACAAAACATTATGTTCACACACACACACACACACACACACAAACAAAAAAAAACATTAAATCTTTAAAGTGACTTTTTAATAACTGCCAAAACCTGAAACAATCCAAACATCCTTCAACTGGTTAATAAATGAAGAATCAGTACATACATTGAAACAGTGGAATACTAGTCAGCAATTAAAAAAAAAAGAACAATTGATACACTCAACAAAATGGTTGACTCTTCAGTTCAGTCGCTCAGTCATGTCCAGCTCTTTGCAACCCCATGAATCGCAGCACACCAGGCCTCCTTGTCCATCACCAGCTCCTGGAGTTCACTCAGACTCATGTCCTTCGAGTCAGTGATGCCATCCAACCATCTCATCCTCTGTTGTCCCCTTCTCCTCCTGCCCCCACTCCCTCCCAGCATCAGAGTCTTTTCCAACGAGTCATCTCTTCTCATGAGGTGGCCAAAGTACTGGAGTTTCAGCTTCAGCACCAGTCCTTCCAATGAACACCCTGGACTGATCTCCTTTAGAATGGACTGGTTGGATCTCCTTGCAGTCCAAGGGACTCTCAAGAGTCTTCTCCAACACCACAGTCCAAAAGCATCAATTCTTCGGTGCTCAGCTTTCTTCACAGCCCACCTCTCACATCCATACATGACCACAGGAAAAACCATAGCCTTGACTAGATGGAACTCTGTTGGCAAAGTAATGTCTCTGCTTTTGAATATGCTATCTACGTTAGTCGTAACTTTTCTTCCAAAGAGTAAGCATCTTTTAATTTCATGCTGCAATCACCATCTGCAGTGATTATGGAGCCCAAAAAAATAAAGTTAGCCACTGTTTCCACTGTTTCCCCATCTATTTCCCATGAAGTGATGGGACCAGATTCCATATCTTAGTTTTCTGAATGTTGAGCTTTAAGCCAACTTTTTCACTTTCCTCTTTCACTTTCATCAAGAAGCTTTTTAGTTCCTCTTCACTTTCTGCCATAAGGGTGGTGTCATCTGCATATCTGAGGTTATTGATATTTCTCCCAGCAATCTTGATTCCAGCTTGTGCTTCTCCCAGCCCAGCATTTCTCATGATGTACTCTGCATACAATATACAGCCTTGACGTACTTCACTACCTAACACCGTACACAAAGATAAACTCAAAATGGATTAAAGACCTAAATGTAAGACCAGAAACTACTTTTTAACTCTTACAGGAAAACATAGGTAGGACACTCAATTACATAAATCAAAGTAATATCTTCTTTGACACACCTCCTAGAGTAATGGAAATAAAAACAAAAATAAACAAGTGGGACCCAATTAAACTTAAAAGCTTTTGCACAGCAAAGGAAACTACAAACAAGGTGAAAAGACAGCCCTCAGAATGGGAGAAAATAATAGCAAAGGAAAAAACATAAAAGAATTAATTTCTAAAATATACAAGCAGCTCATACAACTCAATATCAGAAAAGCAAACAACTCAGTCAGAAAGTGGAAAAGGGATCTGAAGAGATATTTCTCCAAAGAAGACATACAAAGGGCAGACAAGCACATGAAAAGATGCTCAGCATCAGTCATTATTAGAGAAATGCAAATCAAAAGTACAATGAGATACCACTTCACATCAGTCAGAATGGCCATCATCAATAAGTCTACAAACAATAAATGCTGGAGAAGGTATGGAGAAAAGGGAACACTCTTGCATTGCTGGTGGGAATATAAACTGATGCAGCCACTATGGAAGACAGTATGGAGATTCCTTAAAATGGTAGGAGTAAAACCACCATATGACCCATCAATCCCACTCCTAGGATACACCCTAAGGAAACCAAAATTGAAAAAGACACATGCACCCCAGTGTTCATTGCAGCACTATTTACAATAATTAGAATAGGGAAGCAACCTAAATGTCCATCGACAGATGAATGGATAAAGAAGCTGTGGTACATATATACAATGGGATACTACTCAGCCATAAAAAGGAATGCTGAGTCCATTTTAATGAGAGAGATGAAACTAGAGCCTATTATTCAAGTGAAGCAAGTCAGAAAGAGAAATATAAATATCGTATACTGACACATGTATATGGAATCTTAAAAGATGGTGATGGTTTAGTCGCTAAGTCATGTCCTACTCTTGCAACTCCATGGACTGTAGCCTGCAAGGTTCCTCTGTCCATGGGATTTTCCAGGAAAGAATACTGGAGTGGGTTGCCATTTCCTTCTCCAGAGGATCTTCTGGACCCAGGAAACTGAACCTGGGTCTCCTGCACTGCGGCAGATTCTTTACTTACTAAGCTACAAGGGAAGCATGTTCCAAAAAGATGGCACTGATGAATCTATTTTCAGGGAAACAGTGGAGAAACAGACATAGAGAACAGACCTATGGACATGGTGGGAGAAGAGGAGAGAGAAGGGGAGATGTATGGAGAGAGTAACATAGAAATTGACAATGCCATATGTAAAATAGGTAGCCAGTGGGAATTTGCTGTATGACTGGGGGAACTCAAACAGGGGCTCTGTGACAAGCTGAAGATTGGGATGGGGAGGGAGATGGGAGGGAGGTCAGGGAGGAAGGGGTGTATCAATGGCTGATTTTTGTTGATGTATGACAGAAAACCACAAAATTCTGTAAAGCAATTATCTTTCAATTAAAAAAATTTTTTACTCTTTTAAAATGTACATTAAAGACCTAAACATGAGACAGGACACTATAAAATTCCTGGAGGAAAACATAGGCAGAACATACTCTGACATAAATCACAGCAATATCTTTTTTGATCCACCTTCCAGAATAATGGAAATAAAAATAAACAAATAGGACCTACTCAAACTAAAAGCTTTTGCATAACAAATAAAACAATAAACAAAATGAAAAAACAACTCACAGATTGGGAGAAAATATTTGCAAACAATGTGACTAACGTGTCCGACTCTTTGCGACCCCATGGACTATAGCCTACCAGGTTCCTCCACCCGTGGGATTCTCCAGGCAAGAGTACTGGAGTGGGTTGCCGTTTCCTTCTCCAAACTAAGGATTAGTTTCCAAATTTTACAAACAGCTCATGATGCTTAACAGCATCAAAACAAACAACCCAATCACAAAATGGCAGAAGATGTAAGTAGACATGTCTCCAAAGAAGACCATGCAGATGGCCAAGAGGCATGTGAAAAGATGTTCAATATTGCTAATTATTGGAGAAACGCAAATCAAAACTACAATGAGATATCACCTCACTCCAGTCATAATGGCTATCATCAAAAAATCCACAAATAATAAATGCTGGAGAGGGTGTGGAGAAAAGGGAAACATCCTACACTGTTGCCAGGAATGTAAATTGGTACAGCTACTATGGAAAACAGTATGGAGCTTATTTAAAGAATTAAAAAATGGAGCTACCATAGGACCCTGCAATCCCACTCCTGGGCATATATCTGAAGAAAAACATGATCTGAAAGGATACATGCACCCCAATGTTTATTGCAGCACAGTTTACAATAGCCAAGACATGGAAGCAACCTAAATATCCATCGACAGAGGGAAGGATAAAGATATGGTGTATAATGAAATATTACTCAACCACCAAAAAGAATGAAATAATGCCATTTGCAACAACTTGGATGGACCTAGAGATTGTCATACTTAATGACAGATAAGGAGATAAGGAGAAATATATGACATCCCTTAAATGTGGAATCTATAAAGAAATGATACAAATGAACTTACTTATAAAACATAAAGACTCACATAGAACAAATTTATGGTTGCCAGAGGGAAGGATGGGGGAAAGGGATAATTAGGGACTTTGGAATGGACATGTACACACTGCTGTATTTAAAATGGATAACCAAAAAGGCCTAATGAATAGCACATGGAACTCTGCTCAACGTTATGTGGCAGCCTAGATGGGAGGGGAATTTCAGGGAGAATGGATATATGTATGGTTGAGTCTCTGCTGTTCACTTGAAACTGTGACAGTATTAATTTGCTATATCCCAATACAAAATAAAAAAAATTTTTAAGTCTATTTTGCCTTAATGTTAATAGAGCTGCCCCTGGTCTCTTTTGGTTACTGTTTGCATGGAGTATCTTTTTCCATTTCTTTCACTTTCAACCCATTGTATTTAGGGTCTAAAGTTAGTCTCTGGTAAGCAGCATATAGTTGAAATATGTTTTTATCAATTCAGCTAACCTATTTTTATTACATTTACATTTAAGGTAATTACTAACAACGACTTACTTCTGTCATTTTGCTCTTTCTTTTCTATATGTCTTACAGCTTTGTTTTGGTCCCTTATTTCCTATATTAATGTTTTCTTTTGTCTTTAGTTGAATTTTGTAGTAAAATCCTTAAATTCCTTTCTCTTTTCCATTTGTGTATATTCTACAGCTATTTTCTTTGTGGCCACCATTGGGACTACATTTAAATTGTAAAGTTAAAACATTCTAATTTGAATTTGTACTAGCTTATCAGACTACATCATGAGAAATGCTGGGCTGGATGAAGCACAAGTTGGAATCAAGATTTCTGGGAGAAGTATCAATAACCTCAGATATGCAGATGACACCACCCTAAGGCAAAAAGCAAAGAACTAAGACACCACCCTTATGGCAGAAAGTGAAGAGGAGCTAAAAAGCCTCTTGTTGAAAGTGAAAGAGGAGAGTGAAAAAGTTGGCTTAAAGCTCAACATTCAGAAAGCGAAGATCATGGCATCTGGTCCCATCACTTCATGGCAAATAGATGGGGAAACAGTAGAAACAGTGTCAGACTTTATTTTTGGGGCTCCAAAATCACTGCAGATGGTGACTGCAGCCATGAAATTAAAAGGCGCTTACTCCTTGGAAGAAAAGTTATGACCAACCTAGATAGTATATTCAAAAGCAGAGACATTACTTTGCCGACTAAGGTCCGTCTAGTCAAGGCTATGGTTTTTCCTGTGGTCATGTATGGATGTGAGAGTTGGACTGTGAAGAAGGCTGAGCGCAGAAGAATTGATGCTTTTGAACTGTGGTGTTGGAGAAGACTCTTGAGAGTCCCTTGGACTGCAAGGAGATCCAACCAGTCCATTCTGAAGGAGATCAACCCTGGGATTTCTTTGGAAGGAATGATGCTAAAACTGAAGCTCCAGTACTTTGGCCACCTTATGCAAAGAGATGACTCATTGGAAAAGACCCTGATGCTGGGAGGGATTGGGGCAGGAGGAGAAGGGGACGACCGAGGATGAGATGGCTGGATGGCATCACGGACTCAATGGACGTGAGTCTGAGTGAACTCCGGGAGTTGGTGATGGACAGGGAGGCCTGGCGTGCTGCAATTCACGGGGTCGCAAAGAATTGGACACGACTGAGCGACGGAACGGAAAGAGCTTCTTGATGAAGGTGAAAAGAGGAGAGTAAAAAAGTTGACTTAAAATTTAACATTCAAAAAACAAGGATCATAGTATCCAGTCCCATCACTTCATGCCAAATAGATGGAGATAAAATAGAAACAGTGACAGACTTGATTTTATTGGGCTCTAAAATCACTGTGGATGGTGACTGCAGCCATGGAATTAAAAGATGCTTACTCTTTGGAAGAAAAGCTATGACAAATCTAGACAGTGTATTAAAAATCAGAGACATCACTTTGCTGACAACAATCCATATATAGTCAAAGCTATGGTTTTTCCAGTAGTCATGTACAGATGTGAAAGTTAGATCACAAAGAAGGCTGAGCACTGAGAATCGATGTTTTCAAACTATGGTGCTAGAGAAGACCCTAGATTGAGTCCCTTGGACTGCAAGATCAAACCAGCCAATTCTAAAGGAAATCAACCCTGAATATTCAATGGAAGAACTGCTACTGAAGCTGAAGCTCCAATACTTTGCAAAGACTTCTGATGCTAAAAGCTGACTCACTATAAAAGACCCAGATGCTGGGAAAGCCTGAAAGTAAAAGGAGAAGGAGGCAGCAGAGGATGAGATGGTTAAATAGCATCACTGACTCACTGAACATAAATGTAACCAAACTGTGGGAGATAGTGAAGGACAGGGGAGCCTGTCTGGCTGCAGTCCCGTGAGTCAGAGTCAGACATGATTTAGCAACTGCACAACAACAAATGATTAGTGGTGTTGAGCATTTTTCATTGTTTACTAAATAAATATGTATGCAAAGAGCCAACTCACTGGAAAAGACCTTGATGCTGGAAAAGACTGAGGGCAGGAGGAGATGGGGGCAACAGAGGATAAGGTGGTTGGCTGGCATCACCAATTCAATGCACATGAAGTCAGGCAAACAAACTCTGGGAGGTGGAGAGGGACAGGGAGGCCTGGCATGCTGCAGTCTATGGGGTTGCAAAGTCAGACATGACTGAGCAACTGAACAACTAGCTTATCTTCAATAACATACAAAAACTCTACTCTTTGCACGTCTATCCCCACCACTTTCAGTTGTTAATGTCCCCAATTATATCACTCTAAGTGAGAATTGGAGCTCATGGATCCAGTCTCTTCTTTCTCTATAATTATCTAATTAGCTGTAGGACTGACTGGGAGCTGGAAAAAAGCTTAAGGTGGAAAATGTACACCACCAACCAATGTCACAAATACATGTTAAAAATGGTATCCCATCTCTGCACACACACCCTTCCTCCACATATAAACAGCTGTCACTGAGGTTGTTACAATATCATGTGGAAGTAGATGTTTCCACAAGATGGCAGTCTTTCTTTGTACTGTAAAACTTAATAAGCAATATTGCAATGTGCAAAACACTTATTAAACAGTATTTTATTATTTATGTAGGTGTTATCGTGACTTGTATTTCATACACTACCACATTTTTTAATATGGGTCACAATTATGGTTTGATGCTTTGGTGGTGTTTTAACTGAAGAAACATTCTAAATAGCAGTGTGTTCATGGACATGTGCATTTGTGTACCCCACCTAACCTCAACTGGATGATGAAGTTCCAGAAGTTAATTTGAGAGTAGTGATTAAAAAGTACTGGAGACAGAGGATTGTATATCATGTTAATCAATGTAAACTTTATCCTGAAAAACATGGGAAATCATTGAAAAATTTTAACCATGTGGGTGTCTGGATCAGCAAAATGTTTCTCAAACTTTACTCCTTGTTAACACCTTCGTTATTTTTTCCATATGTCCATATCACCTATAGTTAATTTATTTAATGTTGTTTACATCAATCTTTTATTCTTTTATAAACATGCCAAAAGGAAACTCATTTATCAGCATTGCTTGCCATAATATTCAAAATAATATATAACCATTAAAATAGAACAATGTTCATTTATGTACCAACTTTGTTTTTTATTTCATTTGTTGGTTGTGCTGGGTCTCTGTTACTATGCATGCACTTTCTCTAGTGTCATCTGCAT